>CM057091.1:10711533-11311533 GCA_029959045.1 Taenioides sp. WSHXM2023
AATTAACAATGTCACTACACATTTAAATCTATAAGATATTTATATATTTGATTGTATTCTTGCACTGTTTGTTACTAGAGCACTCACTCAACCTCCTTTATGAAGTTTTCACTGGGCCAAATATCTGAGACACCCTTTAAAGGTCAAGACTAAACAAGAGGTCGGGCAATTCAGCAATGCAGAACAATACCACCTGCCAGGCCAATGGAAATAACAAAACCCCATCCGCATTGCATTATATTAGTGTGAATTGAAACTACAGTGCACAACATGGACACACAATTTTCCAAATGAGCTTTGTCCCAGCATGTTCTCTGTAGGTGTGCCATCAGCTAGGAAACAGCCCTCAGTAAAAAAAAAAAAGAAAAAAAAAAGAAAAAGAAAAAACACCAGGAAACAAACTGGCTACCAAAGGACTGCATGAAGGAAAAATACCAAAAATAGCTAAATTATTATTTCTGTATTTGTCCAGTATCAGGACTCATAATTAAAAATGCCAGTGTGCCAATCCGAACATGTCCTCCTTGTGCCCATCACGGTTGCATGTGGCCAATGTTTGCATAGAGGACTGGATATGGATTCAAATGCCAAGTTGGAGACTCGTAAGTATTGACCAGATTTACTCCAGATTTCTTCCCTCAAACTATAACAAGAGTTGTTGAATCAGCTGTTGTCACTGATGATGTTTGTACTTACAACCCGATCTGTTTTTTTTTTTTTTTATTTTAATGCAGTTTGTTTAACTTGCACTTACACAGGAAAAAATTAAAATAAAAAATAAAAATCTGCAATATTTGAGAGCTCACAAACCCATGAGAATGCATCTTCTCCTGCTTCTGTGTTTGTGTTTGGGCCCAAGCTACCAGTACGACAGAGATCAGTCCAATCACAGAGCAAAATTGTGGTTTAGATGGAAGCCAAAGTCAAAGTGCCTGAAAGAACCAAAGGAAACATGGTGATGCCAATGGATGAATGTACTTGCCAATTTTAGCAAAATAATTTTTTGTCAACTTTACTTACGATCACATCTTCAATGTCCGAGGAACATGAAGGAACTAGAAGATTAGGCAAAAGATAATATTTAAGAAGCTGGAAATATATCAAATGATAATTATTATTATTGGGATAGTCCAACTACTACTAGTAGTTTGCAGGTCATTCACTTGACGAAAAAGGTATAAAGTAATTTCTTTCATTAACCTAATGCTAGCTATAGGATGTCATTAGCACATGTTCTGCTGCCAAACATTTTGTTACAGTGAGAATTCCTTAATTAGCACTGACACACTGTACCACGTGCCATCCACATGCTTTATGACCCAGAATAGACTGTGGTACCACAAGTGATCTTATAGGCGCTACAGGGGCCAATGGGAAAACAATTCGTCATTAAATCTAGTATTTCTTGATAAGATGGTAGTTGGTGGTTATTGACTATGCTGTAGAATCTGTGCATTGCTTTGTAGTTTCTCACAAACCTTACACAAAGCCTATATAAGCCTGTGCAAACATAGCAAATGAAAAATTAAATTCTGTCAACTGGACAAAAGTTTACAAACTTATCCAAGCTGCTTCTTGCCTGGGATCCAAAATACACACTTTATCAATACTTTACCAAGATGTGAGTCTGTTCACAGCTGAATTTCCCCCTTTTTAAATGGGATGATTGACAGGTGGATTAGCCAAACAGGGACACGCGTGGTCACTCCATATCTGAAAAAAAATAAAGGAAAAAAATCTCACAAAAATATCACTGATTTCTGCAGAATCAATGAGCGAAACACAAAACCCTGTTAATCTGAGGTGAGATGAATTTGATTAGATTTGTAAATGATGGGTGACCAGTGAGCTCCTTCATTTCACATGTGTCACTGAAAAAAACTAATTTGATTGCACGATCACGTTTGGCCGGGCTTGAGACACAACGGAGGGCGTGGGGACTAGACTGATATAAATCTGTATAAAAAATACAGACAGATATCAAAGCAAAAAGCTGATTCTTCAGTTCTGGTCAGACCTATTTGTTTACAGTTTCTTTTAAAGTTGGTGTGTTAGTTTCCACTCTAAAACCTTTAGTTCAGTTGACAGAATTACTTTTTTGTTTGCTGTGGATCATACCTGGACAACTGAGGTATTACACAGACAACCTGCACAAACAGTACATTTAAGCATCAGTCAATGTTAAATACAGAAACATAACACATTACTTACATACCCCCACCCCCAATCTGTTCTGTGAATTTGCCTCATAGCTTCCAAATACTGAACAAGAGTTAGTCACAAATAAATAAATAAAATAGTATTGTAACAAAATCAATACATTGCATTATCATCAGTATAAAGATGAGCTGTTTTCATTGCCACATATGTGTTAACTTGTTTTCCATTACAATGTGATCAAAAAGTGTGCAAGAAGTGATAATCGCTGATCCAGTTACAAGAGAGTGAAACGGCAAATACAAAAACATGGTGATCAAATTAGACAATGAACAATGGACACCTTTTGCCATTCATCTAGTGTATTCATTCACAGCTGTTACAATCCCTTTGAGTCTCCAGTAGTGAATAGGCTGACCAAAGCAAACATAAATAAATTAACCTCTAAAACACCATCATTATCTATAGCAGCAAACAACAAAAGCCCCTTATGTCCATGCATGTTGTGTGATCAAGTGAACAATGCTATAACTACTATCACTTTGAGGTCGTCAGGGTCTCTGCGGGATGGGGTTTCAAAAAGACATCCGCTGTTTCCATCCCCAATGATTTCACATTCATCAGAAGAGGAAATGAAATTAAACCCTTGGCAAGCCGGTTAATAAGGATTTAGCTCAGAAATATAAATAAAGAACATTGTACAGATATAATTAGCCCTGTCACCACTAGAGAATAATTATTACATGTGAAGTGTATGGACAAGTGACTTCTGTTGTATATGTATGACAGTTGTCTTACTATGTGGTGTACTGTTAAATATAGATCACACTGAGTATTAATCTTAACATCACTGAAACGTTATACATATTCTGTATGTCCTTCAAGACAACTATTCACACAAGAGACAAAACAAATGAGAATTTTTTCAAAAGGACACTTGAACAAAACATAAATCACTCTTGTAAAAAGGACACTTTGGGGTCAAAAGTCATCAGATTTATAAATGTATCTAACCATCATAAAGACGCTGGCTGGAGAATGCTCCCACACTTTTAGACCTGTGAGGGAGTCAGAGACGTGCAGGACCAGTATCACACTGTTTGTGATGGTTTGAGAATGAGGTAAATGCTGTAAATATGTCTCAAATCTCATCATTTAGGTCACAATAAAGCTACATTTTCAAATTTGTCCTTTTAAGTAATTGGTCAGACTTGATGTGTCAGACTTGGACCTCAAAGTCGCTACATGAAAATCTGGTTCACACAGGTTTGTGTCTTTAGTTTATGGACTTTGATTAGAGTGTGCAGTATTTAGGTACACAGACTATAGCATGTGCACAGAGAATGCTACAGTGGCAATCTGTGTTCAAATGAGAGTTAATGCTTGAAATGAATAAAAGGTTGTGCCAACATGACAGCAGTATTTGCTCCTTGAGTGGTAAATTTTGGAATTTGTGTCGAAATTTAGACTTTAGTGTCAAAGCAACTGAAAAATAAAAGTAATTAAAACAGCTAAAGTTGTAAATTTACATTTAATTCCCAATAACAATATTTACTTCATATCCCAGCTTGAGCTTCTTCCAATGGAGGTCCATACATATGCATGTTTCCATGTTTGGCTTTCTCAATATGTTATTTTTAAATCATTTTACACATAATTTTGTGTTATCTGCAGATGGATGTGTTGATGTAGGAATGATAATGAGATTTATGTTTCTAGGACACCATCGGAAATGAGGCTTTAAATCTCTGAAGAATTTTCCGAGCACTTTTTTCCTTCAAATCGAATAACAAACCTTGAGATGATAGACAGGAAGAAGAGAAACAAAGAAGATTGAAGGCTTTATTTGAGCACGTCACTGAACACAGTTGACAACAAAACCAGTCACATCGAAGGGGTGGTTTGAAAAAAACAACTGTTTTTGAATATTGCTGAAGTTTTTTGTGTATGTTCTTTCATTATTTTATTTTACATGTAGCTTTTAAATTAAATATTACTGTCATTTTTATTTTAAATAGACATAAAAGAAGACATAGCTGTGCCAAAAAAAAAACCCCAAAAAAAACAAGCTCTCGATTTGCCGGCCATTCTATACTCTCCATGGTCATGAACTCTGGATTACTGAAAGAAACATGATCCCAGTGGTAGAAGTTAGTTTCTTATACAGGGGGGCTTGGTACTCGATTAGAGAGGTTATGGTGGTGGAGCTTGGGGTAGAGCCACTGCTCCTCCACATTGAGAGGACTCAGCTGAAGTTGCCTGGGCATCACTGGTGTTTGAGCCTTAATGAAGACCTAAATTGAAGTTGTTCATAGAATACCAATTCACAGTCTTCTTTATTGTTAGATTTGCAAGTGGTCACAGTCCAAAAGTACTATATGACATAGTTTAATTATGATACTACCAAGGATTAAAACAGATATTAGCTGAATCAATCATTTTCAAAGGTAACACAAACCAGAATCTTCCCTTTAAGACATAAGCATATAGGACTTCACACTGAAGCCTCCACAGGCAGGTAGCAGAGTCCATGAGCTGTTGTTTTTCCTGCCAAGGCTGTTTCTAACAAACATAACACTTAAGATCTCTCAGTAATAGACCATATGATGTTAAAGCACCTCTATGGCATGTGCTGTGATCAGAGCAGCCATCAGTGTCAGAGCCAAGGCTAGACCAGTTTGTTCAAGATTGCTATTGTACATACTCAACACTCTCTCATGATCTCTTCTGTTTAATCACTACTGGAGTGCACATAAAAGACGGTGCCATGTCTTGAGGTGGAATTTGCTTGACTAGTTAGCACAGTGCCGTGACAACCAGGTGGACCAATGAAAACAATGGCAGCCAGTGACCAAAGGGAAAGCTGCTTGTGAGCGGCTCATTAGGCCCCATCACAGTCTGGTGGAGGAGGAACACAACATGTCTCAGACTCAATATATAAATGCTGAAGTTGAAATACAGTCTATAGGAAAGAGTTAGCATTCTTTTAGAGAAAGTTGTATGAAGTTTCTGCTATCAACTCAAAAATACCAAGATCTAAAAGTACTTACCTGTATCTTCACTTTCCCCAATTCACCCAATTTATTTATTTATTGATGGGTTTCAGATTAAATCACAACATTCTATAGGCCAACATTATTATATATGGATGGGGCAGCTAAAGTTAATAGTTTTAAAATGCTGATTTTTGTTACTAATACAGTTAGTTCTTGGGTCTAGTCACTAACAGAAATCATCAGGTTAAACATTTGTGAATTTACCTTTTGGATATTTCATGGCAAAGTACAATGAGGCTTCTATGGCCTAGAATGTAGTTAATTGTTAAAACATGTTTGTGGTGTTTTATTTGAAATTTGGGTTAATGTAAGGACTGTTTCCATGAAACAAATTGTTTTTGACTGTCCATCTACAAGAGTGTGACAGTTGTACTAAGATTTGAATGTGTTGTCTCCAGCGTCTTCTACAAACAAAGACTGATATCCAGAGCACTGCTGCAGCTGTGGGTAAGTTCATGAATGTTAGAGTTGATGTTAGTCATTTTTTTGCACCATTCTGAAAGTGAGGTTAACCGTTAAAATAAAAAGACTAAAACAAAATAAAAATCTCTCTATCTTTCAGAAAACAGGAAGATGTTTGAGAACCAACAAAACACAGACCACAGATGAACAAAGTAAGTGAACCAAATACAATTATTTTAACAGAATTATATTTTTTCAACATATACTTCCTAGTGAACATTTATCAGTGTTTCTACAGGGTGATGTGGCAGTAGGAGGACTTTATACCAGATGCCCTACCTGTTACTGTGAGGAAGAAAAGCAGCACATGGTAAGTACTGTTTCTACATGTACAATTCTAATGTTCATGTGATTCTGTTCTGGTCCATTATTGTATTAAAGTAATAAGTGCTTTAAGTATATTTAAACATGTACAACACAGAGTAGATCATCATATTGTAATCAGGTGTTATTCCTGTGTCCAGAGACCTGAGCTTCTTCACAGGCTGTGTGTCTCTGTACCTGTGATCTGTGTGTTTGATTCTGTTGAAGACAATACAGAGCTATGGAAAACTAACGAGTGCATTTGTATTATTTTACTTTAAAACTGTTTTAACATGCAATTTGAAGTTGCATGTTAAAACAATTGTGTACACAGAATTAAATTATACATAAAAAATAAAACCATAAATTTTTTTTCATGAACATAAGATAAATAAATATGTGTAGTCAGCATGATTTGATTGAAATTTCATCAACACGAAAAAGTAACGTTCATGTTCTGAGTAAAATATGTGTAGAGGGGATCGAAATAAGTTTCAAAGCCTAAACATAATTTTATTGCAGGCAACCGCTTTCCATATTTTTTTTACGCAAATCCAGCGACCTTTTTTTTTTTTAGTGTAGGATTTTAAGGTTTAACTTAAGTTTAAGTTAAGTTAAACCTTAACATAGTATTATGTTAATCAAAATTACCCAAATAACCCCCCATATGGCTATTACTTTATTTACTCATAAACTAAATAAATCAGGGAATAAACACACAATTTATCAATAAAGCGTGCGACCAGAAAGTGCTCTGGTTTGACCCGGCGTGAAGACAGCAGCAGCTAAGGGAAGTGTGAGCATGTAGGCCCCGAGTGCACACCCTTGAACGCACTAGTGGGGAGAATACAGTCCAGCTAGCGGGGAAAACAGTGTGTAGGGGTTCAAGACCACGGGACACACTTGAGGGCCTGCGAGAAAGTTTACCAGAGCTTGGCTCCGCAAAACAAGGGGAGTAGTCCGTGCACTCTAACGGCTGCGGGGCGCAACTACGGGACGCTCCGTCACAGTATACAACACAAAACATTGCTATTAAGCCTATATCTTTACAATTGTCAAAAGTCTGTCAAAGGAGCAGATAAAAACGTGATTGAATACATAAGTTGTTTTGATAAAGTCACTTGGATTATAGTTAACAATTGAAGATACAGAAATACAGCTGCAGTTGACCACTGGTGTTTTTGTACTCCCCAGGTACATTTTCCTATTTAATTTAATTTGCGATGCACTCACCTCTCCTGCTGCAGGAGGCTCACTGATGCAATGTGCCATAGGCAAAACACTGGTTATGAATAAAACACACCACAGTTTGAATTACCACTTCAAGTAGCATAATTACAATGGATCACATCATCTCTCAAAAGAGCATAATGCCTTTGTAATTTTAATTTACACTGATGTGTTTATAATATAGTACTTACTGACATTTTGGCGATACCTTCATGAGTTTACCTGTTTATGTCTTTAAAAACCTCCCAAGATGAAGGGCCATATGTTTTAGTTAAGGGAGACTTCGAGTCTCAAGTCTTACAAGAGAAGAAGAAATTGAGAACACAAACTCCCCATGATAGGAGGACAATGAATTTAACTCATTTCACTGATGGCTAAAAAGTGTATTGAAGGTTCCAGTAAAACCTTCTCAACTAGGACTCTTCTGAGTACAACCAGATCTAAACCAGGTCTAACATAACTATTCTAGGTCTAAACCAGGTCTAAAATAGGACTGCAATTTCTATACTAGCTGTAAACAAGAGCAAACCCAAAGGAATACAAATATGTTAATTTAAATTCCTGTACCACAGTTTGAGAAGCGCTGCAATAAAACATTTGTGCTGGTCCCAAGCCTGACTCGAACTGCCCATTAGAAAAAGAGTGCACTTCGGAACAGCTTTAATGAGCTTTTTGAGACATGTGAGACAAGCGATTGGAGGAAATCTGGTGTGGATCCTTTTCCCATAAACCAGTGTCCATTTAGTGTTGAGCTGTAATGGACTGGTAAGTGTTAGAGGCATGTAGAAAAGGAAGTGTGGACATAAATTCAACCTTTTAACCCACAAATCACTCACAGCAATCCAGCAAGGAGGCCATCCATCACTGTTGCTGTACATTTGCACACATTCACGCACCGCTGATATTCACATAGTTGTTGTTTTTGTTCAAATCCCTCTATGGTTTGCATAATGAAATGGTCAAAGGCACAAGGAAAATATATGCATTGTAAAGAGTTGGTGTTGGGTTAGAGATATATTACTCCTGTGTGGTTTTCGCTTTTGTTCAATGCATTGGCTGGCTTGTTTCGTCCATATGCATGAGACGCCTGGGTATAAATATCAACAGCTCTCGAGTCGTGAAAACAAATGTTATGCTTTGTCCTTAAGGTTTTGAATTCGGTCTATATACATGTGTCTAAATGCAGATTCAGTGATAAAAATACCCAATACTTTGTAAGTGGTGATTAATCAATTGTCCATTTCAATATTTGTCTCCAAAATGGTTACTTATTTTCCCAATAATAAAAAAAATTCTGAATAAATATTCTGAAAATATTCCTTTTAAATTCAGGTGTTACCCACCTCTTGTATATAGCAGAGGTACTACTATATTTCTACATTTTATTTTTATGTGAACATATACATTTGTATAGGTATGCCTTATCTGACACCAGTCTCTTGCTATTTTTGCTCCTTATTTTGAATGTATTACTACCATTTACATTGTTGCTTTTTATTATTATATTATATTGTGATGTGTGAGCTACTGTGTCCAAATAATTTCCTTTGTGGATCAATAAAGTTTGACTAAGTCTAAGTCATCTTTGTTATTTTTATATTTTTAAATTAGTTGCATTTTTTTTCTAACAGTCTTGTCTAATGCCCATTGCACTCGTGATAGGATTGTGTTCTCTATGTAACTGATAAATGTTTAGCTCACAGCTTTAGATTTGAATTGGAATCAATACGAACACTATACTGGAGATAGCTATGGCAATTTAAACAAGATCCAAAGTGTTTTATTAAAAAATGGTAAAAACAATAAAAGAAAGTAAAATTAAATCATAAATAGGCCACTACCACATTACTTTGATTTTACTGACTTAATTTTGTGTGTGTGTGTGTGTGTGTGTGTGTGTGTGTGTGTGTGTGTGTGTTTGGAGGGTGGTGGGGGTGGGTTAGGGGTAGGGAGTTTATTTTAGGTTTTCTTTTATGTTTTTGTGTCTTGTTTTCATATTTATTATTCTATTTTGCTTAATGTTATATTCTATTGTCTTAAAAAATAAATACAAAAATCCACCACCCCTTTATAGAAAATGTTACTGGTCTCTTTTTCTCTTTTTTCATGGGGCTTGTGTTTCATTTTTATGTTGGGCACGAGTTGCCATTTGCCAACTATGAGAGCAAATGTTAATTCGCCCCGTGTGCTTTGGGTGCCAGAGGAGCCATAGGGCTGCGAGCTCACATGGTGCTAAGGAGACAGTCTGGGTATTTACATATGGAAATGTGATTGAGTAGTTCCATAGATTCGTGCTTTTCTGTGCTAAACCCCTGGGTGAGAGAGGAAGTGTGTTGTGCAAGATGTATCTGGCCATTGTTACAGCTGTTGTATACTTGAGTTGCTTTTCTGAGCCGCATTGTGCCATTCATTATTGTGTGTTCAGAATAGCACCCTCTTACACAGTATACAGTGACGCATATGTAGGCTGTTATAGATACGAAGCAGGTGTCAGTAAATTTGAGGCAGATTTCCTGTCCAATTTTTCAAGACCGATTAATATGATTTACTTATATTTGTCATGTCTGTCTCTTTGCATTAGAAGGCAAGGGACAGGGTGCTTTTCATACAGATTTTGAGGAGGTAAAACCTGAATCACAGGCTGTCACAACGGTTAAATTTTCATGGCAACCTGTGCCGTCTGTACTTTTCATAATATAGTCTGTCTCTAATTTGATTCATTTCTCCCTGTTCTTAAAGGGCCCACGTTACACTATTTTCTGATCTATGTTATAATATTGTTTCCTCATCACAAACATACTGGAGTTTTGTTTCGTTCACACATGTTTAACACACAAACGCTGTATATTTAGGCGGAGTGCTTCTTTCAAACAGAAAACACTCTGTTCCACTTTGTGATTTCTTGTGGTGATAGGGGAAGTGCTCAACTGTGTTTTTAAACTTCATACACCTTCACCAGAATCATTTCAATAATTTCAGCTCATTTTTACTATTTTTAGCTTTGCAGATGTAGACAGACTAATAAAGGATTATTCAAACATGTGTGAATTAAACAGAACACAACTCCAGGTATGTTTTTGATGAGGTAACAGCATTATAACATGGCTTAAAGCTCACAATAGTCAATTTTGTGTAATATAGGACCTTTAACATTAAAGCCTCACCATGTAACATTTCTGTTGGCAGGCCCACCTCCAAGTTTTGTGTCAGGTCTGTAGAGGCAAGTCTATCGCAGTAAGAATGAATGCTTATTTTAGGTATTTTAGTGCAGTTAAAATCACCATTCTATTAATCATTTTATTTCAGTATATTGGCTGAAATGGCAAAGAACAGCAAAAGAACAGAGCAGATATTACAGGACTGTGGTGAACATAATCTTGGACATTCGCCAGTTAATTTTGAATTTCACAAATGTATTGATTGATAGAGAAATTATTCAAATTAGCCAATGAGCGGGTTTCAGAGCACTTGGCAGAATTACTACATTTTTTTTTAAATAAAATATTTGCTTTGTCATCCAGAATGTTAAATATAGACACTGTTGTTTTCACTGAGTTGGGGCAAGAGAACACTAGACTATAAGACCCACTGTAGCGCGTTAGAGATGGGCCTTTCCAAAGGTCGATGTGATTGATTTTAAACTTGGAACTGCAGTCTTTCCTTTTTTTTCCCTTCACCACAAAGTGAATGGTTGTCTGATCCCAAGTTAAATGGTTTTACACTGCACTGAAGGAACACGGAGAAAGAGAAGGAAAGCAGGTCAGGTGTTGACATGAACAAATGAAGAAACAGCGGTGCAGCATACTATCTAGTGACCCAGATAGGCCCAGTCCAGAGTCACAATGAGCAAGTGCCTTTTGGATCACCACTATATTATGTTTTGGATTATTAAGATTTGTTAACTTGCTGCTTTCTTTGTTATTACATTATGTGTCATCTTTCGTCTCTGATCACGTTTTAAAATTGCAAAGATATTAAAGGTATTAAACCTATATTTTAATGCAACTCTCTTACTTTAAGCAAGAATGAAACTGCCATTAAAATCAAGTCTGAAAAAGAAATTGTCTTGTCATATATGCTCCACATACTGGTCCATAGTTAATAGAATAATAAATCATGACTAAAACGTTGACATCTAACTTTGTCTAAAAAACTAAAAATAATATCTATAACACCATGTGACATGCGTATACTTACAATAGCAGCATTTTTTTTCCTCACCCAGTATGAGCAAAGGGAGGGTGAATCATTGATGCTGACTTGGATTTCTTAGAAGTTCCAGATGTGAAGACTTGTCTTACTTTAAAGCAAACAGTAGTCGTGTTTTGGCCACTTGGTGGTGCTCTTGGCCCATTGTGCACAGGCTATTACAGTTCATGTGTCACACAGTGTCTCCTTTGAATCCCACTTCGCCTCCTCTCTCTCTCTCGCTCCCCCCCTCCCTCTCTTTCACTCCTCTGCTATGACTTAACACCCCATCTTTCACTCCTCACTCCTCTCTCTTAACATGATGTGAGATGAGGTGAAGTGTTATGGCAAATTAAGCAAAATTAAGACAGGGGAACAGCTCTGCTGGACTCTGTGCCGTGGAGCTTTTATTGCCTCAGTTTTGTGGTAGTGTCTCTGCCCCCTGTCCTTGCAGAGGCTGTTGATGCAGGCTGCAGTCCATGAAAGCAGAGGGACTGTTAAGAGTTGTAGGTGGTTGTGTTACCATCCAGCCTCACGCTCGCTCTTGTTCTCTTCGCCGTTTCACAGATATTATATATTCTTGTGGACGTGTGCCCAGTTCTGCTTTCACTTGTTTACATTGTTCAGATGCTTGTTGCTTTTACTGTTGTTTGGTCAATGAGGCATCTTGTCTTGTCTTCTATAGCAATCATAAAACCTCAGCAATTAACTAAGAAAGTACATGATTTATTTTGTCCCCTTCTATCTGACGTAAATTAGTCATATATTCTTGTTACCACACTTTTACCAAGAGTTTGTTTGGTTTGATAAATCATTTTGAGAACAGTTTTCATTTTCCTCATTCCATTGTGCTCTGAGTGGTTAGAACTTTAATCCACAATATCTCAAAACTACACAGAACATGATAGAACCTTAAATCTAAGGGGGCAGTTTCTTTTCAATTTCTCTTTGATGGAACGATGAATGGACTCAGTATTATCAATCCATTGTCCTTATTAAGGAGGTTGTGGGCACGAATCCTTGGCAGGTAACTAGAAGTTCTCTCAGGTTGCTGTGACTTTCTCCCAATATCCAAGAACATGTAAAAAAGAATTTCGAACTAGGCCGAGATAATAAGGAAACGTGAATGGTCTCCTTGACAACAGAGATGACTTCTGAACCAGTAACAGCCTCCATAGTGTTTCAGCATATTTGCCTATACGGCGTCTGCAGGGCAAATAGCTGTTGTTGGATGCAGAGCAGCTTTGAAATCATTTTCATTCATCCATTTGCGATCAGTGATTACAAAGCAAGGATGAGAGGGTTGGGCTTTAGGAATCACTTCAATCAGACAATATCTTCTGCATCTTGATACATCCATTCCATTCTAATTTAGTATAGCTTGACTACAGCAGTGCATTATATCAAAATATCTTAATGTTATTATTTTACTAACATTCATCAGTAATACTGGAAACAGATTATTAGAGTATATAACTAGTTTTTAAAAATCACAATTATAATGTTGTCTAGTGTTTTGTGTTTGTGATGAGTGTGGAGAAAGGGGTGGGTTGTGGCTGTTTTTTTGTTTTAGTAATGTATAATTTCAAAATTGGAAAAAAAAAAAAACCCCAAACAATTATTTTGATATTTATATGTCCTAATGTCACACTTTTGACTCTTAATGCTTTTTATGTTATTTGACGAAAATATGTTCATGAATTTGCAGCCACATTTTTTTCTTTCTTCCTTTACCATTTAGGGGCGTCGGACTAGGGGGGTAAAGGTTTCTGTTTACCCAAGGCCTAGTGCAGGGAGGGGCCCTTTATAACATCTGTAATGTGCATTTTTCATTTGACAACATATAATGAGGGCCCACCAAGACAATTTGTGCAGAGGGCTCAGATTTAGGCGCTCCACTCTGATATTCTTAATGATAATAAGAGATACAAAAATTAGCTTTATTTTTTTCACTTGGAAAACCCTAAACCATGATACATTATACAAAAGAATGTGATGGATGGTTTACTGTAGCACCCAAGGGGCTTCACATGTGGTATCCTCCATTTAATTCCATATATTAGTCTCTAATAAAACATATTGAAATACCAGTTATACATTTTCTTTCTCATTATAATACAGATCTGTCGGCCATTAAAGTCTATATTAAACCAATAAGACCAGACTCACTGCTGTCTCTCTCCATCCCCCTCTCGCTCTGTTATCTGTCTCCCCACCTGTACATTCTTTAACCTGCGTATACCTTTCGCCTCATTGTGCCTGTGCTCCCCACGGTTCCTGTCTAATTCTGCTTGTATCCAGTCTGCAGTGCCACTCAGCTCCAGCTCCTTCCCCCTCCCCCTCTTTTGTCTCCCCGGCTCTCCCATGGCCCTGGCAGTCTGACAATTGCCGGAGCGTACGCAGCTAAGCAGTTATCGGTCTCTAGCAGAGGTGTGTGCATATGTATATTGGGTAATAATAGAAGGGAGACTTGTGTGTGTGTGTGTGTTCCAACGCTGTTTATTTTGAGGTGTCTCGTGCTGGGTAAAACAATACAAACAATGTGTCAAGACAGTTTTCTATTATTTTCAGAGCTTTCCACCGCTGTAGCGTAATATTTTTTTCCCTTCAAAACAATGAAAATGATAGCCTACCGCAACCAAGCGAGCCGAAGCCCTAGCCTCTTGCCAAAACATCCCCAGTGTCTAGCTATACTCTGGATCCATATAAAAGCAACTAATTTCTTTGTCTTGAAGGTTTTTTTTTTCTTTTCCGCCAGAGTTGGTCCCATCTGTCAGTGGGAGAAGGTTGAAAGAAAGCTGAAATAAGCCTTTGTCTACTGAAGGTACAGCATTGTAGTGGGACAGCCTCCTGGGTACACAGAGAAGGATAGAGGCCAGACCTTGGATTGAGCAACAAGACATTGCCAGGCCCAACTGCTCTGGACTAAACCAATTGGAGCCTATTGTCTATGTTCCCTTGATACTGTTAGAGCATATTGTAAGAAAGAATACAATAAATGGACCTGTTAACATCAATGGAGACTGAACATCGGCTAGCTATGTTTGAATCTGCAGTCTACAGAACATTTCTATAAGAACAATTTTCTTTTAAAACTACAAATAGGGCCATTCATATTATTTGTGTAAAGGATATCCACTATGTTGTTAATAAATATTTTTTTCTTTCATTTTTGGAACAACTTGTCTGGAGGCCATGGTGTTCTTGTTGTAGGATGGCAGTGCTCATTCTCCAAAACCATGCTCTTTGAATAATTTTACCTAAAAAGTATTTTAGGTAAAACTATTTTTTTTATAATACCAATGCCAGTGATAACAGATTCAAATGCTGAATAATGTTTAAAATTGAAAAATACTTTTAATCTCTAATTTGAAAGTTTAAATCTCATATCACCGAAGACATGGTTACAAAATGTTCTGTTATTTTCCCTTTAAATTGGACGCAGCCTTGATATGCCTGTCAAATGAGAGAAGTTACGAAAAGGCTATTAACACCAAATGAACCTGCGCCCTCCCATCACATGTATGGCTTGTGTTATTGAGCAGCTCTGCGGTGGGGCCACGTGGATCAGCACTTACCTTTTCACAAATTGACAGAATGACACGTGCATGTGCCTGAGCCCACTACCTTTGTCTGTTTAACCTTAAAATGCTTACAACAGTCAAATACTGCAGGGTAGAGGTGCAGAGCAGTGAAAGATAGCAAGAAAAAGGTACTGGGATGTTATCAGAAAGATATTTTTACTGTCTGAATCAGCAGACTGGGAGCACCTGTGTCTGGATCTTCTTTTTTATATTTTACCTTCAACTCTGACTGAAAGCTGGAGTTCAAAATGAGACGAGGATCTAAAATGGGAGAAAGTCACTGACTATATGCTGCTTGTGAAGGTGATGACATAATGTGCGATTTCTTTTTTTAAGATTTTTTGCTGTAAAGTTCTACATTTGAGACTGAACATTGTGTTATGGTCAAATATTGTGCTGACCTGGTCCAATCTTACAGGTCTCTTGCTGATGTAGCTATTACTGGTTAAGATGTGATTGCTACACTACATAAATACAGACCCCAGTGTAAAAGAATGGCTCTGCAGTTGACCCAAGAGTGCTATAAGTTAAGAGCTTAGAATAAAAAGGAACCTATGGAAAGACCAGTCATATCAATGGATTTGTAATGTTTTTTTCTTAAAGGAGCACTATGTAACTTTTCTGATGGACGGTCTGCCATTTGCTTCGATTTTATTGCTTTGGCTGGAATGTTCTACAGTATGGCATCAAATATATCTTCATGGAGCCAAGTATATGAGAAAAGGGCTAAGTTACAGGTCACATCTGTGAAAGGGCAAGTCTGTAAACAGTAGGAATGCTTTTTAAGTAAAATAAACAAATAAATAAAAATAAATAATTACACTGTCCAAGCAGGTTACCAGAAAGTGCTCCTTTTAAACTCAACTGAAGGTTGAATCCTGCTCTTGACATACATACATCATTGGTAGAGTTTTCAGATCCACTTTTCAAGACAACCGTTTTGATAAACTACTCTAAAATAGGCAATGATGTAATTTTGCACTGCACGTTGAAGGCCCTCAGTATTTAAATTTTGAGACAGTTGCAATGCTCTGATAATAGCAACAATAGCTCATAAAAGAGTATTTTAGCCCCAAAATCTGAACAGTAATAACTCCCATCCCCTCAGGAGGCTGTGAACACTGTACACTGACACGCCTATCTGCAAAGTGATTGAACTGCATCACTTTGTGTTTTTTTGTTTTGTTTTCATAATATTTTAAAATGACGGGTGAGAGAGGAAGCCCCATGTTTCTGTAACTTACAACTACTGCAGGTTTGGCTCCACACTCACAGCAGGAACCCAAAACTGTTGAGATGAGTTCATTCTTTTTAGCTTTCACTTTAAAAACTGTGACTCTCGCACTTGTTAGATGCAATATAAAAGTCATTAAAAATTCATTTCACAGGGAGAGCTGTGCATCTGAAAGCAGAGACAATTTCCTTTCTACTTCTGCAAGAAATTAATCCAGTTCTTTGTTGTTGTATAGACACAGCCAGGTCTTTAGTACAATATTTGTGATGTTTTAGACTACACTAAAGGAATGTGATAAAACACAGTCAATACATTCACTACTTTGTGAAGTTTATGAATCCAATATTATAGCGCCCATATTACACTATTTTCTGATCTATGTTATAATGTTCTATCCTCATAACAAATATACCTGGAGTTGTGTTGTTTTCCCTTGCATGTTTAACAAAAAAAAAAAAAACTTGCATATTTTTCTCTCAAACAAAAAACACTCTCTACAGCTCCAAAGCTCAAAATGCTCTGTTCCACCTTGGAATCGCTCCACTGTGTTTTTAAACTCCACTAGAATCGTTTGGGTGATTTCAGCCCTGAAATTGCCAATCTCTGCTGAACTAAAGGCAAAAGTAGCTCTGTTAACCTTGAAACTACCACTACATGACATCACAAGTTGAAACAGAGCATTTTGAGCTTTGGAGATGAACACAACTCTGGGTATATGTTTGATGAGGCAACAACATTTGAAAATGGCTTAAAGCTAGGTGATTGATGTGTTTTACTATGTTGGCACAGATATCACTGAGTTAAATTATCTGATAACTCTCCACCACAATTGTTCCAAGTTGTTAGCACAAACGTAATTTGAGATACAGTGTTGAACTGGTGACAGGTTCTGGTTGGTTAATCAGCAAACTCCACATAGATATCGTGCAGATATGATGATACGAGAGCGTGTGCGAGATGTTATGGTTTAGCCAAATGACTTTCGAAGGTGTCCAAAATTGGGCTTAAAACTACTTCAATTGGTAGTTGGTTCCATTTGGGGAATATAATAACAATAGTGCGTAATAAAAAAATAAATAAATAAATAAATAAAAAAATACTTTGATGGTTGGTTGTAGTTCTGTGGTCATCTAGAGTGAGGTGGGTGGGTGGCATTGTTACATCTGAAGAATGAAGACCCAAATTGTCCAAATCACATTTTCTGAAAACTTAGTAATGTTGTTTCTGATGGGACTGTATATTAGGCAATTTACCAAACAATTATGAAATACAGAGAAGGTAATAATAATGCCTAACCATAGACTGTATAAAGAAGTGGACTAAAGGAGTGTGACATCACCCATAGCGTTTGGTTGCAGTCAAATGAAGCTCACGAGGCTAGCAGTTATAGGAGCGAATTTGGAGCCAGTTCCATATTAGGAATAAGAATTTATTTATGGAGAAAATAGCAAAATAAAAACACCAGGATCATGTAGAGCGAGATAACACAAACATTTTAAGACCAAAACGACCAGGTTTACTGCAGCAGTTACTGAGAGTGGTGTCTCAATTTTTCAGTGTAAAGTCAGTTGGAGCCAAAGTCGATGGAGCCTGAAGCGCCCCCATGCTCACTTCCTATTTAGAACGCGGCGGCATTTGTAATAGGACTTCATGACACTCAAAGACACTTCACGTAGATCAAGACAGACAAATGAAAGAAACATTTGAATAATACTTTCTTTTTATTTTATTTATTTATTTATTTATTTATTTTTACTTTTTGCTATGCTGGTACAAAAAGTATCTGATAACTCTTCACCACTATTGTCCCAAGTTGTCAGCATTTCCTGCAGCTTATAGCCAGCAGTATAGTGAACGGGAACTCCATAAAACAGCACTACTTTATAATGGGGCCTGGCACTTGAAGACCTTTACATTAACATATAGATTTCATTCAACACAATTACTCATATGCTTTTCAAATAGGCCTTAAAAGTAGTTATCGGGGGGGAAGTGAGCTGTCAGTCAAACTTGCCAGACTGCCATTACCTCATGACTCATGTGGCAGCCTTACCGAACTCATACACATAAAGTGAGTACGAGTGAATAGAAAATACTCCATACAAGTTAATCTATAATACCTTTAAATATAGGAGGCGAGCAACTATCAAGATCTTTCTTCCTGGCATTTAGTTACATTTTAAAGAAACTAAAATCGTCGCAATGACTAGTTGTCTATATAAAATGGAGAAAAAAAGGATTCATGTCTAATGTGTTTTTCCTTTTTCTGCTTTGTTATATTTGTGAAGTATAATCATTTAAAAGAACTCATATTAACTTCACAGAGATATTTAACAGTTTTGACTGTTTTAATTCATTATTCTCAAATGTATTCACTGTTGTAACTATTTGGGAAACTATTTTTTATAATAAAATTATACAAAATTATTATTTTTTTACACAAAGCTTTAACTAAAGCTTCTTGTGGGGTATTAATTGCTAACACATGACATATGTAAAATGCTATATTCACTGACTTACAAAAAATTGTACTTAAAAAAGAGTTGTAAAATTGTTAAAATGAGTCCGCAGTCACTCCCCCTTCTGAGCACTATCACAACAACTTCCCGCTAATTCAACTACTGCGCATATCATCAGGTTTGTGAAGTTGTAGTGTATTGTTTTGTATCATGATTTTGTATATTTATGGAGAACTGCCATAGGTGATGTAGGCTTGTGGGCTGAGTCTTGGGCAGGATTGTACTGCTAATCGTAAGGAGGGTTTGAATAGGGCCTGGGAGAGATCGTTAAATTACTCAAACATGCATGGATGACTATGTTACAACATGGTAGAAAGCTCCAAATAGTCGGTTTACATAATACCCCTTCTTTAAAGATTTATTAGTTGTCATTTATAACACTAGGTATTATAAATAGTTAACATTACGCTAAATGGTCTAATTAAATATTTTGGAAATCATTTGACAGATTTGGAACACTTTTATCCAACTCAGCATTTGAGAAACACTATTCAGGTTTGCCCTTGCATCGTATAAGCCACAATAGTCTTGTTTAAAGTTGCCCAGAGGGGACGGCTGCAGACAAATTCCTTATCACTTGTGTTAGTTGTGTGTTTCTGCAGGTAGGGACCAGAAGGATGTGGTAAAATGAGCTCTGAAATGTCTTGGGGATAAATGAGACACAACAGCATCAGGGAAGTGCTTCTCTGCATAACTTACAAATTATCAATGTTTTTACTCTGCTCTTGCCACATTTTGGATGGAGAGCCCAAGAGACCTATTAGGGAACCAAGGGAAGAAAAACAACAGATTTGGTCCCATTCCCAGGAGGTTGAAGTCTTAAGAACACTTAACTGGGAAGAGTCAGAACAAAAGTTTGAGCAAGGATTCCTTTTTTAGTTACTGTATTGATCCACTTAGCATTTGGTCTCCCTGGTGTGGAGAGAGAGAGTGCAAATGAGAGAGCCCTGAGGCGACACATGCACCTCTGTGAAGTGGAACTCGGAAAGTGTTGGTCCTTTTAAATGATACACTCGTCTGTGTCAGAATTATGAAAGCACTGATTGAATGTAACACGAGGATGTGAGGATACAAGCTCAAGTGAACTGTCAAGTGTCTATTTCTGAGGTATTCACATTTACAACCTTTGTACTGCTGTTTTTCACCCAGTTCATACTCTTTCCCTCTCCATAATTTATTATAAAAATAAAGGTAGTATGTTATACACCGTACAGTGGGTTATAAAATGTTAATTAATTTTTTCTATACAAGTCTTTGAAGCACCTTTGAAGAAAAAAAAAAAAAAAAAAAAACATGGACACATAAGGTTAAGATATACTTTATTAACAACCCCCTGTGAGGAAAATTTGTACTCTGCATTTGACCCATCCTTCAGTACTGCTGGGGCGAACTGTCAGAAGCAGTAGATCTTGAGCTTTTACCTTTTACCTGTGCATGTTTTGGATTGATAAGGAAAACCAGAGTGCCCCACCCAGACCAGAAAACTCACATAGAAAGACCCGGGGCAGCCTGGGAGTCAAACCTTCTGTGATCTGTTAACCACTCAATCACCAGAAATAATGCACTGACCATTAATACAGATATTAGCTGTTAGAGATAGAAACCCACTATTTAGAGTTCAGTTTGAAACGGTCTGGCAATCCTTGGAATCACCTTTTCAACAACTGCACACAGTCTAAAGTGACTCATAAGAAATAACAAGGCATTTGGAGGAAATTCAGGCTTTGATAGTTACAATAAGGCTATGAATGCACCCAAGAAAGGTCAATGATGGAATTAAGTTTTCAAATCTTCACGAAAAGTCACCTTCGTGCAGATTTCATTCTACGAAGGTTTCTGGTTTGTTTAGTTCACTGGTAAGATAACTTTGAAATTATTTAGCATGTTTGATTCATACTTACTGTATTATTATGGCATAGGACCAAAGAGGTTATTGTTAAAAAAAATCTTAAAGGTGTACTATGTAACTTTTTGGTTGGGTTAGGGTTAGTCTTGTTTCTATGGCTATGTCATTGCTCTGCCTGGAATGTTTCACAGTGTGATATTAAACAGCTCTACCTTACATTTATTCAATTGCACGCAGTTTTATAGCTCAAAAATATCTTGAATTCTGTATTCTGACTGTGAGCGGTTGCCTGACCACAGATTTTTCTTATAACTTGGTCTGGTTTGGTCTCCATGAGGATAGAAAGGTTTAATACCACACTGTTAATCATTCTAGACATTTTGATGGAGAAAAGCATTTCATGAGCCCTCAACTGAAAAGATACAAAATGCACCTTTAAGGCAAAGAAAATCAAAATGTGGAAAAAAAAAAATCTTTGTGGCTCTGAAATAATTTGTACATGACGATTCCCATTTCAAGTCCATGTCAAGGTACTTAATTTCATTAATGAAATTCACTGTGTATTCTTTTTAGATAACTTTGTGTGTTCTTTTTTTTTAAAGACAAAAAAGGTTTGTTTTTACCTTGATCCCAGACGCAGGAAGATCAGCTGGTCACATGTCCTAAAGAACATCAGATGAGTTTGAATGATTTTCAATATAGCTTAGCAACATATTCACACGTGTAATTAAAGCCACTCTTAAATTCAAGTCAGTGGTGTAGTCAGCTTATGTCGTACACAGATGTCAAGATGTAACACAATGGCAATGGGACTGTCGGGAGATGTGTATTTTCAGTGGGTGTCAGAGGTTGAAAGCCGATGACGGAATCCTTTGCAGACAGCATTCTGCCCATAGGATTAAGATTGGATGGCTGGGTTTAAAGCTGTCAAAAGAGCAGACTCAAATCCCTCACTCACAAACACTTTATGGTGCTCACTCGCGGTGCTGGGGAGCAGTGGTGAAGGCAGATATTTCTCTTTCATGCCACTTACTTCAGAAGCCATTCAGCACATCAACTGGATTGTAGGGGATTTGTAGAGCACTGAGTACAGTAGCCAGATTGGGGTAAAATTAGTTATCACGTTGTTTTCTTTATGTTGTACTTCAAATCACTCAAAGATTAGAAGTTGTGTTTGACAGTAGCGAGTGGAAGTTGGGCTTGTAAAAGTGATGACCTTAGCAGACACAGTGAGAGTCTGGAGAAAGAATCCTTCATAGCCTAACAGGTAAAGTTGAACCGTTTGACCTCATGACAATGTGAGAACTCAAAGTTTTCTGTCTCGTACTTGAGGGAAGGCTGTCAAATTTACTTTTAGTACTGTCCATCATGCTGTGAAATATTGTAACAATGGTTGGTACTCAAACAATAATACAATAATAAAACTGATAAATCAAAATTTTCAGTTTTATTATTGTGTATAGGCTACTTAAACATAGAGCTGGGCGATATGGCCTAAAAATAAAATCTCCGATTTTTTTACAAAAAATCCGATTTCCGATTTTAATCGATTTTTCTCTGCCCTACTCAAAAACAAATAACAGATGACAAATAAATGGCTCAAAACAAGTTTTAACTTTATTCTTTTTTTAAATTTAGGATTAAAGTGCAATCTGACAAGCAAAAAACATACTTGTAAGTGAAATGGCAGACCAGGCCATTGTAAACACTTTTAGAAAGGACATGTCCAGGACATGTCCAGAGGTGTGAAAACACCATCATGGCCCTGAATGGATATGCTAACTACTCCCCCACTCCCACTCCATATTGAATAGACCCACCTGACTAACAGAAACTGTAAATAAATATGTGTGTCTCAGAGTAATTTTCATTGTAATTAAGCTCCTCCCTTCAAGCAGATATAAAGCAGTGTCCACCAGCATCTGACCAGAACTGAAGAAGCAGCTTGGATGAGCTGAGAAACGTATTCAACCAAATAAACTCTGTCCAGTTGACAAATCAATTTCTCCTTTTGCTACTTTTAGAAAGTTTTGATCATATTGCTGCCGCTGTCTGTTGTCATGCAGATGAGTCGGTCTTCTGCAAGTTTCCACGAAGTGAAAGCATCTTTCAATCCTTGCGCGATTAATCCCCCCTTGTGATCCTCGGGAAAATACACTGTTTGCAGACAAACGCCCAGCTATTATTAACAAAATGTACCGTTAAACTCAAGTAGGGCTGCATCGTTCGGCTGGACCACAGGTCAGTCGTAGCAGAAAAAGACGACACCTCCTCCGCTCCCCTAACTTACCCGTGTAGAGCGCTGCAGCGCATTAGTTCCGCTTTCGACGCTCGCGTGTAAAAAATAATACTAATAATAAAAAAAATCGATTTTCATAAAAACACATCGTTCTGAACTGTAAATTCGAATTAATCGATTTAATCGATATATCGCGCACCTCTACTTAAACACACAATTTCAGCCATCTTTGTTAGTTGGTTTGCTGCACAATATTTATATTTAGACCACAGTGCAAAATATAATTTATGACTTATGACAAACTTTAATGTGCCAATTGTGGTATTTTTACATATACTATTAAAGTGCGTTATATTTTACAGTACAGTATATTTAATCAATTAAAGAATTCTTCAATTTTCAATTAATTTTATTTTGCTTACAATTAAGTTGTATAATATTTCACAATGCAATATTAAATCAGTGAAAATCTAAATTATGATGATTATGTAATTGATAAAAAACTATCAAACTAAAACAAGTTATAGATGTTTTTCCTGTTTGCAGACTCATTTATAAACTTAATAAACCAACGATTAGTAATGATCTCCACTACCACTCAGTGAACCTAAAGACACACATTTATTTTTATTTCACCATATCAACATAACATGTTTTTAAAATGTATTTACGCTGAGAGAGAATACTCCTGTATGTCTGCGTTGTAACCTTTGCATGGCTCTGAATAGTTAAGTTTGCAAATCACACTTAAAAGTCAAATAAATAGAAAATAATTAACTTTGGAAGCCTATTTGTGTGTGGAAGAGCTATTTTTTGGATGTCTTTAGTGTCATGGTGAGCAACCAAGAGGGAAATTGAAGAGGGCAAATAACAAAAACAACAAATCATTTTCCAAGGAGAAGTTATTTGAATGGAATTACAATCTTGAGCTATTTAGTGAAATTAGACAGGGTTTGCATAAAGATCACGGCACTCGGGAATAGCCTTGTTTATGTTGCTAGTGTTTCTCTGTACAGTACAGGCAGAATACAAATGGAAAACTTATACAGGGTTGTAGATGACCATACTCTGTATCCAGTTCCTCTTATTGGGACTAAACCAGGATCTAAACTGGATCTACCAGAACTTAAATAGGGATAACAATTTATCTTAGTCACCAATAGTCACCAATACTAATTTTACGTTATGCCAATAAGGTTTAAAAACAGAGTAAACCAGTTCTAAAGGCAAATTACATCATGTCAATCATGGGGTTTTCATAGACCCACTAAACTAGGATGAAATCGGGTCTAAACATGGGTTAAGTGTCTTGCCTAAAGACATGACAACAGCATTCATCTATGGGAGCTGGAATCACACCACCAAGGTTGCTGAGGGCAGGGCTGGTTAATTTTCTTACTTTCCTTTCTATTGCTAGCATCCTAATTCTTCACCACAATGAATTTATAGTAAGTGCTTTTCACAACTTTCAGAGACAACGGGCTGTCACTCTAACAACTAGCATGCTAACAGAACATTTTTAATTCTTTAATCATTCTAAACCTTCATACATGGCTCAGATTCTAAACCATACATGTAAATTCAATACAGCCTGTACTGGATAAACTTACTACTGATGATACTGTGAAATAGACACAGGTGAAGGAAGACAACTTTTCCTCGTCCACTTCCACTTTATCAATAAACCACAAGCAAACCACAAATCTATGATCCTTCATGTCTTCATGTCGGTCAGAGGCACGTGTTCGTTTAACTGGCTGTTACCATGGAAACAGTGAGAAATTAGCCCGAGGTGAACTCTAATGTGAAAACAAGAGAGGGAAAACAACCAACCAGTGTGTGCTTTCAGTGTAAAATGCTTGATCCAACATAAGAAAACACTATGTCTAACCTGTAGGACAAGACACAGTCGATCAGGGGCTGCATGAACAAAAAGTTCAAAGGTTGAAAGACATTTTATTGTATTTTTAACATAGGAGATTGTACAAGAGTGTACAAAATATAGGCTAGGTCTCTTTTGAAGTGTTAGTGGCTTTGACCAAACAATGGTGCAACTCCAACATATGTTGTCAGGGTCTCTCAAAAGTGCTGTGATCAGATTCCTCCTCCCATCTGAACTCAGAGTGATGAAACCAGTGACCAGATACATCTTTGTAAAGTATCGGAGAAGAGTGGGGTGTGTGGGAGAATGGTGTGGTGCAAGAATGTGTAGAGCAGGGGTCTCCAACCTGTTGCTCTGGAGCTGGTAGTTCGCCACCCTCTTTCAAGTAGCTCCCCAAAAGATTTAGGAATCATAAATATTATACAGACTCACATGCCTATAACCATGTAGATGCCTGACGTTTTTCCCCAATAAATGTTTGCTTAACTGTTTAGATTCAAAGATTGGGCATTGACAAGGGGGTTTGGCCTGAAAAAAAAGCTATCATTACTCCTTAATAATATGTTTAATTCTCAATTAATTGCCAACTCTTTGAGCAGCAGACAGTGGACATTTGTCTAAAGGTTTTCATAAGCATACTGATATGTCTCCTTTAAAACCATATTTGGACTCTTGATGACTGCTGGAGAAAGTTATGATGCTAATCTTCAACTTCTAAAGTACTCTGCATTTCAATGCCGCAGCGATGGTGTGAGATGTTGAACCGAAGTGCCTATAGAATATATTAAAATATAAGCAGAGGGGTCAGAGCAGCAATGACTTCACTGATTGATTTGTGGGAGCTGCCTTATCCTTCACACTGACTATACAGCTAACATATATAATCACTTGAGACAAAGTATTTCACAGTGAGTCACAGCCAACTGCATATTTAATTTAGCAGAAAATCACAGGTGCTATAGAGATAAAATACAGCATGTCGTGATTGCCGTCTGTGAATTCCCAGTTAATAAAGACAAGCCTTGCCAAGTTACAAGAAGGTCATCCATACAACAGGTGTGTTCAAATGTAGTTTAAAGCTAACAGTGATGTTTGTTTATTTTATGTTTTATGATTTTAATAATCTATTATTAATATATTCAAATTAATTAAAATAAAAACTACCCAAATGTTTTTATGCGTTGAATACTTCAGTTTGTGTTGTTTGAATATTTATTATGCCTCAAAATTAACATTAGCGTTAGCATTGAAACACAAACATCTCTTTCTCTAAAAACAGAAAAAAAAGTGTCCTCCGCTGATGTATTCATTTTATTCGTTGTTATTGCCGAGCGCTGGTGTACACAGAGCGTATTAGCACAAAAGGACAACAAAACTTTGACTCAAATGCAAATTAAATATATTCCCTTGAGTGACCAAATAAGGGCATGCACATTGGGAGATAAATTACGTATTTCCAGATCCTTGTGCCCTTTCTAAATGCACAAATATTAGTTCCTTCCTTACTTTTCTCAGTAATACTTGTCTGTGTTTACAAGCTGTACTGAGAAGGAATGTGCAGTACATGTCCTGTTCATACAATTGTATTAAATATAGATTTTCTGGCTGAAATGCATTGTAGAACACAATAGATCACACAGACAGCAGTTTTTTAATCTGACCTACGGGTTCTGTTCTGTTGTGTTCTTCTCTGTTGGGTTTAGATGGTCAAAACAGGGATAACCAAAATTTCTGCAATTACCAAAACCATCTGGTAAAAATATGGCCTTAAAACTCAAGAAAAAATACAAAATAAATTTAAACAACACATTTTCATGAGTCACAGTCCTATTTAGGAGTTTCATTTTCAACAAAAAAGTGAATGTGGCCAACTGAAAAACCACTGGCTAATGCTTGCTCGCTTGTGACTGTAATGTTGTGTGCGAGGGACTTGTTTGCAAAAATAAGCTCACCTGTTGTTCCAGCTAAGTCAGTTCTTTCTGGGCAAATTGTGTTAAAATAAAGCTCAGATTAAAGTCTAACTTGAGCAACTGAGCTTTATAAAGAGCAGTGCCTACAGTTGGCATCACATCCCCAGGGAATGTTGATGACACTGGCTGCAAAGTATCAATTGAACCATACTGAATGTAACTCTTACTACTGTATATTATTTATCCAACCATAATGTTCTTTTGAAAGCAATTTTCTCTATTTTCAGCCATTGCACAGCTCCCATTACTTTACAACTGAAACATAGTCCATAATACTTTCAGTTTTGAGCATTCAGAAGTGGTCTTCAATGAAAACAACAAGACAAGTTATCTAGCAGGCTACATTATTTGCCTATTATTGTTGCTATGGAGATTTGATATGATGTAAAAACCTGTCACTGTATTATATTCGTATTGTGCATGGGCTTCCACTTGGTTAAATTGAAGTTTTGGGCATCTAAATTTCTTTGCACAGCGCTGCTTGTTACATTCATGACATTTCTTTAAGCAACTGGAACCGCGATGATGAAACTGCTGGAAACTTCTGTAAAGCAGTGTAATGTGGGACATGGGGCAGGCAACACAAAACTCACACTGTGCGGATAGTTGACAGATGACTCCTGCAGAAAACCCCTGAAATAAAATAAAAATATATGCTATAAACTCTGCATTGTCACAAACACCCAACTTTGCTCGTAACCTTACAATGACCATTCAAAGTTGGACAAAGGGGAGGTGTGTACAGGACGAACCAAGGTTGTGCAATGTTTTCAGTGTTTTCTCCTATTGATATAATATACAGTCCAATGACAATAAAGGCACAATAAAAGTGTGGATGTGACCTTAACTGGGCTAATTGGCATAGCTGGCCTCACCTCCGCGTGAACTTGGAGACTCGAATCGATTGTTCCTATTGTTATGATGGTGCTCAGATGGCCATTGTCATAACATAAGAGGTCAGATGTATATATGGGACTGGATTTCTATTTATTATGAATTGTTGCCTCGCCATGCCAGTGCTGAAATAGCTATTGATTAGGAAGGGGCTGTTGGTAGCTCGGTGTGAGTTTGATTATTCATGTGAGAAGGACTATACCTGGACACGATCAATACAGCCCCAAGGATAGGAGAGGAGTAGAGGATCGCATGTGTCAATGAGCAGCAGTCGAGGTGTCACGGGAGGCTAGTGTGTTGGAGCATGATGTCGTCTCATTTCAACACTGATCATAAAAATGTATGACACACGCAAAGATAGTTGTGTGCAAGAAGTGATTTAATGCAGGGGAGTAGAACACAGGGTTTTGTATTTCATTTATTGACTGTGCAGTAGAAGTTTACGTGACTGTTATTGATGTAAACTAACTTGGGCTGGATACTAGACTTAGCATAGTTTTACCGATACCCTATTTTCTGAGTTGGTAAAGAGTTCATCCGCTGATACGAAGGTTGGCATTTCGAATCCTGCTCTCGACATGAACATTATTGATAGAGCGGTCAGATCCACGGATCCACAGGTTGGCGGTGTGATTCCAGCTCCCACAGATGAATGCTGTTGTTGTGTCCTTGAGCAAGTCACTTAACCCTCCTCGCCTTCACTGTCTGTACGTTCACTGGTGTATGAGAGTGTGTGTGAATGGGCGAGTGGTTCCTTTAATTTCAGTGTCCTGAGGATGGAAGTGTGCTCTATAAAAATGTGACCTTAATTTTACATATTTATTTTTATTTATTTAAATCTATCGTGTAACTTTTTAGCCAAATAATAAAAGCATGTTTGGTTTTCATTTTGGATGTTTCTGTTGCACTAAAAATGTAGAAAAACATGATTCCTTACTCTGAATGGACTTCAATCTTCACAAAAGTGACCCTTATTTGTCCAGGAGGATGGCAGTTGTCTGCTTGTTTCCATGGAAACGCTGGTCCTTTGAATGTAATATTCCACAGTACTGCATAAAGCTTCCCGTGAAGAAGGTTCTGAAGTATGGGTTTAACTTTCTATTTCTTTAGAATCATGCAGGTGACATGTCACATCCAGAAAATAACACAGGCGTTTGCAATCTCAGAAACATGTTTAAATACAACTTCAAGTTACAAAAGTATCGCAAAAACTCAATACAAGCTAAACTGGACCTCTTTCTATCTGAGAATAGCGCAACACAACCTGTCTACTAATGTGCAGTCATTTGCATAATGATTTTCTATAGTTTTTTTTTTTTTTTGTTTTTTTTAAATATCAGATGCCCTCCCTGTGCAAGTTTACTATATTTCTTCAGGTTTTGGACAAGCACAAGAGCCTCCAGACTTGCAGTTTATGTACAGAAATAAAGTGTTTATCTAGTTTGCTGTTTATCAACTTTACATCTACATCAACACACGTCTTCTCATTTCAAACAAATAAAGGAGATTAGTTGCCCAGCTTTGTTTTCCTATTCTGCATTATTCATTCTCATTACAGAATAAAGAAAACATGTCACGACAGAAGCAAAGCGCTCCTGAGTAAACCTGTAATTAAGTGACTGGAGGTCCGTTACAACCCTTTTGACTTAATTGCTCCAAATGAGTGAAAATTTCATCTATTCATTTCCAATTTGTCCCTGACATATAATAACAACACACTGCACAAGTTGACAAACAAAAGCAAAACAATAGTGGGACCGAATAATAACACAAATATTACCTGTGGAGGTATTATGCTGTTGCAGTGATAATGGATGGAGAATGATGTGGCAATGGAAGCGATCCCCTCACAGTAAATGAATGTACATCTGCTGGATTGTTTCCCCCAAAGAAATCAAAAGGAAAAACCCCATCAATTAGCTTGGCGCACACAGAGGCCTGGTGTGATAGGAATGACAATAATCAAGGCCTCCTCCGTGGCAGCCATAATGTCAACCACCAGCTGCTCAAGTCATCCTGAACAAGAGGCCGTCGTCCATCACCAAGAACAAGTAAGGACAAATATTATGAGGAGTTACATGCAGCAATAAAAATCTGTGTGTTATTCTTATCCTTAGCAGTGGATGATCTAGTTTTAAAAATAGACTACACAACTCTAGCTGTTGTATATTAAGAAGGATGTGCATCTTTGCTTTCTTTGATATTAAAGGGGTAAACTAGGCAGTGTCAATGTCTGATGACACATCTCATCATCAGAGAAAAGATAAACACAGAAAGGACGATCATAAATGTGACAGCAGTTAAAGATATTAAAACACTGGCTCACAAACCTAAAGCTCCATCTATTTTCTCCCTCTTATCACAGGCTTGGTCGCAGAGGCAGCAGTCTGACCAGGGATGCCCAGATTGTCCTTTACTACCCCAAGGCGTTCCCAAGCCAGCTGAGAGACCCTCCAGTGTGGGTCATCGGTGGGTTAAGGGAATTTGAATATAACAGTTACTACAAAAAATGACAGATGAATGATGAACAGATAATAGATAAAGCTCTAGTTCTAATTCTATTTGTTCTACTGGTTCTACTAAAAAACTAGCAAAAACCACACTACTTTATTCATTGTCTTTATTCAGTTGTCTGATGTGTGTTCTAAATGTGTCTAATTACTATTTTCCTGTGTGACAAATTCATTTACTTGGAAACACGGGTATGGATGTGACTGTGTACTTGTGTTTGCCTGATGCTAAAAGAAACACACAGAGCAGCAGCGGGTGACCCTCCTCCCACCTGAGGACCCCACGTAGAGACGCCATAGTCCCCATATTTGGCACAGAGAAACAGGAAGTCTTATCAAACACCAGGCAACAACAACAAAAACCTCCGCAACACAAAGCGCTCCTGAGAGAACCCAATATCCCATTTAAAGAATAGACCAGTGCATCTGTTAGTTCTCGCTCCACACACCCCAAGCTTTAACTGTATTCTTTTTACAGTGCTATAAAGTGGATAGAAGCAGAAGCACACATGCCTGCTCTCTAATGCTACATTAGTCCCTCGGGCTTTGACGCCATGTGACAAATCCATTAGACCGCCAGCAGAGCAGCTCCAACAATGATCTCGCACAAATAAATATGTACACACACCGCGTCCATGCTAATCTGTACTTACAGGTGATAGATCTGGGATGTTTGCAAATAAATCCTCACTTATAATTTGGCTTTTAAAAGTGCTCCTCTAATATTATGCAAATTATTTCTTCTTCAGCATCAAGAATTCAGGAGGTGTTTGTTGACTTCATTGACGGAGAATGGTCTCCAAATACCATCCGTGCTGTGATAAAATATGAATTTCATGAAGCAATACATTTCATCTGGGTAATCCCTTTCAAAAGCTCAAAGACACAAATCACAAGGGTAAAAAGGTCATATTCCTCAGCAATGGCTCTGCTAAAATGTGTGATCTAATTAAGAATTTCTGAAACATACAAAACCAAGCAATATTTTCCTTTCCCCAACTTTTTATAAGCTAATTCACAAATATTTGTCTAATGTGCATCAGAAGTTTAGAGTAGTTTAGACTAGTGCTGTCAAAAATATCACATTATTAACGAGTTAACGCAAAACAATTTTAAAGGCATTATTTTATTGTATTTTTTATCGTGAGATTAATGCTCTTTGTAAATTAGTTTTTTCATAAGCTGTATTAAATAATGATTCAAGTATTAAAATAATGATTCAAGGGACAAAAATGTGCGTTTTAAAATTAATTAAAATTTTTAATCGATTGACAGCACTAGTTTAGACTCAGTGTTATGATTTCATTTTGTATGTTGATGTCTTCAAGGCTATAAATTTGTCGCATTTATGAAACAGAACATTTTTTGTATCTAGTTAATATGGCTTTATTGTAAAGCATTAGGCACTTAATTCTCAAGGTTAATGATGTGACAGAACTTTAAAAACAAGCGCTATATAAAAATGCAAACAACTTGATGCAAACAATAGATTGCATAGTATGTAGCTCTCAGTAAGAGTCAATTATATATATATATATATATATATATATAAGCAAAGAACACCTTAACAGTTGAGAAACACATGCATAGATTCATGAATATGTATTTTATTCAAAGATTTCACTGTTAGTCCTTCTCAAGGTTACAAAGGCTAAGTTCTTAAACAATCGCACTCCAAATAAACGTCTTGAATTTGATGGCACCCGTAATTAGTCGTGACTCAACTGCTCTAATCAAGAATGCAAATCACTAAAGTTGTCTTCTTCACCTCTGATTCACTAATTAGCCACATCTTTTCTGTGGCAACTTCTCAAACAAAATGGTCATCCTCACCTCTCTAAAGAGCTACATACTTTTGTTGCTATGTCCTTCGTCTTTTGCTGGATCGCACACTTGGCAAACTCTTGACGCACAAAGCATTCAAGGTCAGTGTGGTCTCCCTGGCAACAGTGCAATACATTTGGCACATTGTCAGGCTATTTAATCAAGACAAGGGCTCTGTCTATGCATGTGTGTGTGGTAGACAGTACATGGATGTTTCTTTTTAACGGCAAAACCGCTGAGTGTCAATGCTATCAGCGAACAGAACCTATTGTATGGGATATATGGCAATTATTCTCAAACTTCTTACTCCATATACCACTTATGAAGACATGTAAAATTTAGTAGATGTGAACCAGGTCATTTATTGGACTATGCATACGTTTCAGAATGATGAAAAGTTAGGACTGCTTCCATAACATTTAACATGTTAAACAAAATCTATCTTTTGAATAGTCAACCATCCTCAAAATAGCACCATATAACAGCAAGCTGAAATCCATGAATACTACACTAGTCCTAAATTCACAGGTGGTAAGCAGTGATGGGAAGAATACTAAAAATGTTATTACAGAATATTGAATACCTGCATTAAAATGTATTTTGTAATGTATTCTGATCCATGGTCCAATCAGAGTACTGTATTCTGAATACTTAGTTTCACACAGCGTTGCATTTAAATGACAGTGTAAAAACGCAACACAAGATTGAAAACAGCTTTATGTTTGTTTCACTGTTTGTTAAGCCTTTTTTATAACTAATTAGAGAAAGAAAAATAAAAATACATATGCACACACTATCGGAGTGCTGTTTTTCAGTATTTCTCACTCATGTTAGTTCAGTCAGGTAGTAAGTTACTTCTATTGCCACAGCTGCCCTGGGGCTGATTAACAGATATATGACTGCCAATGTTTTTTCCAGCCACCGCCACTCACTTATTTACAGTGTGCGATGGATAAAGTTGGGATTTAACCAGGAACATTCCAGTGATAAGGCAACAAGAATGAAGTTATTGATACTTTGCAACTGATGTCATCAACATTCCCTGGGGGTGTGATGCTAACTGAAAGCACTACTCTGTTAGAAGCTCTGTTACTCAAAGTAGACTTAATCTGAGCTTTATTTATTATTTCACACATTCTGGCCAGAAATAGATGACATTTTAAGGAACCCTATTGATCACAAGCTCCTGAAAATGTGTTATTAAAATCCATTTTGTACTTTTTCTTCAGCTCTCAGACTATATTAAAATGTGATGTCACTGCAAGTATCAGTAGGATTCAATCACATCTGCTGTAAATACTAAACAGCATTAACCCATAAAATGACTTAAATGAGGACACCCAATTGATGTCTAATTATTTTTCTATTCAATGATTTTTTTTTTTTTTAAACACTGTCAAACCAGTTTAACAATATTGGCCCTCCATCTGAGTTTTTGACATCATCTGATTGCGAAAAGCTACTGTCAGAAAAGAGAAAAAGTACAAAATGGCAGCCGCAGATGTGTCTAAAGAAGGAGCAGCAAATGGGTAAAGTGGCTTGTTGAGTTTGATGCCTTTTTGTTCAGAGTCCTTGATCGTGTCGTTTGTATTGATTAGCCGTCGCCATGGTCACCGGGGCAAAGAGATGACCGCGGAGGAGAAATGAGTGACACTAGTGACGCATTGAGAGAAGTATGATTTTAGACCAAGAATAGTATTTTCCTCATTTGTTTTTTTATTTTTTTATTTTAAGACTATTACCGGGACTGGGGTGAGAAAATGTGAAAATGTATTAAAGTTTGAACATATACTAGAAGCATCAACCTAGTCGCATTTCTCTGTATGTTGTTTTCAGTGAAACCTGGAAATCTGCTGATTAAATATAAAAATGATGACTGTTAAGCCTTTGTGCATTGTTTAGGCTTATTAAACTCTTAGTCACCTAAAATTATGTTGTTTATGTATTTTGTGGCGCAAAAAAACAAAACATAAAAGTGTTTTTTAATAAAGAAATAACATAGACACATGGATTAAAGTGACATGTGGCTTATGGTCAGCACTCTAGCCTCACAGCAAGAAGTTTCTGAGTCTGTCTCCTGGGCCTTTCTTTGCAGAGTTTAAATATTTCATAATATTGTGTCTGGGCCTTTACTCTGGACACTGATTTCCCCCACTAACCCAATACATGCACCTAGTTAAAGGGCCTATATTACTTTACTATTTTCTGATCTATGTTATAATGTTATTACCTCATTAAAAAAAAAAACCATACCTGGAGTTGTGTTTTGTTTTATTCACACATATTTAATCCTGCATAGTTAGGTCATGGTTATACGTTAAGCTCTCCACTGTGTTTTTAAAGTCCATATACACCTTCACTAGAATCATTTGGATAGTTTCAGCCCTGGAATTGCCAATTTCTACTAAACTAAAGGTAAAAGGTTGCTGTTAACCAAGACAGACTAATAATAAAGGATTACACAAACATGATGTAACAACATTATAACACAACTTAAAGCTCACAAGAGTCAATTCTGCATAATATAGGACCTTATAAATGACCCAGCTACTGTAGTCCTGAGCAGGCCTAGTCCAAGATCTGGAGATGGTCCCAGAGCGCTGCGCTGTAGGGTGAAATGCATCATGCTTTAGCTTACTGCATTTTTGTTTCACACCAATAACAACTTTCTATCACTAGACTTCCAATCCACTTAAACTCTTTATCAAAATAATTCAGACATGATGGGGGGGGATAACTAATGGGCTGGAAGCGAGGTTGTAATTTTGCATCTGTTGACAGTCAAGCATGTTGTTATCATTGCACAGTGCCCTCTAGTTTATCTGCCTCTCTGGAAGATAGCGGCACTCTCCTCGTGACTATAGGGCTAGACAACCAATTATCTATTTGCCCCCTATCAGATGTGATTTATATCAGTACGCTGTCCCAACCGCGCCGTCCCCTCTGCCTCTGTGATCAATCATTCCCAGCACAAACACAAAACAGGCCTTTAACAAAACAAACAGCTAATGCTCCCTTCGCCCGCCGAGGAGAGAACCCATATTAATCTTTATGTGGATCTCCGCCTAAATGAGGTAACCCTGACATTGAGAGGGACACTGGGTGGAGGAGGATGGACCTGTTACAAGTCAATAGGAATTTAAAATGGAAATGAGGGCAATTATAATGAATAGTTATATTCTTATGTTGTTCTTAAAGTGTGTATGGCAGTTTTTTTTTTACCTGTTGTAAATATAAATGTTGTAAATATAAATGATAGAAGCAATTTGTGAAGAAAATAATATTTTATATATATATATATATATATATATATATATATATATAAATGTATTGTGTTACACAGTGTAACGCAAAGAAAAGATTTTTTTTTAAATAAATACTTCAGAAAAAGTGACAGCTATGCTCAATAGGAGTAGGGACAAGCAAAAGTTTAGGTGAACCCATACTGCATTGTCGGAAAACTGCTGTTCGATTGTTACATCCAATACCATACAAAAGGAAGAGAGTCACATTCAAATAAGTTTGGTTACAAGTAGTGGAAAAAATAAGTATATTTCTGTGACTAACTATTCTAGTCATTGTCTGTGCTTCATGCCAAAGCTCAAATTCAATTTTGATATGTATTTATTTCAGTGTGTTAATTTATTTACTTTTCTACGTATTCTATGTATTTTACTGCCAAGGTAAAACAAATTTACAATTCACAATGATTTCATTGAAGCCTTACAGTATCTTGCCGAGTTACTGGTACAAAATAAAAATACATGGATTTCATTTTGAGAAATATTTAGAAAACAGCATCTCATTACATTTTCATAGATACACTAACTTTTCTTACATTCTGCTACAGTAAGACTCACTTTAAACCACTATAGCCCCTGCACTGTGCTTTGAGCCCTCTGCGCGTGCCCTTCTAGTTGTTATTGTGCGTGTGTTGTGAATATTTCAGGATCACAGGTTGATCAATAGCAGAAGGCTGGCTGGTTAATGATGTAGAAGCAGTGAGACGAGGGATGGGTAGAGTCAAGTTTATGGACTCCCCTCTTTCATTAAAGACGTATTCAGTAAGCACAACATGTCTCTCACCCAAGGGCACCTGGGTTTGAGCAGCTCCCACTACAGAAACTTTCTCCATAGCGATATACTGTAGGTGCAACTTTATTTAAGGGGTATTTAAGGGAAAAGACTGGGGCACAACATTAAGATTGTTAATTAAGATCTCAAAATGAAAAGCGCCAAACTGACAGAGAATACTTATGTTTTAATGAGGGATTTTAGTGGAGAGCTTTGAGCCTATGGTCAAACTGTGTTCAAAGATGTGTTCATTTTGGGCCCTAGAAGCAAGTCCGTCAACTGAAATTTCAGGGTCCAGGGCAAGAAGCCTCACATGGGCACCCCTATGATATAAAGTAACACTGAAGGTCCAATTCTGGGCCCCTAAAACTCTGGGGTCTGGGACAACAGACCCCCTTGTCCCCCCGTCTACTACCCTACCTAGAAGAATTGGAAAGTTCAATATCATAACCAGATATATGATATAATAAACATATATTTTAGACATAAATAAAATGTCAACGCCTATAAACTCTAATGCTCTAAATATTTCCAATTGAAATTTTAGATTCAAAAATGTATCTGCTATCTTCTTGTTATATTACTATAAAAACTATGCCAAAATTGTAATAAATAAAACAGTACAGACATAAATTATTTACTTTCATCTTATTTGTGTTACAAAAAAAAAAAATAATAATAATAATAATAATAAGTTTAATATTTGAAAGTGCCAAACCAAACAATGCCATCACATTATATTTTTATGATGCAGTTGGATAAGAGACATTTCTATATTCTAATAAGCAAAACAAACACAAACTAAAAAGAAAATAAGTTTTATCAGCTTCTGAGTTTACTGTGAATACAATATTTATTTATTTTTCTGTTTTGAAACAAACTAAATTAAAAATGTCTTCTTCCAAGGAGCAGGAGTAAAACAATTGCTTTACAGTCGCTGAAATATTGAATCATTTACAAACTGCAAACTCATTTTTAAGCGTTACCTATAATGAGTTTGCTTTTATACCATACACCATCTAAGTAAAGACAGTGTAAACAAAGAAATTCAAAGCCACTCAGACATCGTAATGCAGTGTGAATGGCAAAAAGTAGCTAGTCTGCCCAAATGAGGAAATGAATGCAGTCTCTGAGGTTACAACTTCTACTGTTGGTGCAATGGACCAGTGACTGCTTTATTTTGTAGGCACCAGTGCAAAGAGTTCTAGTTTATGTACCAACTGGTGCATAAACTAGAATGCTTTGGAAGACTTGTCTAGGTTCAACACAACTTTAGTTTCTCTTCTCTGTGGCGAAGGCCTGTTAAAACCTCCAGGACATATTTAAATGTTTGGATCAGATCAATTTTATTAATGTATTCATTGCTTAGCCCTAACCAATACTACAGTACAATATTTGGCCTCTGTACTTCTTTTCAGTGCAAACAAAGCAAAATGCAGATACAATACAAATTGCCTTCTGACTTCAAAACAACTGTATTAAATTTCCTCCTCTGTGCCACTGAACCCTCTTGCTGTGTGCCATAATACTTTTCCTTTTCTCTTCGCTTATTTCTCACGTTCTTGCCATCCTATAGAGGACTTGTCAGCTGGGAGGATTGATGCTGCCATAGTCCGCTATTAAAACAAACTTTGTGCCCATATAAACAGTCATGCTCGCACACCCCCACACCAATTCAGCGCTCGGGTGGAGAGTTCCCCTCGGTTTGAAGTGACAGTGGAAATGTGGATAATTGTGTGATTGATTCTCTTGTGTTCTCTCCCCTCCACTTCACTGCACAGGCTTTGTTTAGGAACCGAACAGGGACGAGGCAGAGAAATCTCAAGATCCGAGATGCGGCATGGAGCTCGGAGAGAGACTTAATAGAGATGCTCACGAAATCCACGGTCTATTTTGGGAAGAGCTTTGCCCAATGTGCTGTATGTGCAATGTGTGCTTTTATTGAGACTGGAGGTTTAAACTGTTGTAATGTGACATATCAATCATGAATTTAACACAAGCTGTATGGTAAACAGGGAGCACGGGGTTGAAAAACAATTTAAAGGTGCATTGTGTAACTTTTCTGGTGGAGGGTCCGTCAAATGCTTTTCTCCATGGAGATGTTATTGCTTTGTCTAGAATATTTCATAGTATGGTATTAAACCTTTCTATCTTCATGGAGACCAAGCCAGACCAAGTTACAAGTCAGATCTGTGAAGAGCCACTTCCATTCACAGACAAAATGCCTGTTTTTCTAGGTATTTTTGAGCAGTAAAACCACCTGTAATAAATGTAAGTGTAACCCACTTCAAGGTATGCACACATCTTGACCTCTAGGTTCGTAGGAGCTGAGAGTATAGCAATAACCAAAAGACACAGGTAATTGTAGTTAAATGTAAACTTTTAGTTTGAAAATATAAAAGGAGTGCACAAGGGGTGCATAATACAATTACAATTACAACCTTGTCCCGTTAAGAATATTCTTACCGGGAAGTGTTGCCTGGCAACTTCAATCAGTGTTCACGTCAGATAAGTCAGGGAAATAGTCAAGGCATGGGATGTATCCAAAATAGGCTCTCGTTGGTGTCGGTCAGTGGAACTGATACAATCCTACCACAGGATCCGTTGTATGGGGTGGTAGAGGCTCAAAATTCAACTGAGAGACTCGCCATCAATGGATCATCTCATCAACCTCGTTGGACTACAAGGCTGGGAGCATCACTTTTCCACGTAGTCAAAAAACATGACCTGTATTTGCAAAATATAGTCCAAATTCTCATGCACAATTGGAATAAGATTCATTAGATTCACATAAAGATCCCTATATAGGTGTTGTACAACATAAATTTATCTTTATCAATTGGAAAAATAACTAAAGATAGTTAGCAAGGTAACTACAGTTATTTCCCAAATAAATGGCTCGTATTGTAAAAATATATAATTTTAACCCATAGTAATTACAACTAGAAAAGCACTCAGAGAGCGCAGACCTCCGCCAAGCAGCTCAGTTTTCAAAGTGATCCAGAATCCAGGATTTCTTCTGGATCATCACCAAAATTTAATCATCTGTTGGATTTACCATTAGGAACATTTCCTGAAAATTTCATCAAGATCCGTACATAACTTTTTGAGTTATCTTGCTAACTAACAAACAAACAGACAGACTCAGGCGAAAACATAACCTCCTTGGCGGAGGTAATAAATTGTAATGATATTATCACATTTTACCAATGGATTCACTCATTCATGAAAAACACATTCACTTGTACAGTGTAATGTGTATACCATATTTTTGTATGTCATTTTAATGAACAAAAATTACAGCTTTACTGGTTTTAACCATTTAAGATAACTTAAAATGACCATTTTATCTTAAAATGCTTTTTCCCTTCCCCCAGTCACATTTAGTAAGTATGACTAGAGTACAGTGTACAATATACATACAGCACCTTTAATGACACAGAGTGGATCACCATGAATTTCCTTATTAAATAATCAAATAAATGCTTATAGCAATATGTTCCTTTACAAATTTAACTTAAAATGTGCTAAATACCCAAAAATAATTAGCTAGCATGCCCTCAAGGGAGCGTCATAATACATACAGTCAATGAGAACATGTGAGTGCTAGCTTACCAAGAAGATAAACTCAGGGGTGATTCAGTAAAATAAAAGTACTTCATCGACGGTTCTCTCACCTCTAAAGAGTTTTAACCATAGTAGAACATTTGTCATTTTCAAGACATGACATTTCGTCTTTAGTACCTTTTTCTTTGTTTTTCAACCAACGTGAGAGAAAAGGCCGTGCTCTGTATGTCAATGAGCAAGGTTAAACTATCTGCGTATTTGCATACTTATTTTTTATTTATTTAGTTTATTTATGAGACGGGGACAATGCACAATCTACATTAACAGGAGAGGTGTATTGTGCAGGTTGTAGCACGAGAGCTAATTTCCTCCTGTCGTCCCTGGTGCATGTTTTTTAGGTTTGATGGGGAAAACTGGAGTGCCCGGAGGAAACCCACCTAGACATGGGGAGAACATGCAAACTCCACACAGAAAGACACAGGCGACCCAGGGATCGAACCCAGAACCTTCTTGCTATGAAGCACGAGCGCTAGCCACTCAGCTACCATGCTGCCGACTTCCTACGACTTCCTGTTTCCCATCAAAATAAACTTCCTGTTTTCAAAATAAAACCAGTAATATACGAAAACGTGAAATAAAACTGTATTTCATCATGGCAAAAGGAGAAATTCAATTTGTCAACTGGACAAATATGCAGTGAGAGTGGGGTCTTGTTAGCAGAACCATTCAGAGCGCTACATTGGAGAAACGAAACAGCCACTTCACAAGAGGATGTACCAACACAGACGAGAGAGCCATAGCGGACCTCAGTCTGCCGTACATCTCCACCTAAAAGCTACAGGCCACTCCTTTGAGGACAGTGAGGTTCAGATCTTGGCCAGAGAAAAGAACTGGTTTGAGAGGGGAGTTAAAGAAGCTATTTTTGTCAAGAAAGAGAATCCTTCCTTGAACAGAAATGAAGGTCTCAGACATCATTTGTCTCCCATCTATAACTCTATCTTCAAATCTAAATCAAAACAAAAAGAAAACAATAGGACTAACCAGGTCAGGTCCAGAGGTGTGAAAACTCCCATCATGGCCCTGAATGGTTATGCTAACAACACCCCACACTCCACTCCCACTGCATATTTAATAGACCCACCTAACTAACAGAAACTGTAAACAAATAGGTGTGGTAGTCTCAGAGTAATTTCATTGTAATTAGCTCCTCCCTTCAGGCAGATATAAGGCAGTGTCCACCAGCGTCTGACCAGAACTGAAGAAGCAGCTTGGATGAGCTGCGAAATGTATTCAACCAAATAAACTTTTGTCCAGTTGACAAATTGAATTTCTCCTTTTGCCATGGATTCTACCTGGACGACTGAGGGATTCTACACGCAGTATTTCATCATCAAAATTAAATACTGATGACCTTTAACTAGGCGTGTTACATAAAGTAGAGCTGTTTAATGTCATACTGTGGAACATTCCCGGCAGAGCAATGACTACTAGTACATAGAAACAAGCAGGTGGCAGACCCCTAACTAAACTGTTACACAGTACACATTTAAGTTAAATAAACAGAGCAACAAAAAATAACTAGAACAGATAAATAAAAATAAGGCATGCAAAATTAATAATGAAGAGCCTAAGGGTTTAGCACCCACACAACAAGGAAAAATACTTTGACAATGCTATGCTATTTTTTTTCTCTTCCTTAATTAAATATACAGAAAGTAGAATTAAGACAATTATTAAAATACTATGTGTCTCATTTCAGGTTTTAACACACATGTATGTTACTTTGTTAGACTGCTTTATTGATCTACAACAGAAAATACTATACTATGATCTTGCAGCATCCATTCTCTCTCCAATAAGCCTATACGAGTACAAATTAATTACAATCATAATAATGATGAACTGTGCATTTTTGAGTTTTCTTTCAAATGTTACAATGACAGAAGCTGGGCAGAAAAACTATTGAGCCATACAATAGGACAAATATATGTATGTGTATTGTGCATGAGTGAGTCAACTGTCTTTAGCCTTTGTCTCTTCTACACTTCCGCCTCAGAAAGCCAAGGGAGGATCACATTAAGTAAGGCTGCTGTTGCGTAGAGCTGCACCGGGCACAGTGCTGAGGGAGATATGGGGCAGGGCATTACTCTAAGTCAGTCCCTGCAGGCCCCAGTCCATCCAGAAACAACAGTGTAATTCAGAAAACCAGACGGGCTCACTCCAGTGGTTCAGAGCTGGTTATAAGCCCCGACTCTCTGTGGAGGCAAGCCATTGTGATAAATCTTGCTCTGTGTTACTGTATGTCCTTTCTGATGGATGTGTTAAAATAGAGGTATTACAGATCATTTCATGCACATGTTATATTATATGAAAGATTGAAGACTGGAGATTGAAGATTGAAGATGATTGCAATGTATAAATTTGGTTGCCTGGGATCCTACAAGGATGTGCGTCTGGTCATGGGTGTATCTCCCCCAGTGTGATTGACAGGTGGATTAACCAATCAAGGATCTGCATGGTCTGTCCATATCAAAACAAATATGGTGAGGAAAATAGAAAGCAAAGAAGCATCAGAAAGAACTAAAAAACACTGCATATTGTGGGAGACAGTAGCTCAGTTGAGCATTTGTCCACTGATCCGAAGGTTAGCGATTCAAATCCCGTTCTTGCCATCACTGAGCGGTCAGATGCACTGATCCACAGCTCCCACAGACGAATGCTGTCACAGTGTCCTTGGGCAAAACACTTAACCCACCTCCCTCCCAATCTTTACATACACTGTTGTATGAATGTGTGTGAATTAGTGAGTGGTTCCTTGATATAAAGCCCTTGAAAGTTGAAAAGCTCTATATAAAAATGTGACCATTTATCATTTCTGCAGAATCAATAGAAGAAGTGGTAACCAGACTGATAGCTCTGTATGAAAATACAGAGATAGCCTTCTGGACATGCCAGACAATACTTTTTTTTTTTCTCTTCATATCTTTGAACATATTATGCCTGACTTATAGGGTGGATTTGGTGATTGACCCAGGACTGTGCAAGAGGATTTGCCAGAGATAAATTGTAATTCCCATCTATAAGTTGAATAACCATGACTAAAATATAAGAAACATGAATTCTTCTTGATTATGTTTGATAGAGGTAACTGAATATATGACTCTTTAAGAGACCAGTGTCATCTTCCATAATTGTGCAAATATATCTAATCTGGTTCTGCAGTGTACACTTTTAATTTATATATAAATATAAGCTTAAGTTATCATTCCCTGTAAACATATTTTATCTTCATCTTTGCATATATACTTTTGCTTGCTGCCTGCATCAAATAAGGGCCTTGAATTCGTCTATTGTTATATTACTATCAATTAAGATACATGTCTTTGAACTGGACACTGTAACCTGTAGGAAAATTAACCTGCAACCATCATGTCTATCTAAGGACAGACTTGGAAACCAATGATTTTATATTCTTTGTTCGATACCCTTTGTTCAGTGATGTTGTGTTTTTTTCTTTTAGAATATAAATGTTAATTGTAGATTATTACAAGCCACACAAAATAGTTTATAGCAAATCTGTTCTATTCTTGTCGCCATGTGCAGAATTTACATCTAAAAAGGACATTAAAAGTGTCTCGAAGGCTTGCTTTTGATATGCTAATGTGAACAAGCTGACAACTCAACAGCCTAAATGCTTAAAAATTATATGCACTTTGAATAAAAAGGCCATTTGTCCAGTTAAATACCGCACCAAAATAAGAGAGTAAGGCATCATTTTGCATCATTAATTCACCTCACAGGGCACTTAAGGTTTCGCAACAATTGACCAAAGGTTAACCTAAGCTGCTCATATTACTATATTCCTGCATTTGTCAAATTTGTCACACCTCACATTGCGCTGTCACTGTTCTAATGAAGATGAAGACTGCACCCACTAACCTTGGTTACCTAACGGCTCAAAATGGCCGCCTCTCACACACGTGTTGTTCACTCGTGGGCTTCTTGGCACAGAGATATAAATGCGATGGGTCAGACCAGCTGTTGGCAGTGCTGCGATCTGCTTCATGTAGCGTGCTTTTGGGCTGACCCCGCTCACTGCTCGCCCATGCTTAAACATTAGAGCCTGTGGGATGTACATATGGAAATAATTTGCAGATTTGTTTCATAAAACTGGAAATAAATAATTACAAATTCTATCTACATACATCTGTGCTTGACCCTTCATCAACAATTCATCAACAGGGCAGTTGATAGGGAGCCAGTAAAGTTGCAATTTCAACACACTTTTTAATCATTCTGACCTATGACACAAAACATAAAGGTTGTCAGTGAGTAGAGCACTAATATATAGTAGTTGTTGTTTTATGTATAATGGGATGACCTTCTCATGTAAATATGATAATAAAAACAATGATTACAATTTAAATATAGCCAACTGTAAAAAGCAAACAAAGTAGGAGGAAATAAAGAGAAATTTGCTGGATTAAAAGCAACTGTCCAAAGGGAAATTCCCTGTAAATATTTTGAAAGCAAAATTCTGAAAATACCAATTTCAGTATTAAAAGCTGACCAGTAGATAAAAGATTTTGTTTGTTTGTTTGTTTGTTTATTCAAGTAGCACTCCACTGCACTGGCTTTAACCTGTGAGGAATGAACACAAAGGCAGCACCAAATGCCAGTGGCAAATCTCCCCACAAAATCAAAGAATGAGATATTCATGAGCATTTGGGCTTCTCCCGTAAAAATAGGGGTATTAGCACTAGAAAGCCCAGGCTGTAAGGCAAATATAAAAGATAAAGATAAAGTCATTTTTAAATAATAACATTGGTTGATCTGATAGAGCTGGACAAAACAGTTAGCTATTGTACAATCAAAATAATGTCTTCTACTGACACCAGCTGAATATTGATGTTGCTGAATCAGTTTTTATCAGGTCTGGTTTCAATAAATACATATAAAACTGAACTGTCTATTGTTAAAGGTCCTGTGAGCTTTAAGACATGTTATAATGCTCTTACCTCCTCAAAAATACCTAGACTTGTGTTTTGTTTCATTCACATGTTTGAGTAAAGTAATCATTTATTATTATTTATTATTATTTATTATTATCTCTAAAGCTCAAAATGCTCTGTTCCACCTTGTGATGTTATGAAGGGTTAGTTTTCAAGTTAACAGCTACCTTTTACCTTTTGATCAGTAGAGACTAGAAATTCCAGGGCTGAAATGATTCAAGTGAAGGTGTATGGAGTGCACACAGTGAAGCACCTCCTGTATGAATCAAAACATAACTTCAGGTATGTCTGTGATCACTGATGAGGAAACCATATTATAACAGACCAGAAAATAGCGTCATATGGGCCTGTTAACTTAAAAAATATAACTTTGCAATCTCAAATCAACAAGGTGATGAAGGCTGAATACCATAAAACAAATAAAATCCCTAAATCCTGGTATCCATAGGTTTCAAAGTGATGAATATGTAGCATCATCGCCATATAAATGAGCAATTTAGAAACAAAATATTATATCCTTTGAATGGGCAAAAGTCCTCAAAATACCATCTGTAATCGGGAAACTGAAACCTGAATTAACCCTTCCTGTGACAACACAACGCCATGATCTTATTCTCGAGTCTGTAAATGCACACATAAAGCAGTAGAACAATGATGAGGCTATTTTAGAACTTCAATTTGGAGTCAAGATTACTTTCTCACCAATAAAAGCTCTCACTTTGCAGAATTAATTTGCTAATACCAATAAATTGTTTACATCTGATGGAAATGGGAAAGAATAGCACAAAATGCCTCATTATTCTAATTCTTCATCAGATGCTACTGGCCGCAGCAGCTCGGTGGACCTGTGGGTCAGTCATTAAGAGCACACTCTGTTAAAGTCAGCAGTCCTAGACTCAGCAGAGAACTGGACACCGCTGTTGTCAAGGCCGCTAATTAGGCTTTTCTTCTGAGAAATAAAAACGCTGTTGTTCAAGAGCTCCACAACCATGTCAAAGTTTATTGCAATTATTAGTTTGAATGTATATACCGTATTTTCCGGACTATAAGCCGCTACTTTTTTCTCACACTTTGAACCCTGCGGCTTATACAACGATGCGGCTAATATATGGACGGATTATTCGTCTATGAACACAGCGGATGCGCGCGCAGCTTGAGTGCAGAAAGCGCCGCTGTCTGTGCGGTGAACATGGGTTAGGGTTAGTTAGAACACTCGCTAGCGCTGTTGTCAGCACTAAAACAGTTTATCGCTGCGTGATAAAATAAGTTCTGCTGCTAAATGAACATTAGTGAGTGGGATACGTCTTAATGACCCGTATGTGTTAAATGCAGGTGAGGCGTAAATGACGAGACGAAACGTCTCAAACTTCAGTAGCGGGACATCCGCTCATACATGATCGATACAACTAACCCCGACCCCCGGGAGAGCCTCAAATCCTGTTGAAATCCTACAAGACACTGACATGATACAAGACAGGACAGCGGCTCTTTCTGCTCGAGACATGCGCTGTAGAGCGCCAAGTGACGGAGCGCAAGAGCGAAACAGACAGGTGAAGAGATGATGTGCTGAGGAAGATGCTCGTTTGATTTTGTTTTGAACAGTTAGTTTGTGCTTCATGCACACACCCTCCTCATGGAAAACATACGAAGAAATGCATATAATGCAGCTTTGAAGTTAAAGACAATTGATCTGACTGTCGAAGAAGGAAACAGAGCTGCTGCACGTGAACGCGGCATCAGTGAGTCGATGGTGAGACGTTGGCGACGGCAGCGTGACGAACTGACTCAATGCAAAAAGACGACAAAAGCTTTCAGAGGCAATACAAGCAGATGCTCGGAACTTGAAAACTTCTTGAAGACGTGGACACCTGCGGCTTATAGACAGGTGCGGCCTATATATGTACAAAAATAAAATTCTTTGAAAATTTAGTTGATGCGGCTTATATTCAGGTGCGCTCAATAGTCCGGAAATTACGGTAAGTTTGTATTTATAATATGGAGAGCGGCAAGTACAGTTTTAGCCATGTCCAAGCCTGGATAAATGATAACGTGTTACATGAGGAAGAGCAGCAAGGATTATTCTGAAACATAGATTGTATAAAGAAGTGGACTAAGGGGCAAATTTGGAGCTGAGTTCCATATTAGGAATAGGAATTTATTTACGGACAAAATAGCAAAATAAAAACACCAGGATCATGTAGAGCAGGGTTAATACGAAATTTGAAGACAAAAATGACGAGTCTCACTGCAGCAGCTACAGAGAGAGGGGTGACAATTTTTGTTCACTTCCTAATTGCACCGCGGCAGCTTGCGAGTTAGCTATGTCCATGTATATAACAAATAATGGAAATTACACATTAATGATTAGAAGCCAGACAAATGAACATTGCTTACACATACTATGCTTTTTTCAGATATTTAGTCAACGCTTCATAGTGGCATCTCTTCGTAGCAGGACACATATTTTAATTTAGTTTTTTATTAAAAAAGTTCATGTTTTTGTTGTTGGAAAATTGGTATGTGACATTTTTTAACCCTATATATAAATGTCCTTAAGCCTGAATATTTGGAAAAACTGCAAGTAAGTACAGATAAGCGGGCGGAGATAGGAGGTATGTGAAAACAGAGCACTTAAGCCTGGAATGTAGAACAGTGGAGGATTACTTAAACACAGTACATGAATCAATCAAGCTAACGATGGAGGAACAGAATTATATCTATATGATTTTTTTAAAGTAAATTTAATTGTGAAGGAGTGTTCTAAACATAACATAACATCAGAGTCTCACTGTAAACCTGTGCAGGCTTGAATAGAACACCTCAAACACCCTAATCATCTATGCAGACCTTATAGTTATGCTTTAGTTATACACCACTGAAACAGCCTATTGATACTTTGCATTTACATCTTGCTGGGGTTGTTCTACATGTATGTGTATTAGCGGAATGTTCACCAGTTTCCATGGAGACTCAATGCACACTTTAGCAAACACTGTCAAGTAGGTTTGTCTGAAAACTCAAGAAAAATACTAAATAGATTTAAACAACACATTTTCAGGAGCCTGTGATCAATACAAGCGTTCATGGTCCTGTTTAGGTGTTTGATTTTCAACAAAAAAGGTGAAAGTGACTAACTGAAAAACTGTTGGTTAATGCTAGCTAGATTGTGATTGTAATGTTATGTGAGAGGGACTTGTTTAACCGTATAAAATCAGATCACCTTTTGTAGTCTGGTTATGTCAAATTAAAGCCCAGATTAAGAATCAGTCTAACAAGCCTCAGACAGAGCATGCTTACAGTTAGCATCACACCCTGAGGAAATATTCATGACATCAGCTGCAAAGTATCAATATGGAAAAGTGTCTGACTGTATTCAAAGACAAAATAGGCCACTGAGTCTGCCCATTCCTTTTTGCCGGATTGAAGCTGTATTTTGGCCACTTATTCGCATATGTTAATGTTCCGGCTGCCTGCTGGTGGTCCATATTTGTCCTAGTATTTGCTGCAGTTGTTTGAAGTGTGTCCATATCTTCTCTTTGGACCAAATCCGAGGCAAAACCAAGACATGAGCCTATCCAAGAGTCCGTGTCTGTGAGACGTGGCCCACATTATCAGCTATCGGGCCTTTCTATTTCTCCACAGAAAACTGATACGCATTATCTCCATTCGAACAAACAGGTCAGGAGGTTGGCCATATTGTCACTCTGATTACAGTGTAAAACCAATAGAGACATAACTGATCGCAGAAGGGAGAGAGGGTGGAACATGGCATAGAGGGATTTTCAATATAGCTCCAAGCTCTTGAGCCCCAGGTAACGCTGAAGATTCACCTCGAAAGAGGAGGCCATAGCCCGGGGGAGTTGGGAGGAGGAGTGGCTCTTAGCCTCCAATACCAAGGCTGCTTCTTCTTTTCTCATCAAAGTGTTTCAAACCATATAAGCTCAAGCTGACTGTAGCATTATTCCATAGGGTCTTATGTTAAAGTGCAATGGCTGTGGCAGTGGAAGGGAGGGAGGAGAAAAAGTGAAAAAAAAGTGCTTCTGAAATTGTGGTGTGGATGTCACTGCAGTACATGGGGTTTACTTGGTTTAAGTATTTTATTTTATTTTATTACATTATTCTGTAGTATAAAATAAAGTCATATTTCATATTTTCATATTCAATTAACGTTGTTAGAAATGTGTGTAGAAATATTGTTGTGTAGAATTGACACCTTTGCTTGTTACACCTGACGGCTCCATTATTGAAGTTGTAAACTCTTGGGTGTCATCATTTATGATTCACTATCTTTTAAACCTCATACATAGCCTCCCTTGTCAACAATTTGTGCCTTAAATTTAAGTGTAACTTAATGGTGTATTGCGTAACATTTCTAGTGGAGGGTCCACCACCTGCTTGTCTCCATGGAAATGTTATTGCTTTGTTTAGAATGTTCCACACAGTATAGATTAAACCTGTCTATCATGGGCGAGAAAGGCCGGTTACAGCACTACGCTACATTACAGTTTAGATCTGTGGAGAGTCGCTCCTATTCACAGAAGGAATTATTGTACTTCTGAGCAATAGAAACACCTGTAATGAATAAATAAAATACATTTTATGTCATATCATGGAACATTCCAGGCAAAGCAATAACATCTCCATGGAGACAAGTAGGTAGCGCACCAGAAGAGTTGTGTAGTGCACCTTTAAGTTGTAAGTCTTTTTGTTTCAATGTCAGGAAAAGACTTGTTACTGCAACATTTCATGGGGAACACTGTGTTAAGAGTTTGAAAGCAATGCTCAAAAAAACTCTCTAATATTATATTCTAGTTGTGGATTTGTTTGTCTCTGTACTAAGAAAACATCAAAATTTAATTTAAAGCATTGAATGCTGCATAGCTTTGATGTCAAGTGCAATGTACAGGTTCAACACTCCATCCAATAAGCCCCCATAATTAACCACTGTGAAAACATTAACGCAATAGTAACAGTCTTGGCAGAAGCATAAAGAACATAACAAGAACATATAGTCACATATGTGGAGTTATTATTGAAACACTGACAGAATGAACAGTCATTCTATTTTTGCTATTATTCTTCCCATAAAGTGACAAGACCTGGGCATTCATATATTGAAATGCCATGGAAGCTGAACATAATGGCTATGGCAACATATGATGTTTATGTACCTATGGTATGTATCTACTAAAGCATCTCTTATGAGAGAGAGACTTAATGATTTTGACTATGCATAATGTCAAGTAAGAACAATAATGTAAGTGTGATGACCCTTTCGTTTGGGTATACTGTGGCATGAAAACCTTGTGAAATCAACTGCCTGTCTCAGATTGTTGTTTCTATATCATGGTGCAGCTTGATTTAAAAGGGACTAAATAGGCGGCGCTAGTAGTTCAAACTGAATAATGGTCCTTAGTCATGGTTATAAATCAGGTCAAGGGCCTTTAATACCAAAAGCAGAGACCAAACATCCACCACAACCTGACTACTGGGTCTGAGAGCTGTCTTGTATAAACTATTGACTTCATGGATTACATTAGTCACCACTCAGCTCCGAGGCACTACTAGACAATAAGTACTCAATGCAATGATGAACATACTCTCCTTGCATTAGGAGGCCATTTGGATGTAAGAGGCCGCTCAAAAACATTGTTTTTAGCAGAGTCAATGTTATTACAATGACCATAATGAGGAAAAATTAGTTTAATATGAAATGTCTTTGGTGTCAATTTAAGTCAATTTGCAGACTCTATAATGATATTTTGATGTAATAGCTTACCCTGTGTTTACCCTGAAAGTGAATGAAAAGTGCCGTCATGCTAAATGAACTGTCTAATGAGGCGCATGATTGGACGACTAAAATTACATATAAAAACAACATTTCGGAAAAAGCTTTTGGGGATCTATTTTGTTCACATATTGGGTGATGGTGGGAGAGTGGTTCAGTTTCAGTCTTTTAGCACTGAGGTTGTAGGTCCAATTCCCAAACAAGACCAACAATCTTAAAATCAGATCACACTTAATTACCCTTGAGGCAAAACATTAAAGGTGCTCATTAAAATGTGAAAAACTGAAATAGTTTACCTCCATGGTGAAATGATCAACAACTAGAATGCTAATGGCACACTTCCTGATTATCAGATTAGATGGAGACAGCACACGTTGGTCTTATTTTGTCCTTATACAATATATCTGTCCTGGGGGAAAACACATTTAGCTCAAATACATGGACAAAAAAATGGGTACCAGCTCTTCAAAGGAATGAATGGGGAAAAATACAATTAAATTCAACGGCTGCAGCAGCATATTGTTTATTGGTGTTTTTAATGTAGTGCCTTGCCTCCAGAGTGCAAAGCTTCATGTCTTCTGTTGCATTAAAGTTAGATTGATTCTGAGGCCAGTCTCTTGTAAGCATAAAGCATAATCACAGACAAACAAATAGCAGATTAGCTAAGTGTACTGCCTGCTCTCCCTCTGTGCAGCCCTGAGACTAAAAATACCCTTTGTAGATACAACGCTCATTTCTCTTGGGTCGTCATTATAAAACACACAGTTGCTTAAATTGTGTATGAAAAAAAAGACTGTTTTGTTAATTCAATTGGAGTTTAAAGGTATTGTGTTTTTGTTATTATAATTTTATTGTTTTATGGGAGCAGATGAAATGCAACTAAAAATGCACTTATATTTTGGCTTCATTAACCCCCAGAGTAACAAACAGAATGAGGTATCTCTACTGAAAGACTTAGGTATTGTGGAACATTCCAGGAACAGTAATAGCATCTCCATGGAAACAAGTAGGTGGTGGAATCACCAATAATTCATTTTACACAGCATATTTTGAAACCAAAGTGCTTGAAGTGTCTTGCTCAAGGACATAACAGTAAGTAAGCACTGGTCAGAGGTGGAATCAGACCACAGACTCAACTTTGTATTATTATTATTATTATTATTATTATTATTATTATTATTATTTAAACTTGCATAAGGGATTATAGTGATTTTCATGTTTTTTAAAATGATATGTGAAGTACAAGGGATTTTAAAATATCAAATGCTGACAAGGAAAACTCAGCAAAGACATATCTTTATATCGGTCTATGTAAAGTACAGGTTGATGGTTTGGGGTGGTCAGGTTGTTTACTATTGAATTTACTTACTGGGATTTACAGTCTATAGCAAAATTAACTGTGCCCCTGGTAAAAGTGCAGTGAGGGCTGAGCTGTCCAAACTGGGATAGAAAAGTTAAATTTGGTCATTTCCCCATACAGTCTCTCCCGGGGGACACACAGTACATCAGCCCATTAAGCGCAATGCATTACTTGGATCTATATAACAGAAGTGTGGCAGCCAATAAAAGCCAGTGTCCTTGGGCTCCGAGTGTCAGCCAAATGCCACAACAAAGAGAGGCGTCCTCAAGCAAAGGCAAGTTTCAGCATCAGTTAAAGCCTAAAGGTGAACTCAATAACACTGCATACGGTGACAGGGAGGCTATAGAGGTTATTTTGCTGTAAAAACCCATGAGGGGTATGTGATAGATGTTTATTTATCATATTATTTTAGGACTGATTAAACAGGTATTTTCACATTCATGTAGTTATTATCTTGTCTTAAAAAGGTGAAAAACTTAAAATTGACTTTTGTGAGTTTTAAGCCATGTTATAATGTTGTTATCTCATCAAAAACATACCTGGAGTAGTGTTTTGTTTCATTCTAACATCTTTGAGTAATCCTTTATTATTAATCTGTCTACAGCACCAAAGCTCAAAATGTTCTGTTCCACCTTGTGATGTCATTCAGTAGTAGTTTTCAAGTTATCATCTACCTTTTACCATAAGTTCAATTCCAATTCCAGGGCTGAAACCATCCGAACGATTGTACTGAAGGTGTATGGAGTTTAAAAACACTTCCTGTATTACCACATGACATCACAAGGTGGAACAAAGTGTTTTCAGTTTGCGAGAAGAACATAATCTAAATATGCAGGGTTTGTGTGTTAAACGTGTGTGAATGAAACAAAACACAACTCCAGGTATGTTTGTGTTGAGGAAACAACATTATAACATAGATCAGAAAATAGCGCAATATGGGTCCTTTAAAATGCAGACATTATTTTAAAACTACAAGGCTAAGAAGATGTTCTGAGTGAGTTTCAGACTGCTCTTTTATCTATCAAATCCTGTAAGTCTTTTTCTACTTTAAGACCATGCCCAAACAATGTGTATATATTGCATTGTATTACATAGTAGGTGAGTGGGGAAGGTAGGGTATATTAAATGGATAACCTCTTTGTTTAGCTACATATAGTTTAGGACAAGGACGAGCTCTAATATAAACAACCTCCCGGGACATGAGTGATTTAAGATGCGCTGTCTTCACATGTGGGACTGCATACTCCTTCAGTTTATGGGACAAAGTGCACAAGGTCAGCACACACTACCAGCCTGTCTGCACTGCTTTAAGTGTCATATGTAAAAGAAAAAGAAAAAAACAGAACAAGCAAGGTCCTTCTGTAAACTTACCATTCCGTTTACTTTTTAAAATTGAAGAAAGGAAACATAATGTAACACTATTGTTCTCATCTTTTAATTTGTTGGCTTAGCACAGCAAATCATCTGCAAGATACAGCAACTTTGACATGGAATTGGCATTTTACATTTAAGGTTACAGGTGCACTATGTCACATTTTGGTTGTGAGTCTGTCACCTGCTTGTTTCTACAGATATGCCATTGCTTTACATGGAATGTTCCACAGTGTGACATTAAACAGCGCTACCTTACATTTATTCAATTACAGGTGGTTTTATAGTTCTTTTTTAGCTAAAACAAACAAAAAAAAAAAAAACAACAACAACTACAATCTAACCTATTTGGTCTCCATGAAGATAGAAAGGTTTACCGCCATACTGTCAAACATTTCCCGGAGAAAAGCATTTGACAGACCCTCCACCAGAAAAGTTACCCATAAATTTGTCCTCTGCATTTGACCCATCCCTCAATGCTGCAGGGGCAACCTGTCAGGAGCAGTGGATGCTGCAGTGCCGTGTCCAGGGACACATCTCTAGATCTTGAGCTAGGACTATGGAGGATTTTACCTGTTTTGGGTTGATGGGGGAAACTGGAACCTTCTTGCTGTGAGGCGAGAGTGCTGTCCATATTCATAGGATTCACAGGATTGAGACTGGTACACAGATTATCCACATTTACGAGAATATGAAATCGGGCATAAATGATTCTATTGATATAATACAACAAATGTCCTTAATATTCATATCTTAAATGAACATATCTTCATTACAATGTTCTGTGGGGAGTAACTGTATCCACCAAAATCAGTGTTACAATAAGGATAACTTTTTCAAAGATTTTGTCAGCAAAGACTTGTGGCACTGAACTATAGAGTGTATAGGCCCTCTCTGACAAAGTTTGAGTCTCGTTTCTACTTCAAGTTCTCTTTGTCCAGCATTACAAAGGGGCACACTTGTTCCAACAATACAAAGTGATTCTGCACAAGGCTTTATCTTCAACTGGGACTGGGGTAATGAGGTCTGGAGAACAACAGTTAAAAAACAGCTTTAGAATTTGCATTTAATATATTCACTCAATGCATTCATGTCTTTATTTTAATCTTCACTATTCTCTTCAAAACGAGCTTTACATATTATTAAAGGCTATAACTACAAGTCAAAATTCATATACAAAAATATGTTTTCCTTCATTACATTGTATTGACTGCAATGAGCTGAACTCAACTATGTTTTTTGTGGAGCCGCTTTCATGTTCTTGCCAGCACTTTGAAAGAGATAAAGACATTTTTGCTTTTATCTTGCATGACTGAGCTAGAAAATGGGCAAAGCGAGAAAAAGAGAAAATGTTTCTGTGGGATGAGTGAAAAGGACTTAAAGCAACGGAAGACTGCGTACAGACGATTTGGGGGCTACCTTGTGTTGGTTTAATAAGGGCTTCAGGAGCGTACATGAAAAGTGGCATTAGCCGAGGATAAAGTGGATAAATGCCATCTCTGCTCTCTGATCTGCTCCTCCCATGTAGCGCTATGGAAGGCTGGCAGTGAGGGAGGGACTGCACAGGTGGTACTGTTGGCATATTGCTGGGTTCAGATGACATTGCAACAGTCTGTAGGTTTATAATATGAAAATGAAAGCTTGTATATAGAAAGAGTCTCTCACATAATTAGACAGATTGAAGTAAAAATGTAATATTATTTTGAAAATGTCCTTAAAACAATATCTATAACAGGAAACAGAAACTCATGATCTGTGGATTTTCTATTTCGATATTCCAAATAAAATACCATGTAATCAATAGAGAAAAATGGCTCTTGCCCTTCATCTTTGACCAATTCAAAATCAAGAAATTCATCAGACTATTTAATATTTAATTTCAGTATTCAGAATATGTCACACACAAATACCAAGAATGACTACAGATGCACTTGTGTAAGATCTGAGCATCTCCAAAACTTTTTCTTCTGAAGTAAATGAAATGTGCAAATGAACACAAAGTATATATTATCATAACACATTTTGATCAGAAATATGTTTAAAATGTCAAAAGTTTTCCATTGAACTCAATTTAATGTTTGATCATTTGACAGAGGTTAATTGGATACATGCCGCATCTTTAGTTTAATTACACAGTGTAAGAATATGTATAGTGTAAAAAGAATCTATAAAACAAATCTCTCCATTTTCCTCACTTAAATTATAGGTGGCTGATGTGGAAGGAGACTGATGTGAATGATACTATACAAATGGTTAATTAGGTCAACCACTGACTGGGGGGTTGGCAGCTAAATTCTTGCACAATTGCACAATTATTATGGGCCCAACTGATTCACCCTGTAATAGACATGGAGGGAATAGAATAATATCGTAAATAAATAAGAAGCATATCTACAGAGCCTTATAGTACAGGATTTATTTTTGTGTGTTTTTCTGATGACCATTATCTACCTACCTAATGTTAACAACAAAAATAGTTTCAGATTCAGATGAATGACTGCATTTTCTCATCTGCTTTTGATCAAAATAAAAATGCCCGCTCCTCTCCACTAAGCTTTTGATTTGTGTCTCATCAGTACACCTCTGTGTGCTACATAGACTACAGACTTGGCTGCTTAATGCACTAATAGATTATTACAGGGGAGATTTAGGAGATAGATAAAAGTCTTTGCTTTGATCACAGTTGCCCTGGAGCTCATCCGCTGTTTCTTTGGAGTTGTGTTGTGCACTGAGTCAATGGCGCACTTCCTGGTGGATCACAGTGGTGTGGACTTCCTCCTGCAGTTATAAGAGATGCGTTATTCATTAGAAACCCTGTCCTCTGGCTAGTGCATGCAGAAATCTCAGTTAAGGCCACGATCCGATCAATGTAACCTGCTGGCAAATACTCGCACTGATGCCTCTGATAGTGTCATGCCCGGACAAAAACAGTCCTTTTAAATATTTCTTCAGCTAGTCTCTAGAAAGCACCCTTCCCAAGAACTGCTGTTGAGTTTATTCTGTGTATATTACATAACAGTATGGTGGGACATGCACAGTTTGACCTTTAACGTGAGCTCACAAACACATTCTCCTCCTTAATGCAAATGGTTCAAACAGGTCTCACTGTTGAAAAGAGACACATCTTTCAAACACAAATTTACTCAGAACAAATGCCAAGAAATGACATCAAAGCAGATTAGACAACACAAGTGATTGCTGAAGTCTGTTTATTGAACTAGTTTTATTTCTTTTTATTACACACTTCATTACAGATTGTTTGGGTAATTGAATTAAATTAACCACGATTCCTCTCAGTGTCTCTTTCTTGTATGAAATTAGTTACCACACTGGCATCCTAAAAAAAAAAAAAAAAAAAAATATATATATATATATATATATATATATATATATATATATATATATATATATATATATATATATATATATATATATATATATAAACCAGTCAGAAATGGGCTGAAACTGGTGAAATATTGTTACATATGCAGTTACTCACATTAAGATTTATATTCTGAATACCACATACGTACTTTTCTGATGTGTTTATGTTATAATGTTGTTTTCTCATCACAATCACACCTGGAGTCGTGTTTTGTTTCATTCACACAAACACACAAACCTGCGCACACAAACCTGAGTTCTTCTCTCAATCTGAAAACACTCTGTTCCACCTTATGATGTTACGTGGTAATACAGGAACTGCTCCACTGTGTTTTTAAACTCCATACAACTTCACTAGAATCATTTGGATAATTTCACCCCTGGAACTGCCAGTCTCTGCTGAACTAAAGGTAAAAGGTAGCTGTTAACTAGAAAACTACCACTACATGACATCACAAGGTGGAACAGTGCATTTTAAGCTTTGGGAATGTAGACAGACTAATAATAAAGACACCTCCAGGTATGTTTTGAGGAAGTAACAGCATTTTAATATCCTAAAGCTCACAAGAGTCAGTGTTTTCAGTGTGTTTGTGGTCGCATTCATATATTTCCCATAGTAGCGCAACAGTTTCTCATATTCCGCAGCAGTGCAGTGGTGTTGTCATGTGTCTGAGTAGAACAGTGCAGTGTATCACATGAAGGCTAAAGAGAAAGAGAGAGACAGAACACAGGGCTGAGGCACATCACAGGTCTAGTGCTGTCTCTTATTGTAGAGTGAAGTGCTGCCAACTGCTCTGTTCTGCACACATACTCCTCTGATAGAGAGATCCTGCATGAAGCCACCCTTTAGAAATATCAGGAATAAAGCAGCTCCTCTGGGAACGAGAAGAACTATGGACAAATGAACATGTTACCCACAATGCTTTGGGGACTTATGTTACGCCTCAATTCAGACAAAGAAGAAAGAAAATGAAGAAAATAACAGATATGTGGTTTGATCATTTTACTAGTTTCATTGATTTTTTTTTTTTTTTTTTGTATATGTCTTCAGTGAAAGTTTTTCCCAGAATTGTGGACAGGTATTTATCCCATTGTGGGGACTTAACATGTAGAAAAAAAGAAAGCTCCAGCACTCTCTCACTCTTTTTTAATGTGCGGGAGCTGTATAAAAAAAAGTGGACTAAGGGAGTGTGACGTCACCCACAGCGCTTGGCTCCAGTTAAATGAAGCTCACCGAGGCTAGCAGTTATGGGGAGAATGAGTTCCATATTAGGAACTGTAAGCCCGAAAATGAGGAGCCTGATAGCAGCAGTTATGGAGGGAGGGTCAATGTTTTTTCAAGACAAAGTGAATTGGAGTTGATGGAGCCAAAACTACTTGGAAAGCAGTGACTCGCGGGTTAGCTATGTCCACTTGCCTATAGAGTCCCTCATATGCACCTTGCCTACTCAGGTGTGCGGAGCTCTTTTTATAACTTTCACTGGGAACTAACATTTGTACACACAAAACATGGCCACCTGTTTTCCTTATGAGGACAGACATCACGTTCCCATGATGTAAATCCTGTTAATAAATCAACAACATTGATTAATATAACAGGTTAAAGATAGGGTTAAGGTTAGAAGTCAATGAAACTTCCAACCACGCAACATGTGTGCTAGATACACATTTGCAGCAAAGCAATAGCTCACATTTCATATATAGTTATTCAAAATGCCCAAAGACTTACATTTTACATAATCACAAGACAATGCAAATTTTTATAGCTCAATTCATACAGAAAGTAATTCAGTGTGCAAATGCATTTTATACACACTGGAGACTTGATGTTTGTGTATCAAGTATTACCTTTTGGGATAGTGTGTCGGTATAAGAATATATATCGTACAAAAACACGTCTTAAGTAAACACCTATAATACTCTTTACCCTGAAGCTTCAAACTTGTCTATCTTTGTGAGTATGTCAGTCCTTCAGGAACCCTCTGATGGATAACCGTCAGCAGATCGGGTGCCAAGTGGGTAAGTCACATCACAGATTCTGACAGTTTGCCAGCTCCTCTCCATTTCCTCTGCCACTTGTCATCATTGAAAGGATGAGAACCGACCGACTGTGTCACTTATTACAGTGGTGGATCTGGCAGCAGCACTGTCCTCTCATCATATAGGCCCATTATGTAACCAACAAAATGGAGGCCCTCAATCATCACTTACTCCGGACTACCACACTCAAGTGGCACTGGCACCCAGCAGCTCTGATTATGTCAATGAGGGGATTATTTTAAACACGACTTGACTTGTCTCTGGTGTTCTCTTTTTTTCTCAGGCCAAAAACTCTCACAGTAAAGTTAAGTAAATACATTGCTTTCTGCTTGTTGTTCTCAAAGCCTCAAGCATCGAGGAAGTTTAATAATTTAATCCAAAACTCTACGCTGCCTTTCTAACAAGTGCTGCCTTTAATCACCTCTCACATAAATACACTCTCTCTCCATTAGCTCCAATGCAGAAGCCAAACCATCAGCCTCAGACTCTCCATCTTCTCCTCACCACCTTGAGTTTGTAGCTCTATATAATTAATACACTTCAGTCATTTGTTTGAGACTAAAGTATATTCGATTTGCAAAGCCTCATGTTTGGTGGTGTAATCTGTGGAAACATGCACAATACAATAGGCTGAGGTAGCCCTTGGAGAACAGTGTCTGAATGATGAGTCCAGTGTAAAGGGGAAAAAAGCAGTCGGGGATGTATGGAAAAAATCGGTTCTATATCAGTGATATATCACAATACCACACTTCACAATTCTCAAATCAAAATGAATCCGAATTGATTTTGTTTAGTTTTTTTTTGTCCACAAAAAATCTTTAGTTGCATTTACTGTTCTCATTATTAAAAAAAAATAAGTATTTATAAATTGCAATACATAGTCCTTTATTTTAGTATTGGGATATATCACAATATATATTGAATTGTGACCTGCATATCATGATACATCATGTGGTCACACTCATGGCAATGCACACCCCTTATACTGGAACAGTATATACCAATCAGAAACAACTCAATACATTTATCAAATTTTAAAGTCAAATAGTAGTAGTAAAGAAGTACTAATCGTCCTCATTTCTTTTTGTCCTTCTGTTGTTGTGGTCTACTTAAATACAATGCAGACAGTTCACAGCTCCACCTTGTTGTCCAGTTGTCTTTGTGATGTGTTTAGTTCATTGTTTAAGTGCACATTCAGCCCATGATGTCTAAACTAAAGCCTGTGCACCCAAGAACCCCACACTGATTGTTTCCTTTCATTTTGGGAATCCCTACAATTGCTTTCAGCCTTGTATTAATAATAAAGGACTTATAATAAGCGGTGTGAATAGAGATTGAAATAGTCTCCATTGTGTGACCATCTTTGTAACTTACTCAAACCCTCTGAGGAGAGCATCTCTTCTCTCTGCCTGAGCGCAGGTACACAAAGCAATCAAGTGGAAGGTGCCTCATGCACTGTTTGTGTAAACCACTGCTATGGGATATAAATAAAGTTAGGTATCAGGCTGACATCTGGAGCGCGATGATGTGATGCTAAAAGCTAACCTCACGTTGTGATCCTTCGACATTGAATCTATGTGTAGCGGCCATCTGCTTTTCGTAGCTTCAGGGTGACTTTTTTAAAAGGCGTTTTTGGGATAACTTAAGGTAGTAAAGGTTTCAAAGGTACTTTTGAAATTAAAACATTTCAACTCCCATCCAGAAGTAATTTTCAATTTGAGGGTTCTGGTCTATGGAGGTTTATAATGCACTGAGTTTTAAAGTGCAACTGCCCAACCTTAATTCATAATAACAATGTGACAAAGAAAGTACAAAATAAAGAGTAACAATTTTGATATAACTATATTTATTGTTTAAAGATGCATTGTGTAACTTTTCTGTTGGAGGGTACGCCACCTTTTTTGTCTTAAGGGAGATATGCTTTGCTTGGTATGTTCCACAGTATGGCATTAAACGTTTATTCAGCCTTTGTTTCGTTAGAGGTGATTTTATTGTTCAGAAATTCCTTAAAGAACACATATTCTTGTGTGAGCAGGCCCAGCTCTTCACCAAACTGATCTGTACCTTGGCCTGGTTGTCTCCATAGAGATAGATAAGTTTAATGCCGTACTGTGCAACATTCCAGGCTGAACAGTTAAGTAAATCTACATGGAAACTAGCATGTGGTGCACGCTTCCTAAGAAAAGTTACTCAGAACAATTTTAAACAAAAATATATTATTAACCAGTAAATGCTAGCATAAGATCTATGTGTATAGCAGCCAAAAATTGAGTTAAAAATTAAAACTATTCTTCAAATTAACTGGCTTCTCTCTGATCACACGTTCTCTGTGTCTATGCCTTGTATGTTTAGTATTGCCATGGGACCTGGCTACCACCATTAGCAGTGAAGGCATGATGTATGAAGTGAGTGTAAGAGACTAACTTGTGTGTGCTCTGCCTCATCCCAAGACAATCCCAATTTAATCATGCATTAAAGTCCATGCGCACCGCCATTTATTACATTGTTTATTTAGCCCCCTCCCCTCTCCCTGTATTCCCATTTAAGCTCTAATTAATCCTGTGCAGAAATCTCAACTTCATTAACTCGGACAGCTCCAGGGCGCAAATAGGGTTAATGACTAAAATAAAAATGGAAAGATTTTGTTGGGCTCATCCAAACATGCGGTGTGATAGGATTACGGAAAATATTCAGCCCAGATTGAAAAGGTCACCCGTCTCAGCAGCCGACACCACTGCACCCCATGAAAGCTAATGTGAAGAAATAGATCTCCTAGACTCACATTAGTGGAGTAATTATCAACTATTAAACAGTTTGGTGACATTTGACCCAATTCACAAAACAAAGTGCATCATTTGCAAAAGCCTGCTAATGGCGAAACAATAGATACAGTACAATACAGTCCAGAGCATGAAAAACAAAGAGGCTGGGTTCCCATGATGTCATATGAAATTGGAAAACCACACAGACTTGGTAATGATATTGCAGTAGCATGTGTGGCAAGGTTAGGGTTAGCTTTAGTGTTCATGCGAGACCTGGGGCGTCCAAAGCTTTTTCCCCAAAGGCAGAAAATTGAAAAATATTCCAAGCGGGGTGACTGGTGGACAATACAGTGAGTCATTCAGGGAGATTTAACACAACTTTGATAGATCAATTGTTCCATTAAAACAGCTTGGAACATTAATCTTAGGTCTGTATCACAGTGCAATGTGAAGCTATGGAGGCTATAGTGGTAGAATTACTTAAGTCTGCAGTAAAATGTACTGCCATGATCAAAATATACATACGCAATACTATTTGATGCCATGGGGGTCTGTCACCTTCTTCTTTCTATGGCTACGTCATTGCTCTGCCTGGAATGTTCCACAGTGTGACATTAAACATCTCTACCTTACATTTACTCAATTACAGGTGGTTTTATAGCTCAAAATACCTAGAAAAACAGGCATTCTTACTCTGAGCAGGGTTGCCTCTCCATAGATAAGACTTGTGACTTGGTCTCTTTTGGTCTCCATGAAGATAGAAAGGTTTAATACCATACTGTGAAACATTCCAGACAAAGTAATAACATCTCCTTTTGACAGATGCTCCACCATAAGTTACACAATGCACCTTTAAAATTAGGACCATTATCATAGTAATCAACATTTTAAAACTTTATTATAGCTTAGAATGGGGGAAAAGTCCTCAAAATGTTCCATATAACTGGAAGCTGAAACTGCATGAATAGGATCTCACTTCATCACATTGTTACTCACTCAGTTGGAGATCAAACCTACGACCTCCTTGCTCAAAAGCAGCACCACTAACCAATCTTCTGCGATTCGAGCCAATAGAAAAAGCAATGCACTCAAGCTTTTCTCACAAAACTATACAACCATTAAAAAAGATTGAAACACACAACATCTAATATGGCAAATGCACTGGCCCACATAAACACGGAAGGCCAAATGGTACAAGAAAGACCCGTGACCATTACAACCTTTCTTATAAAATGGATTTATTAAAACAATAGCAGCACACAGGCATCAGTCAAACTCACACACGCGGGGTTAGGGAGAAAACGCAGGCGTGTTTGGATCTTCAATCGATGCTAGTGTACATAAAAGAAGAAGAGCCTATGAATATTTCACAGACAGACGCACTGAAGTCGTCTTTTTGTCAACAGCGCTTCTGTGTAGAGTCTGTAACATCTGGCTCCATACCCGCGGGGGTTTGAGAAGGCAAATTCATTTACACATATGCATGAAAAACACACACGTACACACAGTCACGCACACTTGCACACATGCACACATGCACAGATGTACAAAGGATTAAAAAAAAAAAAGACAGTGAATTGGCTCAAAAGTTAACAGCTGTATAATATCTGCAATGGGTCTCCGTAGATGCATCCCCCCACAGTAAAGGCTCAACAATTAATTATCTTGCAGCGCATTCCAGGCAGGCCCTCATTTTACTGACGAGTGCACTCCCCGCTGCGCCTGCAAAAGATTAACATTTAAAAATTCATCAGCTGCTTTCCCTCCGCACTCAAAAGCCTTGGCGATTTTTCCTGTAGGAGTATTTGTTATTATCTCTATGAGCTTATTATCACCACCATCACTGCACTGAGGCCTGACCGAGACCAGAGACGCCTCCATTTACCTAAGACAGAAAAGCATGCAAGCAAGGATCTTTGAAGAGACATAAAACTTTGAGTTTAAGGGGCTATTTTCTGATCTATGTTCGTTATCTATAATGTTGTTTCCTCATCACAAACACACCTGGAGTTTTGTTTCATTCATACATATGTAACACACAAACCCTGCATATTTAGGCTGAGTTCTTCTATCAGACAGAAAACACTCCTTGTCCACCTTGTCATGATGTCATATGGTAATACAGGAATTACTCCACTGTGTTTTTAAACTCCATACACCTTCATTAGAATCATTTGGATAATTTCATGTTATCACAAGGTGGAACAGAGCATTTTGAGCTAATATAAGGGATTACTTAAACATGTGTGAATGAAACAAAATACAGTGTTTGTTCTTGATGCTATAAAGACATTGTAACATGGCTAAAAGCTCACAAGAGCCAATTTTGTGTAATAAGGATCTTTAAGCTGTTTTTTTGGGTGGGGGAGTACACATTACAGTGTGGCATTGCTTTGCACTTATTTAATTATGGTTAATTATGCTTATTGGAAAGAAATATCTCAAACAAAATATTATCTTGAAAAAAAGCATTTGCACTGTGAGCGGGGATGCCTTTCCACAGATCTGAGTTGGCTTGGTGGGGTCACCTGCTTGTCTCCAAGGATAATGCCTTACTGTGAAACATTGTGCTACTGGCACAGCTGATTACTGCCAATGCGCAACCAGGGAATCCTTCACCAAATCTAAGCCTGGATTTTGTGTAGAGTTGTGCATATTTTTGATTTACTGGGGGAGAAATGAAACAATCATAAAGAAAAAAAAAAAAAAAAAAAAAAACTAACCCCAGACCTCTTTGCCACAGTGCTACATGCAAATTTCTACCTGGAAGACAGAAAATGTTTGGTTGTGGCAAGCCCAGAGGGGAAACCCAAAGTAAACTGAATTCTACTGATATGTAAACAGCAACACCAGTTTTGAAGAATTGATTATAAATAATTCAAACAAACATCCCCAAAATATGTATTCTCCACAGATGATATCTCAACTCTCCCTTTGCATCTGCATTTCTCTGTTTGCATCAATAACGACAATGTTGATTACGAACACATCTTTGGAGAAAATCACTCTGCTGAATCTAACAAATACTTTCTGTCCAATGTTAAAGGTGCACTGTGTAACTTCTCTGGTACGCTTGTCTCCATGGAGATATTACTGTTTTGCCTTGATTATTCGACAGTATGGGAATAAACTTGGTAATTACAATGGAGACAAGTTTATGGTCAGATCTAAGATAAGATAAGATAAGATAAGATAAGACTTTATTGATCTCACAGAGTAGAAATTCACTCGTGACAGAAGCTCACAGTCAGGGGACAGTATAGTGCAAAAAGTTGTGAAAAATTGTGCAAACACTCAGAACAATAAGTAAATAAAAAATAAAATCACAATAAATATGAACATATTTACAACATCAGGTAGCTCTTATGTACAGGGAGTGAAAGAAATGTAAATATATAATAAAACATATCTCTTATATAATATATATATATGTAAAAGAATACAAATATACAAATATATAAATATATAATCTGAGGACAGTGGAGGCGGTTACTGATGAGGTGACATGGTTACAGGTTATTGCACGGGCTATTGCACAGGTTAATGCACAGGTTATTGCATGTGTTAAACAGTGGAGTTGTACAGTCTGACAGCAGTGGGGATGAAGGACCTGCGGTAGCGTTCCTTCTTACACTGAGGGTGCCTCAGTCGGCCGCTGAAGGTGCTGCTCAGTTCCTCTACAGTCTGGTGCAGAGGGTGAGAGGTGTCGGCCATGATGGATGTGAGTTTGGCCAGCACCCTCCTCTCACCCACCTCCTCCACAGACTCCAGAGGACAGCCCAGGACAGAGCTGGCCCTCCTGACTAGTTTGTTCAGTCTCTTCCTGTCCCGCTCTGTGCTGCTCGGGGCCCAGCAGACAACAGCGTAGAGGAGAGCAGAGGCCACCACAGAGTCATAAAAAGTCTTGAGCAGGGGCCTGCACACTCCAAAAGAACTCAGTCTCCTCAGAAGGTGGAGGCGACTTTGGCTCTTCTTGTACAGGGCGTCAGTGTTGTGGGACCAGTTCAGTTTATTGTTGAGGTGAACACCCAGGTACTTAAAACTGTCCACTGTCTCTATGTCCTGTCCCTGGATGTTCACCGGTGAGGGAAGTAGTGTCCTTCTCCCGAAGTCGATCACCATCTCCTTGGTCTTACTGGTGTTAAGGCACAGGTGGTTGTGCTCACACCAGTCCACAAAGTCCCTGATGACCGATCGGTACTCCAGCTCATTCCCCTCAGACACACAGCCCACAAGGGCCGAGTCGTCAGAGAAAGATCTATGGAGAAACAAGCCTGCACATGGTAAGAATTCATGTTTTTCAAGGTATTTTTGAGCTATACAACACCAAAATAATAAATGCAAGGAAGATATATTTAATGCCCTACTGTGGAACATTCCATGCAAAGAAATAACATCTCCATGGAGACAAGCAAGTAAAGGACTTTCCATCTTACAGGTTACACAGTGCACCTTTAAAGAAACTTTAAAGAATTGATATGAAGTCTGACCACCACATATTTCCCCCCTGGTGATTTCAGTGAATTTCAACCGATACCGAATGTTGAAAACTGTACCACTGAACCTGTGTTCTGACTTTACTTTTGCTTCCACATATTTTCCTTCATCTATCAAAGGTCATTGTACTATGGTGGATTTGTTTACGACAGTAGAGTGTGAATAAAAAAATAGTAAAACAAACAAAATGCAGAATAAACTTGTAGCTATAAACACTAAGTATACTGGGTTTAATTAATCTCCTTGGGTATATGAATTGTCCATCTTTCTTCAGTAGGCGTTGAGGTACTTTAGAGTGGTCAGCCAACCGTACAGGCCTGGTAATGAAGCAGCAGTTGTTAGTGTTTTTCTATACACTTTATAAAGCCAGCCTTTTCCACTTTAGGTTTTCATATTGGCAACATAAAAGGCTGCCAAATGGATTCTACATATTACTATAGTAACAAGATAAGATAAGCACTACCGTAACACTGATCAGATCACAGTCTGAAGCATCAAGACACTTGTTGTTTACATAAATGTCCATTAATAAAATTGACAGAAAAATAAAAATACAACAAAATGAACTTTGAAGTGTACAGTTTGTGCAGAAATATAGACTCTGGCTGAAACGGTTCTGTTTAGCTGTGGATAATGCTGAAAGATTTGTATCCTGCACTCTTCTGTCTTTGATGATTAGTTATGTTTAGATTTTTTTTTTTTTTTTTTTTTTTGTATTGCATTTTAATGTATTTCTAATTCTGTAAAGCACTTTGAATTCCTTTGTGTACAAATTGTGCTATGATTATACATAGTTATAGGACAATTATGATTTATATATATACCCTGTCCTCCTACCTACTCCTCTCTTCTTCTCCCCTCCACACACCTCCTCTCCCCTCCCCACCCCCTAACCCCTCCTCTCTTCAACCCTCCTCTCCTTTTCCCTCCTCTCTTCTTTTTCCCTCCCTTGCGTTTACCTCCTCTCCTCTCCCCTCCTCACCCCAGAGCACTATTGTTTCATCAGGCCAAAATGAGCTTAATCGCTTCATCTCATCTGCCTCCACATGGGGTAAATAGGTGTAGTGATTTATTACAGGTTAGTATAAGAATGGACCTTACCTTGCTAAATTAAAAAGACATAAAGGGAATAGAGCCATTAAAAATATACCGAAGGCAACACAAATGTGTGAAATTTTAGTATATTTTTAAGTCTTATACAGGTAGGTTGATGTCTGATAACATTTGAAGCTGCTGGAGGCAATCATGTAAAAAAAAAAAAAAAAAAAAAAAGAATTTAAAAAAATAGGCAAAACTCTGTCCTCTGAAAGTTCTGAAAAGTGCTTTTAAACTCATAATCACTAAAATAATTAGGGTGAAAAAACTTTGGCCTACTGCAAACTGTTTAAAATGAACTAATTCTGTTTTTCACATTTTAAAATCAGCTACAGAAAAAAAGGAAACAAAAATAAATGAAAGTAAAAGGAAAAAGGGACAGAAAAATATAGCATAAAAAAGAAAAACAGAAAGTTACCAAAACTAAATGTTTCCTAGTAGTTGGCATGATTTTCAATGCACTAGTTTTCCGTTATTGCAACACAGTTTGAGAACCACATACCAGGAATATTGGCATAAGTGTGTTAATTCCTGCAGCATTTTGACTTTTTGACTCACTGTAGTTCAAAGCCTGTGGCACCTCAAATCAGAAATGTCTTTTTGTGGACTGCAGCTAAAAACTCAGAGCCACAGAGCCTCCTCACCGTGGGCCTGAACCAGACAGCAGAGAAACAGCTGGAAAATGGAACGCCTTTGGATGTTATTGTGCCACCTTCTCATCTTACATTAGGCCTGGCACATCAGTGGCACAGTGAATGCCCACCAGCACATGAAGCAGCACACACTTTACCAGAGGCAGGAGGAAACATGTGTGGCCATAATCATAAAATGACACTTTTGTCATGGATTCACCACAAATAAACTCCCCAGTTCCCAAAGCAAATTAAAATTCTAACATCCAGTTATCACCACATACGGTTATACTTTGTTGGATAATTATGAGCACTGTATAAAGATATTACAGATATCAGACGCTAAACTATGCTGTTAGCCAGTTCTTTCAATAAGTTGGCTTTATTGGTAGATACAGCTTGTTGATAAAGCTTTGTTTGGTAAAATGGTCAATTGTCACATTTTTATATGCACTTTTCCACCTAGAGGGCGCTCAAAGCACTTTACATCAAGGAACCACTCACCCATTCACACACCGGTGTGCTCAGACACTGGGGACAAAGTGGGTTAAGTGTCTTGCCCAAGGACACAGCATTCATATGTGGCAGCTGGAATTGCACCGCCAACCTGTGGGTCAGTGGATCTGACCACTCAACCAATAATGTTTATGTCGAGCGTGAGATTCAAACCTCCAACCTTCGTACCTGTAGACAAACACTCTAACAACTGAGCTACTGCCACCCATTTGTTGATACAGCTAACATTATAAGAGATGGGACATTATAAGGGATGGGACAACATTATAAGGAATGTGGAGCTATAGACTATGGGAAGTCTGCGGTTGGTGTCTCTCAGTTCTCTCTGTCTGTAGCTCTTGTTGTTCCGCAGAAGTCCTGCTGACTGTCACAGAGTTTGCAAAGAAGTAGCCCTATTGTATTCACCACTATTCACTATTGTATTCAGAAGTGCACAGAGCATGTTTTCTACAGTGATACTGTATCCAGACAGGAGAGCAGTTGCATGTGTTTGAGTGCTGCCAAGCACATGGTCCACAGAAGATAATGGTCCAATCGCTATTAGTAATTTACTGGACTGACAGTATTTTTAGGAAAACTTTGACAGAATTTAATACACATTCTGGGACCGTCCAGAATTTTTCCAGATGTCTGGGCGGCCTATTTCCAGTTTATGTGCACTAACAAATACTGTTTAATTTGTAAATAAAATTAATGGCCCTTATAGTTTAAACTTCCAAAAACTTTTCAGTTCAGCAGTTCATTCACTTCTCATATTTACAAGTGGTTAGCCATAACCGCCCTGGGGCAAAATGACGAAGACCACCAACAATGTAGGAATAACAATAATGATGGTAGGGTCAAATGCAGGAAAAAAATGGCCACAGAGATCAGTAAAGTTTACCTTAAGCGTACAATATGTGAAAGTTTTGCTTACTGACAAAGAATTGAGTGATACCTATTTTGTTTTATGTTGATTTTTTGTTTGTTGCAATCTATAATTTTAAAACCAGACTGATCCAGACATGTACAAGAGATGCCTGTCATATCAAAGGTTAATAAGACCTCAGAAGATAAGGTGTTTGTGAAATTCATAAACAGATGCATGATTTTAAGAGACTCGGTGGAGTGAGGAGCAGCACATATTTCAGGCTTTGATGTGCCAAAATCTGATCAACTGTTTTACATTTTTACTGACGTTCATTTAAAATCAACATCTGCTTTGACTTAATGAGAAAATAAATTCAAACAGAATGTACTCAATATCTGTTGTTTATCTAAAGTATGTTTAGTGTCTGATGCGTTACAACCAACTGTTTTGTAATTAGTCCTAAAATCCTTATGTTTACAGAGAAACATATTCCGATTATTAATAAGATTGAAAGTAAAATAAACCATAATAACAAAATCCTGAGCATTTCCAGTCTCCACTGCTTTGAACTAAACAACAGAAAAGCATGTATGAATTGAAGTTAAAAAAAAAAAAAAAAACCAGAACTAGATATAATATAAGGTATAAACCAAGATTGCATTTGGGAATAAAACATGTCAGCTAAGCTTAAAGTACAATTTATTGTCCATAGGTAAAACTGACCTCTGCATTTGACCCATAGTTCAAAGCTGCTGGTGCTTCCTGTCAAGGGCACCGCAGCGCAGGGCCCACACACTCATCTCTAGATCTTGAGCTAGACATGCCTATTGTGTGAGAATGCAAGCCACTAAGCCACTGTGTTAAATCAGGTTTAAATTGGACATAATTGCTAAAAACATATATTCTACCTACACCAAAACTAACTAAAAACAAAATAAGTATACAGCTAGTACAACCAAGGTAGGAATTAACTGTGACCTGCAGGGCCAGAACTGAAATAAGCATAATTAAACCAGGACTAAACTAAGATTATGTTTGTATTTATGTATTTTTACACAGCTTGAGCTTTATGAAATAGTGAACTTCCAAACTTGGAGTGATGATAAAAAAGCAGTGTCATGGTCTCTTTGTCCAGTGGGAATGTCCAAGTTCAACTGGTCCAGTTTTGCTAAGGGTGACTGGTCCATTTTTGCTCGAGTCAATAGAAAGCTGCAGAATTTGCTCTGTGCTTCTAAAATCTGAGCTTGTGGGTTCAAATCCAAGTCAATGGCAAACAGGGCAGCAGCGGTGCCAAAGGGCAGAGAGGAGTAGCAGCAGCTCAGACATAACAATAGAATACAGTGACCCTGCATTCAGACTGGACTATGCTATCAATAAAAGAGGTTAGTGCTAGATATTATGGGATCAAAGGCTGAATATATTGACTGTGTGAAGTATGGGGGTCTTTCATTGTGGAAGAGGGTCAAAACTGAGCCAAATGAGAGTGTAGACTGTAGCAAAGTGGTTCTCAAAAATAGGTAGAAATACTGGCACACTGAGGACTTCTAGTGGTATTCATTAGGTTTTATAGACCTGGTTTTCCCTGTTGATTAACCACACAAAAGATGAACTTTTTCTATTGATACTTTGCTACATGTGGTTACCATGGTGACACAATACACACATTAGCGGACACAGCCAAAAAAGTTTTAAGAGCTTGATTAATATGAGCATCCAGGTCCAGTTTAGGTGTTTGATATTCAACAAAAAGGGGAGAGTGACTAACTGAAAAACTGTGAGCTAATGCTGGCTAGCGTGTGACTGTGATGTTATTTGAGAGAGACTTGTTTAACAGCACAAATCAGCAACTGTTGTAGTTCAAACTCAACCAGCTCTTCTTGGTCAGTCTGTGTTAAAACACAGCTCAGTTAGCTCTCAAGTTAGCTCTGTCTTGAGTCACAGATCTTGAGTATTGAGGATTGAGTAATACCAGTTCAAAGTCCATCCATCCATTTTCTTTCGCTTATCCGGGGCTGGGTCACAGGGCAGCAGTCTAAGCAGGGACTCCCAGACTTCCCTCACCCTGGACACTTTCACCATCTCCTCCGAGGGGACCCCAAGGCGTTCCCAGGCCAGAAGTCCCCCAGTAGAGTCCCCGGACAGTGCACTGTCTAGTACCCCTCCCCGGGACTCCAAGAAGGCCGGGTACTCTGTACTGCTGTTTGGCCGTAGGCCGACACATAAGTGACAGACCTGAAGGCACAGGGACGCGATCCTCTCGTTCACTGGGGTGAACTCCAACACATGGCAGCTGAGCTGTGTGGCAATGAGCAAGCCCACACCAGCTCGCCGCTGCTCCCCATGGGCAATGCCAGAGAACTGATGAGTCCAGCCTCCCTCAAAGAGTTGAGTTCCAGAGCCCAAGCTGTGCATGGACGTGAGGCCGACTATATCTAGTCAATAACGCTCAACCTCCAGCACAAGCTTGGACTCCTTTCATCCTAGCGAGGTGACATTCCATGTCCCCAGAGCCAGTTTCCATGTCCGGAGATCCGGTCGTCGAGGCCCCCGCCTTCAACTGTCGCCCAGATCTCTCTGCACCGGCCTCTTATGGATCCTCCTGCAGGTGGTGGCCGGTTGGGCACAGCCCGAAGGAGCGGCCACAAGATGCTCGATTTCGAGCACCCATCCCAGATCAGGGTGGGGCCCTGGTGTAACCCAAGTGATGTAACTGGCCTTACTTTGTTTCTCATCATAAGGGCTTCTAAACCGCTCTTAGTCTGACCCGTCCCCCAGGACGTGTTTGCCTTGGGTGACCCTACCAGGGGCATGAAGCCCCAGACAACATAGCTCCCGGCATCATTTGGGCACTCAAACCCCTCCACCACGTTAAGGGGCAGTTCAAGGAGGGGCCAGTGCAAAGTATCAATTGTAAAGGAGTTTGAATGACATTTTAAAATGATAAAAAATGTATGTCCTATATCTTTGACAGTTTGAAAACTATTATTCAGTGTAGTTTCTATGTTAGAACACATGAGCAGCCTCCCACGCACATGCTCTGAAGGACGTCCATTGCACCTGTCAATCATAATTCACAACCTCTGTTTTTCTCTGGCCTTCGTCCATTTTTCAAACACTATTTTGAACTTTAGACAAGGGCAAAATAAAGTTTGAAACTGTATGAATTTTGTACCATAACAAAAAATGTGAATTCATGATAACAGTTTGGGTTAGAACAAGCCAGAAAACCTGGAAAAAAAAATATGAGATTGGATCCATGAGATTATGTTTAGGCATAATTGGAAAGATCCTTTGATTGCATATTGATTCAACAGTTTATACACAATTTTCACCTTGTTTCTAATAATTTTATGTAGCATACACGGTGGCACTTACCTTGTTATCTATCCACACATTAGGTCAAATGAGTGAGATTTGATAATAAGTTGGAGAGGCTGAGAATTTTCTTTTGCTGTAGTGGAAATGGCTGGAGATATACATGGGGGTTATAGGATATCACTAAATATGCAAAATACGATAAGATAAGATATGCCTTTATTAGTCCCACAGTGGGGAAATTCCAATGTTGCAACGCACAGTTCAAGAACAGCAGGAAAAAGGTAACATGCAATAAAACAAGATAATAGATAATGGCTAAGAAATAATTTAAAAATAGACTTAAAATAGACTCTAATGTAACACACTGTTCCGGTGGAGCAAAAATATAAAATACCAGAAAAACTATTATGTACTATTATGTAAATGGCATAAAAGAGGTGAATTGTTCATGGGACCAGGTAAAAATTGCTGAAAAAGATACAAGGATGTCAGGCTACAATACATAGTTCTCCTGGTTGAATTTACGCAACAGGTCTCTTTCATGTCCACTGCTATTTTTAAAACACATGTATGCAGTTTATATAAGGGTACACATGCAAGTTTAAAAGTTAACCCTATATGTACAGATGCTCAGTGAATTGGGTAAAATGGGAAAAAAAATATATGCTGCTGAGCCTCCAAATGTCCTACCAAATAATTGACGAGAGAAAGGTAAGGGGCAGAAATAGCAGACTGGAGAGGCACATCTGGAGAGTGGACATATGGCACGCGGGGTCCTTAGCCAGCCAACCATCATCAATATTACATGAGCTGCTAATGGGAGCTGAATGAAGACATGCTTGGGACACTGCAATGACATGAGAACTGTTATATATAGGGAAGAAATTACACTAAACGCACATATATGGTCACATTTTTACATATTTACCACATTCAAGGCTCTCAAAGCGCTTTACATCAAGGAATCACTCACCCATTCACACACATATTCATTCACCAATGTAGACAGACACTGGAGGCGAGGTGGGTTAAGTGTCTTGCCCAAGGACACAACAACAGTATTCATGTGTGGGAGCTGGAATCACACCGCCAACCTGAGGGTCAGTAGATTTGACTGCTCTACCAACTCAGCTACTGTTTAAAGACACATTCTGTAACTTTTCTGATGGGCCGGGCATCATCTGCTTGTCCTTATGAAGATGCTCTATCTGCAGTGTTCCACAGTATGGCATTAAAGTTTTCTATCATGAATTTATTCAGTTACAAATGTTTTTATTATCAACAGCATGTTGATTCTTTGCAGCTGTCATTAACATTCCCTAGGGATGTGAAGCTAACTGGAAGCAACTGTTTGAAGCTCAGTAGATATTAAAAGGGTGAGATGATTTGTGTGTTTAAAGAAATTCCTCACACATAAAATTACAGTCACTAACTAGCATTAGCCAATATTTTTTCACTTAGTCACTCTCACCTTTTTGTTGAAAATAAAACACAACAGGACCATGAACGTTCATATTGATCACAGGCTCCTGAAAATGTATTGTTTCAATCCATTTGGTATGTTTTCTTGAGCTTTCAGACTTTCTTGAAACTTTTTTTTGTCAGTGTTTGTTAATGTGTGTATTGTGTCACCATAGTGATTGCTGAACATTCTGCCAATAGAGTGTGTATAGAACACCCCCGACATTATGTCACTACAAAGTATAGTATGAATATGTTCTTCATATTTACTTAAGAAAACCATTTGCGGCTCAAGGCTTTGGCCCTCATTTGATAAATAGGAGAAGACCAAATGGGGAATGTTGTGCATGAGAACATACTGTATATTTATTGTAGTTAGACAAGAGCATGCAGAATATGGAACTCTTACATGGTCCCGACCCTCAAGCGATCAACTGAATAGAAAACTAAAGAAAGCGGTAATAATGGCTTAGCATAGCACCATGGCAACATGTGAAACACAGTAGGACCACATCAGTGCTGGGTCCATTTACAGTCAAGTTAATTGTATGCTAAAAGAGTTTTTGTTAAGCCTATGAAAATCCATCACACAATGAGGCGATGCTGAGGTAGAAACTGACAGAGCAAGAAATGGAGGTGCTTTTCTCATGCAAAGTGAGACACGGCATGTGGGCCGGTGTGCAAATCACCACTACATTAAGTTCATATATTTGTGTGTGAAGGCTCCCACTGCTCAAACCACTCTACCCTGGCTTATTCTCACACTGGTCTGAGGAGCAAGGAAGGATTTTGACCCACTGTAGGGGGCTATTAGGAGATATCTGCAAGCTCTGTCCAAATATGGACTTCTTCCCTTCCTATATCTATTACTGGGTTTCAGATGACATCAGAGCATTCTATAGGTCAATATTAATTAATACAGATGGGGAGCAGCTAAAATTAAAATAGTTCAAATGCAAAATTATGTTGTAATACTGTGAGTTCTTGGGGTTAGTCAATAATTGGAAATACCAGGTTCAACATTTGTGAATTTTTGTTTTGGAGATTTTATGATAAAGTACAACGTAATCAATAGGGAAATCTGGCTCTAGCCCAACACTGCTCTCAATTGATGAATGAGAATGATGAAGAAGAAAACTCCTTTAGTCTTCTATTAGAGTGGAAGAATCTGAGTACAGACTAAGGCAGGACCCTACTCTCACAAAGCGTCAGTCCTGTCTTTCATCTCTTCCACTTGAGGAAAATCACCAGAGCCTTGTGTGCTAGGAAGCAGAGCAGGTAAGCTGTGAAGAAGAAGACAGCACACCAAAAAAGTTCATGAAAGAGAAGGTGAAGACTGCTATGGAGGCGGATAATGAGGATTCAGGACTCTGGTTGAACCTCCATTTGGATATTGGAGATATTTGGGGTGACCTACAAGAGGAAGACAATGACTTGGGGGATAGTGTGAATCCTACACAGCCACTGCTTGAGTCCAAACCTTCCATCAACAGCTTTGTGTGCATGGAACAAGAGCAGGAGGGTTTGGAAGTGCCTCCTGCATTGGAGCAAGGTACTTAGGATTCAGCACTGTGGATGAACCTCCACACGGATATTGGAGATCTCTAGGGTGGCTTACCAGAAGGAGACAATGAATTTCTTGATGAAATCGTAAAGCCAGGAGTAAAAAGTTTGACTCCTCCACCAGATTGTAGCCCATGAATGATAAGTGGGAGACATATGATGATGACTTCAAAAGATATTAGCCCAACACTGCTCTCAATTCATGACATTTTAGAGGATGAAGATGAGGAAGAAGAAGACACTTTTAGTCTTCTATTAGAGAGGAAGAAGAAGCCTACTCCCACAGAGTGTCCAGTCCAGTCTTTCACCTGGTCCACTTGAGATAAACCATCAGAACCTTGTGTGCCAGGAACCAGAGCAGGTGAGCTGTGAAGTGAAAGACAGCACACCAAAAAGGTTCATGAAAAAGAAGGTGAAGACTGCTATGGAGATGGGCAAAGAGGAGTCAGGACTATGGTCGAACCTCCACTTAGATATTGGAGATATTTGGGGTGACCTACAAGAGGACAACAGTGCATTCAGTTCTTCAGCCATCGACAGCTTTGTGTGCATGGAACAAGAGCAGAAGTTCTTGGAGGATCCTGCCCCCACAGTACACCACTCCAGTGCTTCACCTACTTCATCCAAATTATTTGATGCTCCCAAGCCTCATGATGTGGCAGCATCTCCTGTGATGAAGAATTTGGAAACATCTGAAGAATTTCAAGCGTCACAGAAGACACAAGGAGAAAAGGAGAAGCGTCTGAGGGATGAAAATGAAGAGAGACTGGAAACTCTTTGTCAGTCACTGTTGACGAAGAGGAGAGAGGTGGAGGTCCTTCAGGAAGAATCCGAGAAAGAAATACAGGACCTCCAAGCAAACATCAAAGCTGACCGGGAGAGACAAGAAGCAAATATCAGGAATGAGGAGAGATACCTGACAGCTGAGAATGAAGAGAGACTGGATACTCTTCGTCAGTCACTGTTGGAGGACAGAGGAAGAAGAATGACTTAAACAGCAATATGAGACAAATCACTCCAAATCACTCCAAGGCACTCCGAGAAACTCTTCAAAACAACCACAAGAGACAAACTGAGAAAATCCGACAGGAGGTGAGGTCTCTGAAGGCTGAGAACACAGAGAGACTTGAGAATGTTCAGCAGACACTGTTGGAAAGAAGGACAGAGGAGGAGGCCAGACTTAAGGAGGAATCTGAGAAAATACTAGAGGAGACAGGAAGAACTCATACAGGAAGAAAACAATGCCACCCTTAAGGGCCTCAATACAAAACTAAAAGAACATCAGGCAAATAGTGAAGAAACTTAAAGCCAGCAACAAGCAAAAACTGGGCAGGCTCATTTTGAAGAGGAATTAGCAACAGAAAAGGAAAGACTCCAGAAAAGCAACAATAAAAAACTAAACTCTTTTGGACAAGACATGGAAGAGGAGAATCTAAGAGTCAGACAGCTTGAGGAGAGTACCTCTAAATCAGGCCAAAAAATCCCCAAAAATATAATTGAGGAACCTGGTCTGATTGGAGATATGTCTCTTCTCATGGGGCCTTATGATACAGCCAGTTGCAGCAAATTGTCCACACATGTCAACTCCATCCAGAGATCCAATGTCTTCATGGGGACTGAGGACCGCAAATGGAGAGATTCATATCCTGGAACAGCAAGGTGCTCTGACTGGACCACATCCCCGTCTGTATACACCCAATCCCAGGGCAGCCTGAGCTTCAGGCCCAGTACTCCAGAGTATGGATAGAAGTCAGGATCACACCATCAGCTCCAAAAGATGGCTCCCGTCCCCCCATGGAAACACCAGTGGACTTCTGCCAACTCCTCCCCTCAAAAGAGGGCTGCTTCAGTTCAGCTTGGACAACAAAAACAACTTGCAAGTTCACCACTATTAAACTTGCACAGGGTTTTTGCACAAACAAAATTCAGGTGAATGAGCCCAAATTGCCACCCCAACGCTATTTAGGCACAGGAAGAGCCATGTTCCCTATGCTCCAATATGGGCTAAGTTTACATACACACCAAAACCTGATTATTATCTAATTGATGAACCTTTAAGAAAGATAGCTTACCTTTAAGATCTATGTTCCTACCCTCACCTATGGTCATGAGCTTTGGGTAATGACCGAAAGGACAAGATCGCGCCTACAAGCAGCCGAAATGAGTTTCCTCTGCACAGTGACTGGGTCACACGGGAGGAGGTGAAGTAGAGCCGCTGCTCCTCCACGTCGAAAGGAACCAGGAGCCTGCTTTTATACTACATTTTCTTCTGTCTTAACAAGGTCCCTGTATGCTTTGACACACCTGCAATCTTTCTCCATCACTGCACAAGAACCATGCATCTACTCTTCTCATTGTCTCCATCTTCTCCTGGCCGCTCAGGTAAGCCCCATTGTTTTTCATTCATGGCGAGACAACAGGATCTTGTGTTTCATTATGTATTTGAGTGAGCTTTAAACCAGCAACCCTTCTTAACTTTCTTAACACACTGCCCTACTACCACCCCACATGAATGCAAAAACTAAAGCAATGAGCCTGCAGTTCCCATATCAACATAGTGTAGTTGTAAGAATAACTATTTCTACATGTAATTACTCTACACTTTTGACACTACACAAACAATAATGCATTTAACTAGTACATTTGAGAAGCCAGTCTATCAGCTGTTCTGCTAGTTTTTCCTTCTCTTTTCAGATAAATAGCCTAATTGCGAAAGCGAAAGGCTAGTGGAAATCTCAGTTCTGGACTTTGTAAATGATGTAATGTAAGTGGTGATTAAACTACAAAACTACCTCATCAAAGCATCCCCTTCACTAATCTGCAGATAAAGCCTTCTCTTACCTATTATCGTGTAATTAAGCAGAGAATAGCCCTTCAGCAGAACAAAGAGTGAGGCATTGTACGGCCCGAGTTGGTTGTGTGTTTTTTCCATTATCAGACTAATTTTTTCATCCATATGTGCGCTGCTACAAAGACCCCGCACAAGAGGGTTGAATGAATTGGAGAGTTAGATGTCCACGAGACAAAGACACTCTTTTATCTTAGTTAAAGTAATGTGATGGGAGCCGTGTGCTAACTGCCATGATAAATCATGTTGGAAGTCTAATATCTTCTGGGAGTAATGGCTGAAGGACTGCTCACAGACTGAAAAAAATAAGTTATATTTAAAACCATCTATAAAGAAAAGGGCCTTATTTTTCTGAGTAAACTTAATTAATATTGTAAGTCCAGCTTCAAAGCCCCAGATAAAGTATTGAAACATTTTTATGAAGTGTAAAGCTGAAGGCTAGTTTCGATTGTGTAGAACATTGTATTTTATTGGAGAGTTGTTCAAAATGCCTCAAAATTGTTGGAAGTGCCTAAAGTGTTGTATCAATATTGCAGTGTTTGAACATTGTTCAAATAGCATTTCCAGATGCCATGATGTGTGTCTGATAACCCATACTATTTATGGAGAACCTCACATTTTACTGATGCAAACTACAACAATATTGTCTTCTTTCATTTAAGACAGACAAAGAAGTGATTCATGTAGCATTTATACTGTATATTTTTAACACGAGACATTCAATTGAGCTTAAAGGGCCCATATTACACTATTTTCTGATCTGTGTTACAATGTTGTTTCCTCATAATTTGCTCATGTTTTAACACACAAACCCTGCCAATTTAGGCTGAGTTCTCCTCTCAAATTGAAAACTCTGTTCCACCCTGTGATGTCATGTGGTAATACAGGAAGTGCTCCACTGTGTTTTTAAACTCTATACACCTTGGAATCTTAACTGAACATAACATAAACTGTAGCTGTTAACTTGAAAACTATAGCTTCATTACATCACAAGGTGGAACAGAGCATTTTAAGCATTGGAGATGTAGACAGACTGATAATAAAGGATCACTCAAACATGTGTGAATGAAATGAAAAACAACTCCAGGTAATTTTTCATGAGGTAAAAATATTCTAACATGGCTTAAAGCTTACAAGAGTCAATTTTGCTTTATACAGTACCTTTAATAATGAATGGGCACTTGTGGTTAAAAATGAATGGCAATTTTACTTTTGCAATCAGAGGTGGCCTAATATACTGCTAAGCACCATTAAACACATTCAGTTTTGCTTGAGCTTGATTGGTCCCTTTGCAATATATTATAAGCTTCATGCCTTATGGAGAAAAGTCCTGTCTAAATTTGTCTTGCAACCGGGACCACGTCAGCTAATTGACACTCAGACAAAGCTAAGAGAGCCACAGTCTGCTGCACTGATTGATGGGAGAACATGAAAAGTAGCCTGCCTTTTCCCATTGTGTGACTATTCAATCAAAGCCAGGCCACTGTGGCTGGCTGTGGCATCCATATGCATGGAGATAGCCTGTCACCACTTCCTCTGCTCGGGCGTGAAGCGACTCAGACTGTCTGTTTTTCTTTGTTTGTCGAGGTACGATCCATCTGTCCAGCAGTGAGGACCATAAAGAGAAGCCTGCTGCATCTCATCTTCATCAGTCCACTCATATAAGAGGAGAGTTTGTGCCCCAATGACAGCTGGGAGGTCTTAGTTAGTCAACAAGCCTGCTAGAGCATTAACAAACTTGAATTTCAAATGTTCAAATGTTGGTTTGATCTGCTTAGGTTACAGATGGGTGGAATCTAGGCAGTTAATGGCATTAGATTGGGTATAATCTGCTCTTGTATTTATTTAGTAAAGGCCATTCAGCACTACCAAGAAAGATATTTTTACTATGGTGACAAGCATTAACCATTCTGCCACCAAGCACCTTAACTCTCAGCTTGGATACTTATATTTACAGGTTCAAATTACAAATATAAATTGAAAGAAGAAATACAATATCTGCATAGAATAGTGAGGAGCTGAAACAAAATTAATCCGTTGTTAAGGAGGGGGCATTTTATGTCAACTGCTAACTGCATAAGATATTTCAATCACTATGTTACCTTTTTATTGTTTTGAAAATGCTTTATTTGCCGAAGACACATTTTTCACTTCCGTTTTTGACCCTCTGAGTGTCCCCCTTCAGAGCGCTATCACAATACAAATCAGTGTACAACCCGCTAATAAAACTACTATACATCGCATTAGTTTTGTCAAGTTGTTGTGTACAGTTTTGTATCATGCTTTTGTATATTTAGGTGGTATATTTATATATATATATTATATATTTATTTATATTTATATATATTTTATATTTTTATATATTTATATACAGAAAACATCAAAAACATCATGATATAGGCTTGTGGGCTGTGCATAGGACAGAATCTTACAGCTAATCGTAACAAGGTTTTGAATAGGGTCCGGAGAGAGATTGTTAAATTACTCAAACATGCATGGATAGCATCTAAAACCTCTTCAGGCATGTTTTTGATGAGGGAACAATGTTATAACATGGTAGAAAGCTCAAAAATTGAGTTGACTGCAAGAAGCAATCACTAACTTTTTTTCTATTTTGTGTGTATTTCAAACTGTTTATTGTGCAACTGTTAAAGTTCAATCAAAACAAAATATTTCCTCATTGCTCTCTCTGTTGTGTGTCTCAAATCTAGGACAAGTTGATGGATATTCAACCCACATTCAAAGAAATTACCCGCCATGACATTTGGACCACAAGGTGACGGGCGCTCTCTTGCTACTTGTGCTAACGCTGCATTCGAACAGATGTTGTGGGGGAGACACAAATAAGCAGGTCCTGTCATTGAGTGTCACAGATAGCACACCTGTCAGCGGTCATGTGACAGGCCCAGGTCACATGGGCATTACCACGGCGACAAGGACGAGCAGAGTCCTTCAACTGTCACTGATGAGCAATGGGCCACTGTCCTCAAGTGATATCCGCCTGTGTGTGATGTGAAACTGCAAATTTAATCAAGTACAACAAGAGTGCAGAGTTTGTAAAATGAATAAAACATTTAAATAGTCAAGTTACTAAGTTAAGTTAAAGGTGGACTATGCAGCTTTTCGAGTAATGTTCCACAGTATGCCAGAAAACATATCTCATGTTAAATAAATTACTATTGCTATTTTTAATGCTCAAAAATACCTTAAAAACATGCATTCTCGTTGTCAGCATAGTCGCCTTTCCACAGATCTGATTTCTAACTTGGCTTTGTAGCATCACTTGCTTGTTTCTTTGGAAATTTCTACGTTTATGCCGCACTGTAGAAAATTCCAGGCAAAGCAAAGGCGTCTCCATGGAAACAAGCAGCTGGCGGACCCTCCACCAGAAAAGTTACACAGTGCACCTTTAAATACTTAGCCCTGCATTACACTTCAGCTTTTGATCCTTGAAGGTCCATTATGCAACTTTTCTGGTGGAATTGGTTTGTCTTTATGGCATTAAAAATCTTGCATGCATTCAATTATAGGAGTTTTTATTGCTCAAAAACATGCTTTTCTACTGTGAGCGGGGTCACCCTTCCACAGTTCTGACCTGTAACTTGGACTGCTAGTGTCAGTGTCAGTCTCCCTGGAGGTAGATAAGTTATGGCCATACTGTGGAACATTATAAGTAAACAATAACATCTCCATTTGAAGGTCTCAATTCCCACAAAAACAAACAACACAAAAATATGTTTTTTATGCTGAATATTCATAGAACAACACTTATTAATCAAAATTTCTCCACTGTTTTTTAGTGAATTTGAGGAGAGATTGGAGGACATTTTGGAGATGCAGCTGGTGATCTGACTTTTGTAACTAAATCTCTCAATTACCAGAGCTGTTTCTCTGGAAGAAATTGAAAAATAAAAAAATACAATTTTATATAACTGCGTCAACTTAACTCAGCTGAAAAGAAATATGCACGAGTTCTTTATGTTACCAATGTCTGGACTATTCACAAAGTAAGTCACAGATTCAATAATGGTGTGTTTGGTGATTAATTATTTCCAACTTTTAATCAGGTCAATGGGAAAATATTAGAAAATGTGCAAAAAACATCTATATTGTTAAGATAATACTTGACAGTGGCCTGTAGAAGATTTGATCGCCCAATAAGGTTTGTGGTTCAAACCCTGCACCCTTTGCACACAGTGTGTGTTTCCTTAATTGTTTGTTAATCGCTATGGTAATGGTCATCAATAGTCAATTCAATTCGATATGTTTAGTTTGGAATTGTTAATCGCTGTGGTAACGGTCCTCAACATTCAACCGTTACCACAGCGATTAAAAAATTCAAAACTTAATATATCCTATATAACTAACTAACTATATCCTTTAAGTTGAATGTAGAGGACCGTTACCACAGCGATTAACAATTCAAAATTAAATATATTCTAAATATATCGTATGTATTTAATGTTGAGGACCATTACCACAGCGATTAACAATTCAAATCTAAATATATTCTATGAGTTCATTGTTTTAATCGCTTTGGTAATGGTCCTCAACATTCATATTATAGGATATATTTAGTTTTGAATTTTTCATCGCTGTGGTAACAGTCCTCAACATTAAACAGATACGATATTTAGTTTTGAATTGTTAATTGTTTGTTAATCGCTATGGTGTGTGTGTATATATATATATATATATATATATATATATATATATATATATATATATATATATATATATATATATATATATATATATATATATATATATATATATATTTTAATTACAGTTTCTATTGCTCATAAAATCTTGAAAAACATGCATCCTACCTATTCCTCTGAGTTTACAGGAATGCAGTTTCTCCAGTTGAGAGTACATTTGTTAATATAACTTTACAGCATTTCTAATCCAAAGCCCACATACTTCTCTACATAAGGCTAACACATGTTAACATGACATGCATCTTCCCCTGCAGTTGTAGTCTTTGCCTTACATCTCTGCACTGATTCCTGCTCAGAACCCACTGCACTGAAAACACCAGCCCCTGCTCCTAGAGTGGCTTATTCTTTGTGCTGCTTGTTCACTCATGAATATTGTGCCCTCCCAACAAAAGGACATCTGTTTTCTCTCCACACAAAGTTGAACTCTTGCAAAGTTTCAACACTGTTCCAACCTCTTCTTCGTGAAATTGTTTAGTTTGAGTTTTTACTAGAAGTTTACTGCGTTTGAATTTTGGGAAGACATTTTTTCAGCTGTCATTTGGGGAGCACACCACAAAAACTAAAATCTGGCCAAGTTAAAAGTACACTGCTCAACTTTTCTGGTGGAGAGTTGGTTCTGCTCATTTCCATGGAGATGTTATCACTTTGCCTAGAATGTTCCATGGCATGACATTAAACACATCTATCTAGGATTTATTCATTATGTTGCTCAAAAATACAGTAATTCTCTCTGTGAATAGGGTAGCATCTCTACAGATCTGACTTGTAATGTAGCTTATAGTTGTCTCCTGTAGATAGGTTTAATCTTTACTGTGGAACATTCTAGACAAAGCAATAACTCTCCATGAAGACAAGCAGGTGATTGACCTTTAAAATGAACATATTTAAGAACATGTTATATTGATTTGAACAGATTTCACTTGACAAGTCAAATTTTGTAGTTGAAACAGGAAACACTGAACTCTTTGTACTTAAGAAGAAACTATGCTGTTTGAATTAAGAAAAAAATACGTATTCCATTGGTAGATACTTTTACTTTTCAAGTGAAATCTACTCAAATCAAGTTAAATCTTGTTAGTTTGAGTAATTTTATTTAGATATTACTTTTTGCTTCCCTGACCAGCCAGTCCTTTCTACATTTTGTTTGAAGTGGACCACAGAGCGTGAAAAACCTCCGTCCAAATTTTAGATGACTCAACCACAGCTGTTTATGTGTATCACATGTCTCTCAAATGCGGAAGACATCTGTCCAAAATTCTCTTAACATTCAGAACAAATTATATAACTTCTTTTACCTGAAATTAGTAATAGTTTGGTGCTTCGAGAAATTCTGGGGCCTCACATAAGATAAGATAAGATAAGATAAGACTTTATTGATCTCACAGAGGAGAAATTCACTCGTGACAGAAGCTCACAGTCAGGGGACAGTATAGTGCAAAAAGTTGTGAAAAATTGTGCAAACACTCAGAACAATACGTAAATAAAAAATAAAATCAATAAATATTAACATATTTACAACATCAGGTAGCTCTTATGTACAGGGAGTGAAAGAAATGTAAATATATAATAAAACATATCTCTTATATATATATATATATATATATATATATATATATATATATATATATATATATATATATATATATGTAAAATAATACAAATATACAAATATATATATATATATTATATATACATATATATAATCTGAGGACAGTGGAGGCGGTTACTGATGAGGTGACATGGGCCCTCCTTTAATATAAATTAATAGGAAGAGGTTTCAATTCTGGATCCCTAAAACCCTGGGGCCCGGGACAACAGACTCTTTTAATGTACATATACATTTGTATAATTTTGCCTTATTTGACACCAGTCTCTTGCTATTGTAGCTCTCTGTTATTATTAAATATATGAAATGGAGCTACCGTGTCCAAATAATATCCCTTGTGGATCAACAGAGTTTGTCTAACTCTAAGTCTCAGATTCACTTGATGAGATTAATAAACATGGAAAAATAAATAAATAAAATAAAATTTTATACAAAATGAATAATAAAAAAAAGTCCACAAAGCCTCAACTATAGTGTTCCATATTTCAAAAACAATACATCTTACAATCTTTGGAATGGCCTGGTACTTGTGATCTTCATTCTTCATGGTGAAAAATGACTGCGGGCAATGAGAAAGCCTAATATGGCCAGTAAATGGAGGATCAATAATGAGCTGATACTTAATGCAGATGTGGTGAGTGCTTAAAATCTATTATGGACAACTCTGTAATAAATTACATTTGCTGGTCAAGTGTCCTAATTAAGGCACAAAGCAATGTAATTTTGCTGACTTTTTTTCTCTTTAATCGATACATTTTCCCCATGCAAACAGTCTTCAGTGAGTAGAGCAACAATAGGGGAGGGCACAGTTGCCACAGTGTATATCTTGTATAATTTATCATGTTGAGCTTGTTTTAAATAAAAGATATGCTTGCAATCATTCACTTCTAATGGCTGTTTTATTACACTTTATAAGACATTATGATACATAATGATGTTTCTTGATAGATGGAACCACTTGAAACAAATTTGTATTTATTGTGTTTTGTTTGACCTTTCAATGTCAGTGGAATTAGAAAAGTTAACATTTTGCCTGTTGCTATAGGTTTAATATTATGGTTTAGTTTACATGTAGGTGACTGTATTTGAAGCAAGAGATGGACGTAACAGTGGAGGAAGTCACAAAGCAAAAGGGACTCAACAAATAAAAATTCTTGCTCATTTGAAAGCATGCAAACATTTTAAAGGGCCATATTCTGCTTTGCATATTCTGCTTTCTGATCTATGACATAATCCTCATCAAAAACATATCCAAAATTAGGTTTTGGTTCATTCACACATGTTTAACACACAAATCTTGCATATTTAGGCTGTCTTCTCTCATATAGAAAACAATTTGTTCCATCTTGTGATGGATGTCATGTGGTAATACAGAAAGTGCTCCACTGTGTTTTTAAACTCTGTACACCTTCACTAGAATCATTTGGATAATTCCCACTCTGGAACTGCCAATCTCTACTACACAAAAGGTGTAGTAGAGATTGTAGTTTTCAAATTAACAGGGCAGCTGTTAATTTGAAAACTACCGCTTCATGACATCACAAGGTGGAACAAAGCATGCTGAGCTTAGAAGATGTAGACAGTCTAATAACAAAGGATTACTCAGACATGTGTGAATGAAACAAAACACAACTCCAGGTATGTTTTTGAGGAGGTAAGAATATTATAACACGACTTATATAAATATAGGACCTATATTGGAAATTTAGTATTTTGTATATTTTATTATACTATGTATTACTTATTTACAATTGAGAAAACCAGAAATACCCGATGACCACAGTGTGATTTCAGTTCACACCATAAACAACACATAGACTTTCAGAATGATTCTATGTGTAAGTGATGTTTCTATGTTCTGAGCTCTGAGCTATTTTCATCTCAGGTACAAACAGCTGGATTGACACAAATGAGCATCTGGCGGTTAGTGTGAGAGAGGGGCTCTGGGTGTAGACAGTCTCTTGTCCGTGCAGCATTCTCTGACCATTTCAAGCCCCTGTGACAGTGATCAAGCAGGGCCCACACCTCAACAGCTCGGGTGATCAAGGTGTCCACGGCAACCATCCATCAACCCATCACAGTGCACAAAGACGACAAGTTGTTTTACTGCTCCAATCAATTGTCCACACTTTTTAGATACTATATGTTGGCTGATCAAAATAAGGAGAATGTTTCTTTTTGTAGTGCAGGAGAAGTTTTGAAAATGAAGTGATTGGTATTAGATGTGTTGTTGTTAGTGGCATACCTGTTAGATTGAGTTTGGTGATGATAATATCAGATGTGATGTTCATGTGTTAATTAGGATTTTGTTAGAGACGTTGATTTTTATGTGATATTTGTCAGCCTGTCTGGAACAAACCATCTCTGAACAGAAAGGGGGGTTTAAGGTACAACCAGGCCAGAAGAAGAAAGATGCTGTGCTGTAGGATAAGCTGGTGGGGAAGGCCGGATCTATAGTGGGTGCAGAGCTTGACTCACTCACATATGTAGTTGAGAAGAGGGCCCTAAACAAGCTCCTGTCCATCCTGGATAATCCCAGCACAGCACCATCACCGGACAGGAGAGCAGCTTTGGGGACAGGCTGTTGTCTCTGTCCTGCTCCACGGACACACTTCGGAAGTCGTTTGCCCACATGCCATATGTCTGTACAGTGCATCCCTATGGCTGATGAGTGCAAGAGGATTTGAATTTCCTTCGGGATCAATACTGTCTGTCTGTCTGTCCGTCCGTCCGTCCGTCCGTCTGTCCGTCCGTCTGTCTGTCCTCAGACCCAAATCAAAACAAATAAGCAAAAGGAAACAATAAGTATAGTGCTAATAGGTGTTAGATCAGGGGCTTGAATGATCAGGCAAAATATGACTCGGGTGACACCTTAGGTCGTTCAGTGGACTAATTCAGCCTGGAAGACCTGACTTTGCTCCCGTCTATCTCACCACTTCTCCAGAGTTTACCTGCTCCTCAGCCTTCATCACCTCACTCCTATTACTCCTCCTCCTGTCCAATCAGCACCCAGTCTGTCCAATTTAAACCCTTATTGTTTGTGTCGCACCCCACCTCCTTCCCAGCACCCCCTCAGCTTCTCATCGTCCCCTTCACTCTCCTCAGCCTCACCTCTACTACCTCCAGTGTCCAGGCCCCGGCCTTACCCTTCATCGTAATATCTTCTGTCGGGGCTGAGCTACAAGGAAAACTCATTCAGTAAAGCTACTAATTCTTTCTTTCTTTGAGTCTCTCCAGGTTGAAATGAACTAATGACAGATACTTCTATTGTAAATAACGGTGGTGTGTTAGCTGCAGTATAGTTGGCTCCTCACTTAAGACAAATATAAGGCAGTGACTTGACACTGAACACTGTCAGAACTAAAGAAGCGACTTGGATGAACAGTGAAACGTATTCACTCTTGAAATCTGTCCATTTGACAGAATTCCATTTTCTTTTGCAACAATATTTGTGTGGTTAAAGCATTTCAACTAACCTGGTAAAAGCCAGATTGATATGTTGCTTGAGATCTACACATTAATATGAATCATGGAAGGCTCTCTTTGAATCTAGTCCAGAGAAAAACTGTAGACATCTTTCCCATGCCAAAATACACAAAAATAGATATAAATAAAACAGCCTGTCTTTCCACAAAAACTGAGTCGATAACAGATAGGCGTTGCTGTGTTTGTTTTGGTTTGTTATGGTGCTTTGCCTTTGGCCTCTGCTCCAACCCACAGTACAGGTCGGAGATCAGTTTGGACCACCAGTGGCTTCTAGCTCAAACATATAGCACACTTTCTATCTTCCACATAGCAACAAGAGTACACTGAGCTTAAGAAAAGGCAGTATTTTATCATGTCAAGCAGTTTTAATAAAAAAAAAGCCAATCTGGGGAGGTAGCAGGCCAGCGGGTGTAGAGTCCTTTTATGTCCACAGTCTCTGCTCCTTCCCTTGAGTGGAGTGAGAATGATGGACAGAGCAGATAAAGCACAGATACATGGGAAGATTTCATATAAACTGGCATGTGAAAAGTGCCTCAGTCTGAAACCTATCCCACTGGGCTGTTTGCCAAAGCTCCGCCATTAGCCACACTTCTGGAAAAGACAACAGAATACTTTATTGAAGACACATTAAATTTTCATTCTAAGTGCTTCTCCCTATTGTTTTCTCATGAGCCTTGATAGCCTTACATTGTTCCCATGTTACTTGTATTGTCTCGGGGCACTTTGTATGCGACTTAATATTTCAACAGAACACTTGAGGGGAATTTGAGTACACAATCTTGACAGTGACATAGGTATAACTCCTAGAACTTTTTTTTTTTTTTCCTTGTGAAAAAGGTACATCGTGTAACTCTTTCTATCTTCATGGCGACCAAACCAGACCAAGTTACAGGTCAGATCTGTTAAGAGGCAACCCCGCTCACAGTCAGGTAATGGATTCATATGAAGGGTATTACTTTAAACATGAATGTTCTTTAATCATGGTTTAGATCATAGAAGAGGACTAAGAAGTAAAGAAGTGGACTAAGGGAGTGTGACATCACCCATAGAGTTTGGCTCCAGTCGAACAAAGTTCACATGGCTTGCAGTTTTGTAGCTGAGTTCCATATCAGGAATAGGACTTTATTTATGGACAAAATAGCAAAATAAAATACAAACATTTTAAGACTAAAATGAGGAGCCGCACAGCAGCAGTTGCAGAGAAAGGGGCAAATTTTCAATGTAAAGTCAATTGAACCTGGAGTCGATGGAGCTAGAAGTGCACCCATGCTCACTTCCTGTTTGGAACGCATCGGCTAGCAGGTTAGCTATGTCCGTTTATATGTACAGTCTATGGTTTATGATGCTTGATTAATTATTATTTTAACCTGGTTTACATTATGAATATATACGCTGATATAGGCGTAGTTCAGTCCTGTTTAGACTTGGTTTATTTAGCCATTTTTCCTAAATCAGTTGTCCAAAAGAAATCATTTTAATATGAGAAAACATCTTCTTTTTTAGCCTTACTGATTTGCAAATGTTACACTGGACAGAACAAATAATGAACCAATTTCAAATAATTATTACTCTTAATTCAATATCACCAAAATTGCCACTCAAATTCAAAATAGGTTTGTGTGTAATTAAGTGTGTTAAAGGTGCACTGCGCAACTTTTCTGATGGAGGGTACCTACTTGTCTGCGTGGAGATGTCATTGCTTTGCCTGGAATGTTCCATGGTATGACTTTAAACGTATCCATCTAGGATTTATTTATTGCTGGTGTTTCTTTTGCTCAAAAATACCATAATTCCTTCAGTGAATATGGATGACACAGAGCTGAATTTAATCTTTACTATGGAACATTTTAGACAAAACAATAATATTTCCATGGAGACCAGCAGATAGCAGACCCTCCACCAGAAATGTTACACAGTACACTTTTTTTTTTATTATTGTTATTCATTTATTAAATAATTATGAATGTATTTATTTTTGAAAATTCTATCTTTAGACATTTAACATATCCGATTACTGCCTCCAGCTAAACTTTGAGCCCAATTCCCTTTTGTCCTCATATTTTCCCCTTCTCCAGTGGCTTGACTCACAGCACCATTCTCTGGAGACTTTGACATGATATTAAGTTATAGTTACAAGGCACGACTGAAGCTGCTCCTGGGGGAAATCTGTCACATCTCCAGTACGCCACTTTACTTTAAGAGGTGACGTCCTTTTTTCCCCTCTTCCAAACAACAATATTTAATTTCTGAAAATAGATACATAGTCCCCCTTGGAGCCACTAGGGACTGTAGCGCAGAAGGGAGTTAATTCATTGACAGGATGAGCTATGATCGCCACGGTGACAGGTGTAGCATAAGCAGGTGCAGCCTCGCGATACTGTCATCGAATTTATGTGTGTTGTCTGGTGGTAAGGGCCCTGTCTATACCAGCTGCTCCAACCTTGTGAGGAGAAAGCTAAGAGGTTTTAATTATGAGTAAGAGTGTCGTTAATTACAAATGCATTCACGGGCATATCCCTGTCTCACCACAAACTTTCTTCACTGTCCTTTCTTTGACACTGCTGTACCGTTTGCGAGATTAGCACTATAGCTAAATGAGACTGTTTTTAGTTAGAAAGGAGATATGTCAACTCAAATCACAACAGTTACGGAAAAATAAAACGTATGGCACAATGTTTTCATTTCGTTAATTGTTTCATGCTGTCAGATCACATTTCATTATAGGATTTGATGAAAATAAAAAGCTTCATATAGAGGTATTATGGAATATGTTGACGCCTTTGTTAATTCTGAAAGAAAATAATTATTGGGCTCAAATGCAAAACTGTAACATTTCCTTATAGTTTAAAGGTCCTATATTTTGCAAAACTCTTGTGAGCTTTGTGAACATATCTGGGGTTTTGTTTTGTTTCTTTCACATGTTTGAGTAACTGTTTATTATTAGTCTGTCTACATCTCCAAAGCTCAAAATGCTCTGTCCCACCTTGTGATGTCATGAATGGGTAGTTTTCAAGTTAACAGCTGCCTTTTATATGTTTTGTTCAGTAGAGATTATCAATTTCAGGGCTGAAATGAAAATGATTCTACTGAAAGTACATGGAGTATAAAAACACAGTGGAGCACTTCCTGTTTTCACATGACATCACAAGGTGGAACAGAATGTTTTCCGTTTGAGAGAAGAACACAGGGTTTGTGTGTTAAACATGTGTGAATGAAACAATACACAATTCCAGGTATGTTTTTGATGAGGAAACAACATTACAGCGTAGATCAGAAAATAGTATAAGGAACTAAGAGGAACTAATTTCTAATATAACAAGTTTTAATTTTAAGGCAGAATTAGAATTAGAATTTAGGGAGGAATAGTTGATCAATCACATGCAAGCTCAGAACGTAGAGAAGTGGTCCCATTACCCTATTTTCTATTTCTCCTATTTCCAAAACAGAAAAAAAAGTGTAACAAAAAAAGAACAAATCTTTCTTCAGCTGAAATAAAACAATTTGCAGGAGATGATCTTTTCTTAAGCTTTACTGTTCTAGAAACTCAGTTAGCTTCTCTTAAAGTTAGAATTTACTCTGCTGCCTACAGGGAGACGGAGAGCAAATTTGTTAATTTGATGAATCACACCCTGTACTCCTGTCATGGCAGACCTCCACCTCCGGTTTCCAGATCATTCAGCACTCACTTTCATCTTTGATCGAGGACCCCCACTGGGAGTCATTTCTGAACAGGCAGACTGGTGGCAGCTTTCTCTGTGCTCCAGGATTTAAAGGAAAAGGTGCACATGGCGAAAAATTGTCTTGCAAACGATTTGGTGAACAATGAGCTGAGAAATTTCTTAAGCAAAGCACCTTACGTTGATTACTTGAACCAATTTCATTTCTGGCTCTGCGCAAATGAGGTGATGATGAGGTCATAACTCAGCGCCACAACCTGAGACAGAGCCGATTGGTGTCGTGGATGAGCTAAAGACCCATAATATTCTTTTCTTTAATGCAGATTTATGTTTCGTTGAGTTTCATCTTCCAGTCCTCTGCTTTACACCATGTTTTTTCTGTTCTGTGTAATATGGCTTTGTAATATTACTATTAAAGGTGCACTGCGCAGCTTTTCTGGTAGAGGTTCCGTTGCATACTTTTCTCTATTGAACATATCTGTCTAGCATTTATTTCTTACAGGTGTTTCTATTGCTCAAAAATACAATAATTCCTTGTGTGAGAAGGGGCTACTCTCCACAGAGCTGAACTGTAATGTAGTGTAGTGCTGTAACCTGCTTGTCTCCCTCGTGCTAGATAGGTTGACTAAAGAAACATTAGCATATTCTACAAAAATGTGACATAACATTACAATGCATTTTGGATAGAGCTCCTAGACAAACAGCCTGTATATATTGTTTTCTATGAGAGGTCCACAATTTGGTCAAAATCCTATTGAAATGGACTGTTATTTTTTATTGCCTTTTAACATCAGAGTACCCTGGACATGAGACAGAAGCACCGTGTACCGATAGCGCAGGATAAAACATTTGTATTTGTTTTCAAAGCCCAAGATCTGTGACTACACGACTCAATGGGGAAGAGAACGAGCTGAGTTAAAAATCAAACGCTCACGTTTTGATGTGGCCGATCAGATTTCCAACATGGCGTAAATTAAGGGTAGATTTATTCAGTGTGTGTATTTTGTTTGACCTCTTGGATTATCACAGTAATGACATGCTGTTTAGTGGGCTTTGTTGTGGTCACTGTTGGAAGCGTGCACTGTGATTTGGGCACTGATTCATACATATTTACCAACTTCTGTTTTGATTGCAATACATGACTGGACTTTTTTGTTGTAACTGTTGTTATTAATGTGATATATAATTAATGAAGTGTAGTCGAGTCTTAGTTACCTCTGCTGGCCAAAATGCCGATTAAACGGTTCAAGACATCTTCGGTAAAACCATGTAGCATTTTCTGATATCGAACTGTCATCGCCTTTCCGTTTGCTATAACAGTAATAATAGGCACAATTTTATTTGGTGACATTTGGTTTAGTTCATAAATTTGCTGTACATATCTGTGGACGGACAGAAGGGATACATACTTTTTACTGATAAATAAAAAAGCATGTTTAGAAGCTTATTTTCAAATTCTAGTTTGTTTTCACTAGTTGGCTGTAAAAATAAAACTAAAAAGAAAATTGGCTCAGAATAAAGCAGAAGTTAACAAAAAAAAAATTACAATTTAAGTTTGGAATACACTCCCTGGTAGATAATACTGGACTCTCTTTCTGGTGAACTCATCTATTTTGGATGCAGCTCAGTTGGTAGTCTTGAGTACAGATGCTCCAAGACAGCCAGATGTCCTAAATGTCCTAAAGTGACACCATAATGTAGGGACGCTGGTCTGGATGAAACCTGTCAGCTGTTTGCAGCCCTATTTTACACATACACAGCACCTGGACTCTCGCCATAAATCAATGCCACTTAAACTCTACACTACCCACTTTTAGAAGTTTCATTTTCAAAAGAATGAAATGAGCTTTTTAAAGGTCTTATATTATGCATAAATCATAAATGTTTTATTTAAATCACACATGTTTAAGTAACCCTTTATAATTAGTCTGTCTGCATTTCCAAAGCTCAAAATGCTCTGTTCCACCTTGTGATGTCATGAAACGATAGCTTTTAAGTTAACAGCTACCTTTTGTTTAGTGGAAATTGGCAATTCCAGGGCTGAAATCATCCAAATGATTCACGCTAAGGTGTATGGAGTTTAAAATCATGTGGAGAGCTTCCTGTATTACCACATGAGATCACAAGGTGTTTTCCATTTGAGAGAAGAACTGTTTGTGTGTTAAATGTGTGTAAATGAGTGTTTGTGATGAGGAAACAGCATTACAACATACAGTAGATCAGAAAACAGTGTAATATGGGCCCTTTAAGGGAAACCAAACTCTAACCAAACTACTAAATCTGCAGAACCATAAAATTTCAAATACTTAATAACAAAATTACAAATCTTAGTTCAAATCTTAGACTAAATTAAGGGCTGTAATAAAATAGACTATTCTAAATCAGATGAAACTGGTACATAATTATTCATAAGGACTAAAGAGTTAGGGTCTGCATCATCACAGCAGACCACACATGGATATTTTAAGATGCTTACTACAGATGTTAGTATTCAAGTATTAAATGTATTATTTGATGTATCCATGGAAATTACCCATTATTTAAAATATTTGGAACTTTAAATACTGTTTTAATGATTTTTCTTCAATAACATTTTCATCTGCCATATTGTCTTTTAAATATAACTGTCAAGGACCCTATACTAACCCTGCTACTCAACCCCAGTTTGAAACCCCATTCCACACGTCTCATTATACTTGAAAATGAACAGACTTCCTGCTTCCTTGTCCAAATATGGCTGTCACCATCGGCGGAGGTGAGGTGAAGTGTGCTCCCGAGGCCCCCACTGACCTTGACGTCCCCATTTCCTGCTCAGTACACGACACTTCCATGTTCTGTGATGAAGCCAGCTGAGACCAGAGTCCAGTGGGAGCCCCAAGCCACTGCTCCATACAAACCAATGGAGCTGAGCTGAACCATTGTGTAGATGTGAAATAAACACATTTATTTCTCTGTAAATACATTATTCATTCATGCATTGCCCCATGTAAATAAATCAGAGCACTGTTTGCATTAAGGCTACATGTGAACTTCTTTCAAGATCAAGCACTAGCATAAATAATGTAAGACAAAACTGCATATATGCTCCCAAAACATAAAAAAATAAAATAAACATTGTTAAAGTATGGTATTGTGTTATGAAAACTTGTGTTTATTCTTAGATAATGAATAAACAGTGATGTTGGAGGCCAGTAAAATTCATATAAAGCTTTTTAGACACACATTTAATTATTTAACAGGCCTTGTTTTATTTATTGATTTATTTATTTTTTGTTTTGTTTTGTTTCTCTTTTGTAACACCAGCATTGTCATCATCATTGCAATTTGTTTCAAGGTTTTACACTCTGGTGAGTTTCTTTCAAATGAGAATATGCTTTAGTTTGAACTGGACAAAACTTTTACAGTTTTTAGCTGATCAAAAATACATGAAAGAAACCCCCATTTGGCTGTGCACTTTGTTTAGAGGTTGCCATGGAGATTTATATAAATAATAATAAGGGTAAATTGGCAATTTTCTATGATAAAAAATGACAATGAATTAGATTTGTACTGTGCTCAAAGTGCATAACATTAGTCTATCGTTCATTCACACACATTGACTGCATGGCATAATACTTTGTACAAAAAAGGTGCAGTACGTAACTTTACTGGTAGAGGGTACTTATTTGTGTCTATGGAGATGTTATAACTTTGGGCTGGAATGCTCTACTATAGTATTGCAATAGGAGACGTCACCAGCCCAGTTACAGGTCAGATCTGTGTAGAGGTGATCCCAGTAACAGTAATGCATTTTTTCTTTTTCTTTCGTTTTTTTTGTTTGTTTGTTTTTTCAATTAAAAGGCCCGTGAAGAAACAAACTGTGTAACATTTCAGGCAAAGCAATAACATGTCCATGGAGACAAGCAGGTGACAGACCAGAAAAGTTACATAGTGCACCTTTAAAGGCACACTATGTAACGTTTGTGGAATAGAGGGTCCAACACCTGCTTGACTCCATGTGGCTCTTATTGTTTTTTTTTCTAGAATCTTTTATCTCCATGGAGCAGTGGCGTATGGTCAGGGGGATCAATTGCCCAATAAAATCTAAAATCATCACGTGTCAAAAGTATAATTAAAATGTTTCGAATTATCCAAATAATCCTGTTTTCCCTTCACGTCTGTCTGTTTGAAACATGGTTGTAGTGGCTGTGTCCTTTACCACACTCTTCTGGTGACTGAGTTAACTGCAGCAACCGTGGTTCTGAATGTCCCACGTTGTTTTGCCCTTCTACGGAGGCCTGGAGGCATATGTTGAGAGCGCGGGTTACAGTCATTACAGTCTATGCTTTCTACATGCGCTCTTACAACCAGAGAAACCAGCCTGTTGTTTTAGAGGTTTGCGCATGTGTACTGACAACCACAGCGGGCTCAAACAGCGCTAAATAAACCTGCATCATCACCATGGGAACCTGATGGGAACCAGAAATGTGCAGCGATTCCCAGTGAGTGTGCATGTGCAGCAGGAGATGACAACAACAGTGCAAAGTTTCAACACAAGTGTGTAAAAATAACTCACTTTTAGCGACAAGTCATTGTTTGTAGCTTTGCATTTGTAATGATTAGAAATTAGTTAGAAATACAGACCGACATTTAATCAAACAGTGAGCTAGTTTCAGGGTGAGTTTGTGTGAAATGGAGGATCTGGACAGAGCAGTGGAGTGAGAGCGGCTGGGGCAGTGAGGAGTCCGCCTCGTCTGTGTGTTTATGAAGCAGTGACAGTGTCAGTGGAATAACAGCACTATTACACATCTGTGGAGGAACATGTGGATGTTCTGGACCTGCTCCGCTTCGGTGAAATACAGGATGTTTCTTCAGGAAAGATGTGATTTTGCACCTATGAGAGGTGAGTGTGAGCGCGCTGTAATAAGAGGACGTTTGTGACACATCAGGCTGTATTATAAGTGCGTCTGTCTGATCAGTGCACTGTTGTTGTTAGGATCTCTTCATGATCTTCATGAATCTTCATGGTGTGTAGTAAATGCATTACACACCTGTACACAGTCATATATCATTCATATGGTTTCTAGATGAATTATAATAATTACATAGATAAGAACAGTCCTCAGCTGCATAAATAAGGTGTAGGAGTAAAAACAAATAGCCCTGTTTGTACAAAGATGGTGTCAAATACAGTCCCATCTACAAATATTAGTGAACTATAGGAACTATATGGTCTAGATTTCTCTAAGTTGACTCCAGAATGACTCAGTATACATGCAATTGAGTAAAATAAATACACTCATTTGTAATGTAGTTTGCATAAAAAGTGGCGTTATTAAAGTGTTATCGACTATATATTGACGTTCTCCCCAAGTCTGCTTGCCAACCCATAAAAGTGCCTGCACGCTGCTGCCGTGGAGACAAGCAGCCACATCACTAGACCAAGTTACAGGTCATATCTGTGGAGAAGTGGGCCGGCTCGCAGAATAAAAACACCTGTAAATGAATAAATACAAAATATATTTGTTTAATTACGTATTGTGGAATTTCCCAGGTAAAGCAATGACATGTCCATCAGAAAACTTAAAGTGTACCTTTAAGTTAAAAACGTGTTCACACAGCCTTTACAAACTCCACCAAATATATAATACCACAGAGAATTACACAGGCAAGCTTATTTCTAAAATGGATGGATGGCTCAACATAAGGCATTTATTTATTATTCCTGCATGTAAATCTGTGTATTTTTATGCTTGTTTTTGGCAGAGAACCAATGAGTCTAACAAAACCACAGAAAAGAGCTGTGCGAATCAGTGCGGAATCAGTGCGGACCCATCTCTGGATCTGGAGCTATCCTTGTCAGAATTACCTCAGCTGGAAGACTTTACCTACTGTAACCTACTGTAACCTACTGAGTTGTTTTGAATTGAGTGTATAAAATTGAAAATTTGTATTGCCGCATTTGTACTATATTTAGATCTGGTTTGAATGTACCTGGAGATTTTGCTACCAACGGATCAAAAACTCCTAATGAAACTAATGAAAATGACAGAAAACGATGTGCAATATGTAACTTGTTTCCATGGAGAGTTGTATAAGGTTATTGCTTTGCTTGAAATGTTCCACAGTATATAATTAAACTCTATTATGTTTTTATTCAATTAAAGGTATATATATTTTTTATTTTCTATTTTTATTGCCTTGAAAAACATGCATTTGTACAATATGTCTCCACAAATCTGTTCTATAACCAGCGACACCTGCTTGTCTCCATGAAGACAGATAAATTCAATGAAGATACCAGGCAAAGCAGTAACATTTTCAGGGAGATAAACAGGGACGGACCCTCCACCAGAGAAGTTACATAACTCACTTTTAATCCTTCGCCCATGACAAAATCCTGCTTCTTCTACATTAAAATATGAGACATTTTCTTCTTCCTTCTTGACCATAGAGACAAACAGAAGAGCTCAGATACAAACATACATGTGATAGTTGAAAGCGTGCGCTGGGGAGTATGGGGTCGGAGTTCGCATCTGATGCAGGCCTGAGTACTTCGCAGTGAAGACATCTGTGTGATTGTGTGTTTGTTGTTTCCCCAATCCTCTCCATGATCCATCTTTCTCATGTTCACACTGGCTCCTTCTGTAGTGGGTCTCCTGTCTCTTTGTACTTATACTTTCAGCTCTTCTCTCACGTCTCTGTGTATCTCTATCTAGTCTTCATGTAGCACCAGCACAAAGCTCTCAGCAGGACCCAGGCTTCAGCGCATTGATCAGAGAGATGCCATGCGCAGATAAGTAATGCCTACATTGTTTTCCCTTCGCACGCTCTAACTATGTGCAGACACGTGCTTTTGAGGATCTAACAAGCTCCCAGAAAGAATGGGCCATGCATTTTCCAACTCTGGGAAAATCGTTGTATTTAATGTTTGCGAATGCGTATATTAGTCATATTTGCAGAACATAAATCCACACAGTTTCATAAAAAGAAAACATTGCATTCAATATTCTTTTATTAAAGATGAATACATTGAATAAATGTGCACACTTTATCCTTGGTGTTACAAATAATAATAATAAAAAATCCAATAAAAATTATTATTTGCGCCTACTTTCTTAATACTTTATTTTATTTATTTTTCATAATCCACCAATCTCAAAGAATAGAACTGCCATGAGTCACTGTATGACATCCAGCAAAATCCCACAAAATCACTGAGCATTTGGTGTAAAAGGAAGCCACCTTGAGGAAAGCAAAAAAGGAGAAAGTAGTTTCCGTTTATTTGGTTATTTTTCGGTTTTGAGGAACAGGATATCTCAATGTCTGCCTTTTTCGCCCCCATGTTCACTTTCTATTTGTAACACAGGGACTAGCAGGTTAGCTGTGTGCATTATATATGCAGTACATGTGTAGAAAGCCTTATTAATGCTTCCTACATTGCATTCTGTTCAAATATTGTACTTTGCAGAGATGCAGTGGATTACTTTTTGTCACGGACTTCTGTTTAGCTCATTAAAACAATACAACGGTCAAAACTCAATATGCATTTCAGATTCAGATTCACTGCATTGAAGCCAGCGCATTTTTAATTTCTTCACACTTTAGGCTTGATTTTTGTTTCCAGTCCTTGTGTAAGTTTGTGTTTATAGGGCTGAGGTGGCCTTTGTCGCTCAGCTGAAATTGAAGTCAATTTGTGTGAAAAATACGAGTGCGCGCCTCAGAAAGCTGCTGCAATTGTCAGTGTGCATGTTTCAATTTGTACATGCACATGTAAACAGATTTTTCTTGACTGAATGACTCCATTATAGCACTGCTTGAAATTTCTCTTATAGCCAGCTATTGTCTGCCTTGAGAAAACAATATGAAAACCCAGCTAGAAAAGAAATGTCTCTTCTTTGCCTTGGTATTTCAGTAACTATTGTACGAACCTCACCTTTTTGTAAATGTACTGTTTAATTCTTCAAAAAACCTTTTCAGCTTTTCTGTTCATAAACAAGCAAGTGTGTGGTAGAAGGAGGAGTGAGTAACTTGTGATGATTTGTCAGTGTAGAAGCCATATGTACAGGTCTGTAACACTTATGTCTGGTTTCAGTCTGCCTGGAGATTTTGCTATCAGCAAATCAAAAAAAAAAAGAAGGTCCAATATGTAACTTATCAACATGGAGACAAGGTTATTGCTTTGCTTGAAATGTTCCACAGTATGTAATTAAACTCATCTATTATAGTTTTATTCAATTAAAGGCCGCCACACACTACAGGAGAATTTGCCTGATTCTCGCTGCGATTTCTTCTCCCCAAAATCGGGGAGGCGTGACCTGACTTTTTGTCTTCATGTGTGATTTTGAAGCCACTGCGCTCCTCATGTGTGGTGTCAGTGTCAGATCGTAACCACCAAACATCAGCAACGCTACGGTAACAACCAATAAAACAAAGCGTCAGGGGCAGACGGAGTCACGGACACAGAGACACAAGATATAAACTTGGGAAATAGCTAAAATAATGAGAAAACTTTATTCCTCACCTCTCGTAAAGTGGTAAATTTAAAGAGCAGCATCTCATCCACATTATCCATAGAAATTTTCCTCCGTAAATAATGACATCCAGGCCACAAACCTGCACTATTTATCTAGTTTGACGCGTTCTTTGAAAGTAAAAAGGCAAGAGTAGTTCCTCGTGTGTGTCTGTTTACATCCACACAGTGCACGGATCGAGGTGAAGCTGCAGATTAGCGATAGTGACCAATCTTTTATGCTTTAAAAATCATGTATCTGAAATATTGCATCACATTTCACAAATAATAATAACAACACAGTTTTGACTTGTATCTAAACTAGAAGTGCAGTGCTCTGATCTTTTAAACACTTAAGAGTCTCAAAGTGAATCGTTTTACTGTAGACAGGAAACAGCTGAGTCTTTGCGATCAGAAATTCTAAGTCTCATAAGATTCTCCTTGTGTTTGTGGTGTGCGCTTTTTATCGCACGTTTAAAAATCGTTTAAGACCAAAAAAAACCCTGTATTGTATGGCGGCCTTAAAGCTGTTTTTCAAAATTTCTATTTCTGTTGCCTTAAAAAAACATGCATTTGTACAATATGCATCCACAAATCTGACCTGTAGCCAGTGACACCTTAGACTTAGACAAACTTTATTGATCCACAAGGGAAATTATTGTCTCCATGGTCTGACTTGTCTCCATGGAGATAGAGACGTTCAATGAAGATTCCAGGCAAAGTCGTAACAAAGAGACAAACAGGTGCGGATCCTCCAGCAGAAAAGTTACATGGTGCACCTTTAAGCCTTTGCCAATAGAAAAAATCATGTTTGATATAAATTACAACACTGCAAAAAGCGATCTGAAATTGAAAAAGGAAAGTGAAATTTACTCATAATAAAACTTTCTTAATTCAAGTAATCTTAACTTGGCTGGATTTAAGTTGTTGCAGTGAATATGACACACCTTTTCAGTTTTCGTGTTCATAAACAAGCAAGTGTGTGGTAGAAGGGGGAGTGAGTAACTAGCAGTGATTTGTCAGTGCAGAAGCCATATGTACAGTCCATCATTGAGATCGAGGACACTCCAACAGAATCGTAACACTTTGGGCTTTCAATTTACGGCCGGTAGTAAAGCAGGTTTATCATGGGGTGCTTAAAGTTAATCCTTGATATAAATGTGGACTATGGCATTTCAGAGACAATTTCCTCCACAAAATCAGCGACAGTAAAAGTATAAAAGGATAATCTCTATAGCCTTGGTAATGCGACATATATGAGACATGGTAAAACATAAAAAGTACCACTGCAGGTTGGGCCCCCGTGAGACATTCAAAATTAATTAAATCCACTAAAAACTGTGAATTGGATTAATAGGCACTTGTTAGCTAGGGGCACGTTCTACAAGTAGCTCCTACATCATTTCATATGTGGTGATTAAATTTGTTTCAGAGGTGATAAATGTATGTGATTTATGCTGCCAGTGCTCAAGTCTGTTCTTGTCTATTGCAGTTCTGTGTTGGATTTTATTATTGTAAAAGTACACAATTACTGGTTAACATACTAGACATTCAAACTTGTAATTGAGCCCTTCATATAAAATTAATCCTTTCAAAATTGTTAATGTTTCTGTGAGAACATCTGTGAGACAGTGCATCTGGGACCTGTCTATCAAAAATGTCCAATTTAGGTCTTTTCTTGTGTTTAAAATTGAACAACCAACCATTATGTGTATTCCAAGTGAGGGACTACAGAAAATCATGAGTCGTATGCAGCGATTTGCAGTTTGAAATGACAATTTTCCACCAGATGCCCTCCCTGACACTATACCATTTCCATTTAGCCTGGTTTAGGAAAAAATATATATTTTACAAGAATACATTCACACACACACATATTTTAAAGAATCCACATCTTTACAAAACTTTATTTATGCAAGTTTGGGGCTGGCTCTATGCAAGATTCTGACACCAATGCCTTCCAAAAGGTCCTTTATTACACAAAACTGACTCTTGTGACCTTTAGAGTTGTGTTCTGTTTCATTCACACATGTTTGAGTAATCCTTTATTATTAGTGTATCTACATCTCCAAACCTCAAAATGTTCCATTCCACCTTGTGATGTCATGAAGAAATAGTTTTCAAGTTAACGGCTACTTTTTACCTTTTGTTCAGTAGACATTGATAATTCTAGGGCTGAAACCATCCACATGATTGTAGCAAAGGTGTATGGAGTTTAAAAACACAATGGAGCACTTCCTGTATTACCACATGACATCACAAGGTGGAACACAGTGTTTTCAGTCTAAGAGAAATACTCCGCCTAAATATGCAGAGTTGTTAAACATGTGTGCATGAAACAAAACACAACTCCAGGTATGTTTGTGATGAGGAAACATTATAACATAAAGAAAAAATAATATAATATGGGCCCTTTAAATTTGACTTTCTTTCTGACATCTTGACAATGACAGTCTATCACACGAACCTTGAATCACAGATGACTGCACACTTCTAATAAGTGAATTGTATTACTTCAAAGTGTGAAGAGCGTTTTTAATGTTTCTTAGAAGTCAGCTTCTTTGATCTCTTATTTATAGCTGTGCTATTCTTCTATATTTTAAGTTTTCGCTTTATGAAGTTGTAGCTCACATGGTTCTCAGCCTTCCTTGGGACATTAGTTTATAGTCTCCCGTGATTCATGGTCCCTTTTGTTGTACATGGGGCTCTTTTGTTACATCTCTGCTCCTCTAAATGTTCCTGGATGTCTCAAGTGTAAATACTTGTCTTTATTCATGGCCTAATCAGATGAGTCCAGTGGTCGTTGGGGCTTCTGTAATGGCTGAGATGGGATTTCTATCAGGATGTCTCTCTTGTGCTGGTTTTTCGATGTGATTGGACACGTTTGGTGAATACAAAACACACAGCCAAAAAGACATTGGCATCTAAATTGGTTTACAATTGACTTTGAAGTAGAATGACTCATCTGAAGGTTTACTCGCCTGGAGAGGTGCAATCCTTTAAAGAGGACATCATGTAAAATTGACTTTTTAACCATGTTATTATTGTTTTCTCTCTCAAAGTTGCATTTAGAGTGATTTAGATTTAGATGGACAACACAATTAAACAGTGCCATCAAACAGTTAAAGCGCTTCATGCATGTTTGAGCCACATTCTCCTGCATTTTTTTATTCTTTTCAACATTCATGTTTCCCATACATTCATACGTTCTCTGTTTCCTTTTTTCTTAGGCGTTATGTTTACGGCGATGTATCTTAAAACGGGGAAGGTGGAAATCATTGAAATGAATATGAATACATGAATACTGTGATTGAAAATGTCCACATTATTAAATGGGTATCCACAAGTGTCAGTCACATGCACACAAACAAGATAATAAGTGGGAGATGAAGAGTCAAATGTAACAAAGGCAGTATGAATTGCCAGTGTATATTAAACCCCACACGTACAGGAAAACATCACTCTACTGTATTGCCACGACAAATGCGGTCTAAAAATTCACAATAATAATAATTAAATCCATTCAATTTAACTAATTACTTTTTGAGTGGACTTCCATTTTCATCTCAAGGATATCATTTCAAAACAAACCTTCATTTATTAGAGTCCTGATTAGTCACACAGATTAAAGCCTGTTGACTGTTCTGATGGCCTGACAGGTAGCTATAAATGTACGCTGCTGTATTCCTAATGATCAGCGGGCCTCTGCAGCAGATGGTGTTCCTGGACCTTTCTGTGGGGCCATGCCTTTGGTGCTGTGTTTGAAAGAACCAGCGCCAGTTCAAATAACACTTTCTGATTAGCTAAAGTCATTAATTTCATACTAGAAGTCCTCGTGGCTACAGAATGAGAAATGTTTTCAATCAAAACTTTATTAAATCTTCACAATTTGGAATCCCTCAGAGCGGTATGTTCCTGCCGTTTTGTTTTATCCATTACATTGTTTCTTTACCCACACAGTTGTCATTCATTAAATAATAATTAATAAATAATTACATTATTTAAATAATTCAAGTATTTATTTGAAAAGCAAAGGCACGTTTTCCCACAAGCCCCTTTCATGCTCAATGGTTGAATAGTTTTGTCATACATTTTCTTGTGTATTTATTCTTGTGTATAATTTAATTCATTATAAGAAATTACATTTGCAGTAATTAGCAAGATTTCTACTCTTATCTCAGGTGTTTACAGTTTGAATTTCAAAACACTATGGGAATATGAACATTTGTATAACACATTCTAACAGTGAGAGGTTGAATAATTATGAAATTAAGAATCAAACAGGTACAATTATAAATACATGCTATAGGTTAATTAATTAGAGTTAGAAAGACATATTTGTTAATTACTGTATTTAAAATCTCATCCTATATTTAAAGCAGGATACATCAACATCAACTGAACAACTGAAGAACTGGCTTTTTACTTGATGTAGAGCCCCCACCAACGACTGTATAAAGAAGTGGACTAAGGGAGTACGATGCCACCAGTCAAATGAAGCTCAAAAGGCTAGCAGTTATAGGGTGAATGTGGAGCATTCGGAATTAGGAATAGGAATTTATTTACTGACAAAATTGCGAAATAAAAACACCAGGATCATGTAGAGCGGGTTAATACAAACATTTTAAGCTCAAGATGACGACGGTCACTGCAGCAGTTACAGAGAGAAAGGTGACAATTTTTCAATGTAAAGTCAATTGGAGCCAGAGTCGATGGAGCCAGAAGCGCCCCCATGCTCACTTCCTATTTTGAGGGCAGCGGCTAGCGGGTTAGCTATGTCCATTTATATTCACAGTCTATGACCTCCACAGAGTCATTGATGATCTTCTTTTTTTGTACATTTGAAAGATTGTTTATGTTTTTGTCTGAATAGTTAAAGCTAAGTTTCCATTATGTTCAACACCAGGCAGGCTTTCTCTAAATAGTACAATGTTCTATTTTATGTTAGTGGTATGTGGGTTGCCAGTCATTACCAACATCTCACCGCTGTGCCAAACCAAATGCCACGTTCTTGTCTCAGCTTTAGCATCATAAACTTCCCTGTAATGTTCCCCCACAGTGGAAAAAGTTTACATTGAAAACACCATTAAACTTTCTCACACAATGCAGCTTGGTCCTATCAGCAGCACAAAGCCAATCTGAGTTAGCGGGCGGCGGATTGCACATGGAGACATCTGACAAGGGCCCGGGTCAAAACTCACAGCACAGGGATCACAGTGTCTTTGAACTGCGGGGCCTCTTCAGGAAATTGATATGTGGAAGGCTCACATCACTATCTGAAAGCAAGCAGTCCCCCTTTGAAGCGGCTGCAAGCTTTCGGAAATGAATGTCACGACTTCCACCAGGTTGGTCCTGTTAATTATTAAAAGTGAGTTAAGGCTCTGGTTTTAGATTTCCTGATTAAATCAAGGTGTAGAGCAACTTTCACACAGAAAATTGGAGTTTTTTCGTTATTGAAAACTTCAAGAAACAAAACAAAACTTCTGACTCAAAGTATATGATGTACTATAGAGCTCGGGACTGTATCATCAGACCTCATATCATTTTCAGTTAGCCTAATGTTAAACTAATGACATTTTAGGATGGTAAATAAACTTTTATTGACTTTTTAGAGCTGTTAATCATGTTATACTTATTTCCCCTTCTCATTTACCCTCTCGAGCTTGTATGTAGTGTGACTGACGCATGTTTGGGGCATCTTTATACTCCTGTATTCAAGACGTCATTGCTCTGATCAACCCCAGTACCAGTACATGCAGTACTGTTTTGCACTTACTTCGTTCTCCCATTTTATTTTCTTAATTGGTAATACACATAGGATTCTGGGGCATTGTGAAGTCATTTTGGCACAAATGAAAAAAAAAAAAAAAGATGCTTCTCACTACTTTGCTGCTTTGTGTTGTGATGATGTTTACGGCAACATCAGCTCACTTTGGCCACTGTAGTTTTGTAATGCAGAAGTCTGCGGACTTGTTTCTTGTATTAAAACATTTTAGATCAATATAGCTATTTAAAATGTCCAAATTATAACACAATAATCCATGGGTGTCATAGATTATAACTATGTAGCAGGCTGAAGCACATTAGATCTTCTTTTAGAAAGAATGGTGCCTATCCAATCAAATGACTGACTCTATGTTTTAGACATTGCAAAACACTGAAATCAGTTGGTTACACATTTACTGTTGTTATTGTGACTGTGTGATTAATGTCTGTTTATGTATTTTAAATACATAAATAAGTAATTACATAAATAAATATATACAATGAAAAATTTAAATAATAAAGTAACTATCATGTAAACACTTTTCAAAAAGTTGAAAGAAAATCTCAGACAGAACAGTGAATCTGAGGTTAAATATGCCAATCATAACAGATAGAGAATAAACTCTAGTATTTAGCATGTTTCTTTATTTGGGCTCATTCATTGTTTTTACATTTCTACTGGAAAAGAATGGAAGGATCAATTAGCAGTAAAAGTTGTGTGTTTTCGTGTTTGCCACAGAACACCATCTGCAGCACTCTTCTGATGAACGTGCAGGTGGATCAGGAGCCTTTTCATCATGGAGTGCACTGAGGCACACACAAACATTCACTCGATCCACAAAATACAACTGTACAGACTCCACGTGTTTGGACCTGGGACAATGGCAGTGTAAATTCTGAATGAAATTGGTTAAGAATAGCTGTACCTGCTTTCTTCTATTTCAGGTAAATATTCTCCACACTGTGCAATCTAATGTAAAGGAAATGTTTGAGAAAGAAATAGAAATAGAAGGATATCACCTATGCATTTTAAAGTGTTTTTTTTTTTTTTAATTCTTTTAGTCTCTAGTAGAAGTCACTCTATGTATGGGGTTCGCAGTTCAGACTAAAACATGTTCTTCACTCATGCTTCAAAAGTGGGTACAACACCTCCAGATGAAAATAAATAAATAAACACATAGGTAAAAGTCTGGGTATACTGCTAGGTGGCGCTGCCATACCTTTCTTTGCTTCTTCGGTTCTATATTATTTTTATTTCCTCCATGAATGCATTTTCAGTCGCAACTCACCAACACCAACATATACTGTGTACAGTGGGCTCCTACCTCCATAATTGGATCCTCCTGAAGTGGCAAAGCGTGGCATCAGTGAATGGACCTTGGTTCATTTTGGGTTCAAGAGTCCAAGCTGGAGACCCAAAGTTGTTTTTTTTTGCCACTGTCCTTCACCGCGCCATTATTCCATTTGGATAGAGCTTTCCTGCAGAGTACTGTGTAAAAATGACTACCGTAGTTTGATTTTCTGTCTCTAATGTCATCTTTAGTAGAAACTTTCGGCTCTTTTATGGAATCCAAATCTTTTGGATCCATTCATTTCAAAGAGCTGTTCAAAAGACTTTCAATATATATTTTATATGACAGAAGCCAATGTGAGAACTCATTTTATCTACAAACTAATCACAGAGAAAAATGACCAAGATGAAGGTTTGTTTAAAATGTTTCAAAGCACGTGTACTCTTCAAATTATATCTAAATAAAACACTACACCACAAAAATAATAAAAAAAACCAAACTCTTTAATATGATGTCGCATATGTTTTTCTGTGCTCAAAGCTCTCACTCATGTTGCTATGCCTACTCTGAATGTCTGGGTATTCTTCTGTTAATTCAGCGTTAATAATCATAAAATGCATAAAAAAATAAAAGAAAAAGATTCTGCTCTTTTCAAAACTGAGATCAGATTCCACCTGTTCAAGTTTAGGAACCGTTCAAAAGAGCAAACTCGTTCACACACTTCACATCACTAATCTTTAGACATCTGTATACATTTAGCATGCAGTGATCTTACTTTATGACCTCTATTGTCATCCCATTTAAATTACAAAAACTTTCTTCTTAATCCAACTCTGGAACTGCATGTTGTAATGCTGGTTAAAGTTCGTTAGAGTCTCAAAAATAATTTTAAAGTCAGTCATAAAGAATTAGCATTACATTTAAATATATGCCTCTAAACATTATATGAATCCATGCTGTGAGAAGTGATGGAGGCTACAATCAACCCCCCTCTGATAAAACATTTGAGACATCACAATGAGAAATACATATACAAGAAGGGTTTATGATGATGACAATGATCATGATGAAGAGGAATTTAGAAGAATGACAATGGAACAGTGTTTTCAAACTAGGTGCCATAGGTCCACTCTTCACTTCAATAGGGAAAGTTCAGTCTTTCATTATAATGTATAATTATAACCTGGGCAGAGATTAAAGGGCCCATATTACGCTATTTTCTGATCTATCTATAATGTTGTTTCCTCATCACAAACACACCTGGAGTTGTTTCATTCACACATGTTTAACACACAAACGCTGCAGATTTAGGCTGAGTTCATTCTCAAACACAAAACACTGTGTTCCACCTTGTGACGTCATGAGTTAATACAGGAAGTGCTCCTGTGTTTTTTTGAACATCATTAGAATAATTTGGATTATTTCATATCTAGAACTGCCAGTCTCTACTGAACAACAGGTAAAAGGTTAACTCAAAAACTACCACTACATGACTTCACAAGGTGGAACAGAGCATTTTGAGATTTGGAGATGCAGACAGATTAATAATAAAGTTTCACTAAAATATGTGTGAATGAAACAAAACACAACTCCAGGTATGTTTTTGAGGAGGTAACAGCATTCTAACATGGCTTAAACCTCCCTAGAATCAATTTTATGTAATATAGGACCTTTAATTCTCTCAATATTTGTGAGCTCATAAACTTACGAGAATCCATCTGGTCTGGCTCCCACTGTTGTGATTGCCGGGACACCAGTGGTTCAGATCAATCACTGAGCAGGATTGTGAAGCACCCAAATGAAGCAAAACACATGGCAATTTTGACTACCTATTTTGGAAAACTGGAAATAAGGACTATTTTGTTTTTGATATGCCTGTACTTTTCTCCCAACTAGATTTAACTAAAGTTTGTTTTCTCTGCTTGTTTTGCTGTTATGACGCGTCGACCCAACTGATTCTAATATTTGTCACGACATTACACCTTTCTGCAATGATTCAGAGTTCTACTAGAGGTCAACGTTTGGACTCACCCTCTCATCCAATGTGAGTTATTTAACCTTTTCTTTATTAAGTAATGCCATAAATCATGCTTCAGCTATTCGATGTATTCTGTATTTATCTAAAATGTAGAAAGTATTACAAAAAAGAAAAAAAAAAAAAAAAATGAGATGGTGTGCCCAAACGTTTGACTGTTAGTGTAGTGTATGTGGACACAGTGTCTCAATCAGTGCACATACGGCATCAAATATGTGAAGCAAGAAATATGGGGTTATTTTGTAAAAAAGAAAAAAAAGTGAAATACATATTTTTTTACAAAGCAAAGGGTGGTTAAATATTACTTTGGTGGTTATATATTATTTTTTATTTAGTAGAGTAACTTCTTTTTTTTTTTTTGCTATATAATCACATCCATCTTATTTCATATATGTATTCTGTATGTATCAAATGTTAAAAGTAGTAAACAGAAAAAAAAAAACACTGAATGAGGTGGTGTGTCCAAACTTTTCACTGGTAGTGTATATTAGTAGCAATGTAACATTTCTTCTTTACTGACTGACAACATGCCTTTAATTATATATATTTCAATAACTGCATAATGCTGAGAGCACGTTATGTCTTACAACTCACCAGATTCTTCCAATTTCATGTGAATGACTTATGCAAATGTGGCCAGTCCTCAAGTAAACGCCAATACGAACAGAAACACAACATCAGTGGCACAGCTGGATGCAAAATAAATGATCTTTAAATTAACAAGACTGGGCTGCACTCCATTTATATTATACAAATAAAGCCCCTTCTAATTGATACAGCGCAGGTGTTTGTTAGTCAGGAAGCCTCCATGTAATAAGTCAGGGGCTGGGGTTTTAATTACCTGGGGGTTTTGCTCATTTACATTCCCCCTCTGCCCCTGTGGCATTAGCATGTGCATATAGTCTGTGCACTGTACTTCTTAATGCAGTAGTAGACTTATACAGGATGCAGTGAAGGTTTTTGATGAGAAGGTGGGTGTAGAATCAATAGTGTTTTAATAGGAAACTGGATACCCACAAGTAAAATTCAGGTCAAAAACTGCTTGAAATGGGATCTGTTGGATTATTTGATTGAGTGGAGAACACATAGGAGGTAGGGCACCCTATCTTGCAGTTTTATTATTGAAGGTCAAACAGCTTGTTACAGTGGACAGACATGGATGACCAATGTTGCCATCTCCTCATTAATCTTCTCTAAGCATCAGTACAACAGTGAGTATAAGTAGACAGTGTATTATATTAGAACACTTCAGGCAACAAACAGGTATGGCACAAACATCTTGAACCTTTTCATTCACCTTCATTTCAAGGAATACATAAAAACATCCTATTGCTGTTTCATGGACTGCCAAAACTCTGACAACACTCTGACAAATGCTGTTTTTTTTTTTCTTTTTCTTTTTTTTATACGTAAGGAAAACAAACACACACAAAAATACGCATTAACAGTCAGTCAAATCCTGTGCTGTCAAGATGTCCAAAAAAGGTGTCCATGTCCATTTGAAATCCAGCGCTTTGACAGTTACTTTACAAAGACCTTTAGGTCTGGAACCGTGTCCTGTTTCCCAGATTTCTAATGGACGTGACTGACAGGCAGATTAACCAATCAGAGGAACGCATGGTCCACTGGTCTAAAACAAACAAACAAAAAAACAAACATGGCAACTTGTGTGTATTAAAGAAAAAAAGAGAAATAACACAGAATATTTATAAACAGCAAATATGTCCGCAGAATCAAGAAGCAGAACACAAAATGTATTTGATGTGAAAGAAGTTATATTTTGTTCTGAATGTTAGGATTTTTGAAATGAGATGTTTTCCAAATTTGAGAAACACAATTATGTGCTGTGATTAGATTGTAGCCCCCTAGTCCCTTCTGCATTCCTGGTCAAGGAATTCAGTAGTGTGATGATGATTTTTCTTATCTCTTCCAAATAGATAGTTCTGTCTATCTGTCTATCTCTCTATCTCAACATAAATCTAGATGTTGATCAGTAAAGCCATTCAAAGAAAAGTTGTATTTTGCTTTTCACAATGCCACACTTGAATTGTTGATTTCACAGTTTTTCAAGTCTGCTTCATTTGCATGCACTCCTTCAAACATATAATTTCACTGTGAAATTTTAATTGCTCTGTGATAATTAAATATTCAGAGTGGGGTGTGCATTTGCATAGCATACACATGTGAGTGTGAGCCTTCTGTTATATTGTGTGGGTGAAAGGTTTGCCCCTTGGGTCTCTGATAAGAATGCACTACTCAGTAACAAGCCTCCACAGGCCTATGTTATGTTACAGCAATGAGTATATGTTTGTGTGGGGGTGTAATTGATATGGACCTTGGTGTGTCTGTTTTGTCTCAAAGACTAAGCCCGCACTGACTGAACCAGCTCTGTAATGAATAGAGAAAATGGGTGAATATGTTGATAGTGTCATGACAGCTAAAGCTATGAATTATATCAACCAATTATTATTTTTATCCACATAAAGGTCACATGTCAAGTCTAGCCAGATTCATATCGATGCCATCTGTCTCTGAGGCTGGTAGTACAACATTAAAACGAAACGTCTTTTTTGAAATAACTGAGAAAATGAACAGAAATCTTAAAGTGCCTACAGCCGCATATTAAAATCTATTACAATCAGTAGTTGGAGACAAAACCTACTAGAGTGAAGACTTAATGTGTGAGAAGCTTTTGCTGTTGACTAAATGTTGGCCTTCAATATGTGTTCTTAGTACCTTTTTGACAGCAGATATTGCTTTCTACTACGGTTCTCAAACAGTGGAACAGTAAGGCTATTCTTTATGAATGATGTGCAGTTTAGATTAAGTTGTATTCTTTTTAGACTTAGACTTAGACAAACTTTATTGATCCACAAGGGAAATTATTTACAGGAGTAAGTTAAAAAGGTAGTTGTTTTCAGGAAAAACCTCAGGAGCTACTGTACCCAGCAGCCACTCTCTCAGGCGCTCAGGGTGTGAGGGGTGTCATATTCCTTAGCCATGTATACCAGTGCATATTTTTTCAAACATATTTTGCTGATTGTACTTAATTAATATCCAATATAGATAAATAGATATATTCTTTATTAATCAGAGGACACACATAAGGTTTCGGTTTTACACAGGAGGTAGGTTCATTTAAGGTAGTACTCACATAAGATCTGGATCCCTGGCACTGCACTGCTCCTGACAGCTCCATCTGCATTAAAATATTGGTAAAAAAAGAGAGGACAAATATCCATAAGAAAGCAATAATGCGTACCTTCAAAAGTGATCAGATAATTTGGGATTATTTTAAATAGTAAAAAAAAACTATTCATATTTCATTTTCCACAGAAACTATGTTGAACCTAATGAATAATAGGTAAAAAAAAAAAAAAAAAAAAATGTTTCCTAGATTCACCAAACCAGATCCAAAGACCACCCTGCTCTCTGTATCAGGTGTACCTAATAAAGTGTCCACTGTGTATACCTTACCTGTTCTCCTGTCTCTGCCCTTTTGTATGTGTGTATTTCTCATACTTTGGATCCTTTTCTGCCATCCACAGCACAATCCCAGAGAGAGCACCTCAGGGGACTCTTTTCCACAGCTGCTCCTCTCATCGCTCCCCAGAGTGTCCCAGACATGTCCTCAGACCAACCCCAGCTCTGCTCTGGACCTGTCCTCAGACCAGCCTCAGCTCTGGACCTGTCCTCAGACCAGCCTCAGGTCTGCTCTGACAGATGCACTGCACCCGTCACACTGAGGAACCTGCGATTACAAGCCTCAAGTGTGAAACTTATTTCATTCATTCATGTAATGTTTATATATCAGCAGCCTTATATCAGGCAGATACAAGAACATGCATGTTTAACACAAATGTCGACAAGTTCAATTATGTTTCTTCTTTTATCGTTTTTGGATGAATAGAATTTTATATTTACAGAAAAAAGTATTAAGTAAAAAAGTATAGTGTGGTAAAATAAGGTGATACTTGACCAATAAATGTAGTTTGTCCAAAATAAGGACTTTTTTGAATCACGTATGAGCTCTGAAAATTCAGCTACCACCCATAACACCCACTGCTTTTTGTTTTGAAAATGATAATGTATATTCACCATGGTCGCAGAGCCCTTTCACACATATGTACTGCAGCTCTAGTTTAGGAGGGGCGTTAGCACACTCCAGCAGTGTGGTGTTTTGCTCTGATGACCAGAGCGACGTGGCATAAAGAGACAGAAAGGATTCAGTTCAGCAGTTATAAAACCAGAAGAGTGTGAACCTGTTTCTTGTGAAGACATTTTAGATATTGGAATGTACAATGACCTAATAATACTCTAAATACCACAAAAAGCATGATATGTCTTCTTTAAAGGTGCATCATGTAACTTGTGTCAAATGTTTGTCTCCGTGGAGATGTTATTGTCTGGATTGTTTCACAGTATGGTATTAAACCGTTCTATCATCATCAGATAAAAAAAAAAAAAAAAAAAAAGAAAGAAAAAATGAAGAAACCTACTTTTTGACATTCATGCCATAAAATGTATTCATATCTGGCTGTAATAATTGAAGTGAAGTTTTTATATCTATCACAAGTATTTTCTCCAGTCTCGGGGGCCAGAGTGCTCGCTGCTGAGAGGGGGATTTGCTGGGTTTACTGGCAAAGCCTCTGGAGATGACTTTGAGTGAACTGGCTCAGTATAAGCACAGACACACATACATGACATGGGATATCAAAGAAAAATTATGTTGCTGAAAAGATTTTCGAGGATTGCATATGTTTCTTACTCTTTTTGAAAATATATTTGATGCTCTTCCAATTGTAACAATAATAAAAAGAGATTTACTGAAGCGCAAAACTATTTTTCAAGGTTGCCAAGTTTCTATTTTAAAGTTAAAAGTACATTCTATACTTTTTATACTTTATTTTTTCAAGTGGAGTGTCCACCATCTGCTTGTCATTATGGATAAATAATTGATATCCCTAGAATGTTCCACAGTATGGCATTAAGATGATCTATCTTGCATTTATTCAAGTTCCAGGCAAATCAACAGAGGCAACCCCAGTCAGAAAAGTTACATAGTCCAACTTTAAAAAGTATAAAAACTAAACTAAATATTCAGCTTTTTTCATGTCTTGTGACTGCATGTATATATCATGTAGTAGTTGGATCAATTTCATAATAATAAATAAGTAATTGTATTCTTATTTGGTACCATTTCCGCAGTTCCTTTCCAGACCCATTACATTTCGGGCTGTAATTTCTATGATCAGACCAGATCTCTCTCTGTGGGGCTAACCTCGAGTCTGCCACTTTAACCTTGGTGCAGTTGGCAGTGCAGATGGTTTAACTCTTCAGGGGAATGGGATGATCTGAATGCCACATAAAATGAAAAGATTAATTTCAGCTAACTCATTAACTCAAAGGCTGCTCTTTGATTAAAAAAGTCAGTGTAGTCATTTATTCTTCTCACAATTTCCACGGGAGAAATTGAAACACATTTTAGCGACATAATTAACTAACACTTTAAATGATCAGCCTTTTTGAATGCGGCAGCATGATATAAAAAGCATCCTTTTTAAGCAACTCTATCGCCAAAAACAAAGTGTGTTCAAAAATAAAGGGCTTTTCCCAATGGTACTAATTTTCTTTGCCTTTTACAATTCCTCCATTTAATAAAACTTTTTTTTAAAAAAATGATGCTGTCACTTAATATCATCCCTGCTATTTCTCCTTTCATTTGTGTCTCCAGAGCTTTTGTTCATAGAATGCAGATCTAATATAAGGGCTGCTTTCGTTCAGCTTAAAAGGCAAGAATTGTGCAACACAAATTAATGCTTTCACGACGCAATTCAAAATAGTCCTTGTCACTGCTCGCAAATCCCCTGTGACAACTTAGGAAAAAAATTCTAACGCAATTTCATTCATGCAGGCAGGCGGAGACACTTAAGAGTATTACAGGGATTTGCATGACTTCCGGTATTAGTTAAAGCATTGTCACTTTTACCTAAATTTCTTGATTAAGTATTCATTAAATGATAATTGCCTCCCCCGTAAGCTGCAAAGTGATGCCGCTTTTCTGCTCTTCCATTATAATTACATTTTAATAAGTTAATTATGCATCTCAGTATTTATTCCTGTCTAGGCTCTAACCTAGTGCTGTAAAACCCATAATCAGAGCAAATGTACAATTTAAAACAAGTTGATGTATTAAATATTCCTCTCAAAAGATCCATTCTTTTGAGGTTTGTCAAGAAAACACAAGGATCATCAAAATAAAGGCCCCGATATAGCCTACTTCAGATCCATCATTTCCTCTTGTCCATGCAGGTGAGAAAACAGCACTTCATGCAGGTGCACATGTAGTCACTTGTAAACCCTGGCACTTAAGGCTCAAGATAGCACATTATATATGTACTTGTTTTGCTGTATGCAGGAATAATGTGTGCAGGAAAACCAAAAGCACATTTCAGAACAGGTGATGGCAGTAAGATGGAAAACAGGCAAAGAACACCAGGGCACTCTTGAAATTAAAAAGCCTTTGTTTGTTCATGTCAAGCTTAAAAATACACCAAAGCATTTCTATGGTGTCCATGGTATTCCAGTCATCCTTGGAGATCGGATTTTACCAGTTCTGATTTGAACATGGCGGAGCGCGATCTCAGTATTTCTACTCAGAAACTCAGAACATTTCAGAGTCTGAGTTAGAAAATCCAACATGGCTGCACCCGGCGTTTGGATAAACTTTGATATCCGACAGTTAAAATATTGTTAGTACTTGCTATTTTAGTTGCTCTCTAATGTCCACCCCATAGGTTCTGCTCTGTTATGCTAATGTTGCTAAAGTGTACAGGCAGCTAATGTCATCAAACGCAGAAATTCACTCCCAAACATTCTTTTAATAACTGTTAATGTATTATGTGTCCGGGTTACTAAATAAACTTAATTGAATCCTTATTTTGACTGATTTGAGCACTTCTTTATTACTCTTGGTAACTAGAATGGGCATCTGGTGTCTAAATTGGAGATAGCGTCATTCCAAGAGCCAAGATCCGATTGTTTTTTTTTTTTTTGTTTTTTTTTTTTTTAATTAAACAAAAATATGTGTAGATTGGCCTCACCTCTTCATAGTGTCATTTCATGGTAGCAAGCAGTAGATTTTTATTGTTGAATTAAATTTGGAACAAGGCATTTTGAACCCTACATGTATGACCAGGAGGTTGAATTTCTTGAATAATCACACATAAATACAGAGCACTGTATTAAGTTAATGATGAGGTAATATTATAACATGGTTAACAGCCCATAAAGGTCCATTTTGTATATGTCGCCTTTAAGATGTTAAAGCTAATATTCTTAGCCTGCAAGGATATTAGAATTTTAAATGAAAAAAGTACACATTATCATATGAACTATTTCTATCATATACTATGTTCAGTCATGCAGCTCTCTCATATTAGATTTGTATAGTTTCATTTGTTCTTTCCTCGCTGTTCAGACAACCCAATTTCTATCTTTCTGTTCTCATGGCTTAACAATCCAACCCTTGTTTAAAGCTGAGTCCAGACTGTGACTTAAATCTGAAAGAAGAAAACTTCCCATGCCATTTTCTTTTTCCAAATGTCTAATTCAAACTGACTAACATTCATCCATCCATTCATTTTCTTCCACTTTATCTGGGGCTGGGTCACGGTAGTCTGAGCAGGGAGGCCCAGACTTCCCTCTCCACATACACTTCCTCCGGGGGGACCCCAAGGCATTCCCAGGCCAGCCCAGAGATATAGTCCCTCCAGCATGTCCTGGTGGGACATGCCTAGAACATCTCCCCATGGAGGCGTCCAGGAGGCATTCGGAACAGATGCCCGACCCACCTCAGCTGGCTCCTCCCAAAGTGGAGGAGCAGTGGCTCTACTCTAAGTTCCTCCCGTGTGATTGAGCTCCTCAACCTACCTCTATCCACCCTGTGGAGGAAACGAATTTCGACCGCTTGTACCTGCAATCTTGTCCTTTCGGTAATTACCCAAGGCTCATGACCATAGGTGAGGGCCGGAACGTAGATTGATCGGTAAATTGAGAGCTTTGCCTTTTGACTCAGCTCCTTCTTTACCATAATGGTCCGGCCCAGCAACCACATCACTGCCGACACTGCACCGATCCACCTGTCAATCTCACGCTCCATCCTCCCCTCACACGTGAACAAGACCCCGAGATACTTAAACTCCTCCACTTGAGGCAGGACCTCCCCACCCACCCGGAGACGGCAAGCCACCTTTTTCTGTTCGAGAACCATGGCCTCAGTTGACTAACATTTGATCAGTATATTCTAACAAAGAAAAAATATATTTCCTTAGCCTTTCTATGATTAACACTAATAATTACATCAATGAAACTTGTCTTCCCATGTATGCTGCCAATAATGGGCCTGTCAAAATAAACACTATATCAACTTATCGTTCAATACATGACATTGTAATCATTTTTGTGGGACAATATTTATCATGAGTAATTTTTCTTTGTACTAGTGGGAAAAAAAATTGTTATTGTTCTGTACAACAATGAGATTTGAGCTGTGGGTTGTATTATGAATTTCTGTTATTATACTAGTATATAGTAGCTACTTAAAGGTGCACTATGTAACTTTTTCATTGGGGGTCCTCACCTGTTTGTTTCTATGTTTGCTTTACTTGGAATGTTCCACAGTGTGACATTACACAGCTCTACTTTACATTTATTCAATCATAAGTGGTTTTATTGATCAAAAATACAGAGAAAAACATGTATTCTGACTGTGAGTGCGGTTGCCTCGCCACAGATCTGAGCTGTAACCTGGTCTGGTTTGGTCTCCATGAAGATAGAAAGCTTTAATACCATACTGTGAAACATTCCAGACAAAGCAATGTAATCTCCATAGAGAAAGGCAATTGACCTTCCACCAGAAAAGTTACAGAATGCACCTTTAAGTATTGCATTCTGTTATTTATTGCAGCTCATATTTTTTTAAATATTGACCATTTAGAATATTTTTGGGGGATAATTCTGCTTTATGATTTGATTTCAATATTCTTGTTTATTGTCTATATTTACTTCAGCAGTACAGTATATCACACTTCAAAATGAGTTATCCTGACAGGCCTATAGCCAACAGAGCTGTATAAATGCATGTTGTATTGCTGTGAACATGGGCACAGATGGTTGCTTACCTTTGGGGCAGATGGATTGGTTTTTGTTACCGTGGCAACATAAAGAAAATGCGAAGCTACAGCCGAGCACAAAAACTATTTGTGCTCCACATATTGGTGAGGTTCAGGGTCAATGATATCTTCACATGCCTGCACTCCATTAGTTACACTGATAAAATGCCATTCTGCAGACTTGCTCCTGCACAAAGATCAATATATCCAATAGTTGAGGAGGCACAATTGAGTTTGAGAGTTGTTATTAAGTAAAAGCAGTGGAGTGGACAACCTCTAATCCAGATGCTTTTTTTGGGCAATAGAATAAGAAAATACATGTGTTAAAATAAGTGGGAGCTTTCCACTTCTCCTCTCTCTATAAAGGGCCCTGCAGCCTGAGATAAGCCCAGAGTAAATGGTGAAGTACTTGACTTAAGCACAGGAGCTGCTTCATTCAAGAGGAGGTTTTAGTACTTCCAATCATTACACAATATGTCTGTATATATGTCACATGGGTACTGATGACCAGTCCTGTTAAGACTGTAATATAATTCTATTGATATGTTAAATGTCCTATATTACACAAAATTGAGCTTTAAGCCATGTTAAATGTTGTTATCTCATCAAAAACATACCTGGAGTTGTGTTTGTTCCATTCACACATGTTTGAGTACTCATTTATTATTAGTCTGTCTACATCTCCAAAGCTCAAAATGCTTTATTCCATCTTATGATGTCATGAAGCGGTAGTTTTTAAGTTAAGAGCTATCTTTTATCTTTTGTTCCGTAGAGATTAGCAATTCCAGGGCTGAAATTATCCAAATGATTCTAGGCAGGTGTATGGAGTTTAAAAACACAATGGACCACTTTCTGTATTACCAGATGACATCACAAGGTGGAACAGAGTGCTTTCTATTTCTATTTCTAAAAAATATTATAATATAAATCAGAAAATTGTGTAATATGGGCCCTTTACAAATACTATATGAGAGAATTGTTAATGTAAGCCATGTCCTTCAGACTTTCTAAACATCCAATACTAGTATAGGAATATAAATCTTCTTATGTGGGCAGCAGTGAGAGTGTGAGAGTTTAGAAACCACCAACGTAAAACATTGGGCACTGGGTAGATTAACAAAATGATCCATAAAGCTGGTCACGTGATCGGCTGTGAACTGGAGACATTTGTCACAGTGAGGGACAGGAGGACACTGGACAAACTGCTCTCCATCATGGACGCTCCTGCTCACCCACTGCACCAGACTATAGAGGGACAGAGGAGATAATACTCCCTACAACTGTACAACAACTCATCCACTGCACCAGACTATAGAGGGACAGATGAGCTCATTCTCCAACAGGCTCCTACAGCTCCGCTCAAACAGTGAGAGATACAGGACTGCATTCATATAATACTCCCTACAACTGTACAACAACTCAATCTTAAGTAATGGATAACCTTATGCCCTGTCATTCAGCATAGTATTTGCACAGCCATTCTTGTCTCTTGGATATAGCTGTGATTTTATTGTTTATTTTATAGTTTATTACTTATTTTTCTATTTTATTTTGACTTGTACATATACATTTATTTTTATAATTATGTCTCATTTGACACCTGTCTCTTGCTGTCTTTTTTGCTATACCATCTATTTTTGTTAATCTCTGTTATTATATTATATTGTGATGAGTGAGCTACTGTAAATAAATCCAAACTCCAAATAATTTCCCTTGTGGATCAATAAAGTTTGTTTAAGTGTCTAAGTCTAAAAATCTGTAGTTTGATTCTATAGCCAATGTGTCCTTGAGCAAGGCACAGCCATTACAGCATATCAGTGCATGGTGGTAACTGTAGGCCCTTCAAGTGAACTATGTTTTCACTATGCTTGGTTAGTTTTTATTATCACTCCAAAAAAATGTATTTTACATGGTGTGCTGATAAGTGTCCAGAAATGTGCCCTTTAATCCATAGTTGTATCAAATAAAAGTGGAATGGGTGGAAAAAAATACCCTTAATAATTCAATTAGTGTCGCTCACTTGTCAGTTTTTCTCAAATCTTTAAAAAAAATATTAGTAGCCATTTATTGTTCTTTGCAGATTAGAATTAATTGCTTTAAGTGGCACTTACAACCCAGACAGTGTAACAGTGTTTTTGGCCAAATCACCAATCTACTAGAAAAGTTGTGAAACACAAAACTCCCCGCAAAGGAAAAATAAAACTCTCCTTGCCCTAACTGTTTAATACCAGCATATTTTCTGTGCAGAGCCAAATGAGAAAGCAAAGACATACCATTACAATAACTTACACTATATAATGTGTCTCTTCTTCCAAAACGTGGGCCTAATTGTGCTGTCCAAAGCTGTGTCTTATCCCACTCAAATGCATATTGTTGTTTTTGTTCCTGTTGCTTTAGAAATCAAATTACATACTATGACGTTTATGCAATGCTGAGATCTTGACAAAAGGACATTCATTATAATTACGGTCTTTAAAGGGCCCATATTATGCTCATTTCTGATCTATGTTATAATGTTGTTTCCTCATCAAAAACATACCTGGAGTTGTGTTTTCTTTCGTTCACACATAACACACAAACCCTGCATTTTTAGTTCTTCAGAAAACACTCTGTTCCACCTTGTGATGTCATGTGTTAATACAGGAAGTGCTCCGCTGTGTTTTCATTGCGTTTCATTTGGATAATTTCAGTCCTGCACTGACACTCTTTAATGAACAAAAGGTTAAAGGTAGCTATTAAGTTGAAAACTACCTTTTGAGCATTTTTTGGAGATGAAGACAGACTAATAATCAAGGTATAATCCAGGTATGTTTTTGATGAGGTAACAAGATTTCAACATGACTAAAAGCTCACAAGAGTCAATTTTCTGTAATATAGGACCTTTAAACTTTATCTGATGAGAAGCAGGCCAGTCTGTTGTGCTTTTATATACTTTAGCTTATATGGTGTCAAGTTTAAACAATAGCTGAACTCTACTTTATGAATATAGCATTTCTATTACCATTTTGGTTGATCAGTCGAGGCAGAAAATACATCAGTTTCAGTCTTAATGTGTTACAACATCTTATTGGTCCATAGTTTCAGAAGAGATAATTGTCAACTCCAGTGGGGAAGATAAAACACACAAGGTTTTTTATTAGACTGAAATCATTTGGCATTCATTCACTCACCTGGGGTCAGTAAATTACAAACAGATAGAGTTACGGTATGAGTAATTGCGAAATATTGGCCTGTCTTGATTGCCTATATTGCTTAGTTCTGGCTACTTATTATATTTTAGGCCACAGCGCAACAAAATTGTGGAGTAAGCTCTTTTCAGAAGAGATAATTGTCAGTTTCAATGGGAAGTTATAAAACACAAGTTTTTTTCAATACACTTTAATCATATGACATTAATTTACTCACTTGGGTCAGTAAATTAAAAACAGATAGAGTTACGGTTTGAGTAATTATAGAATATTGGCCTGTCTTGAACATCTATACTGCTTAGATTTGGCTATTATAATTTTTCAGGGCACAGCGCAACTAAATTGTAGAGTAAGCTTTATAATTGCAATATTGTACATGTCTAATAAACATCTTTACAGTGTGAATTGGTGCTGACGTCTGATTTATAATCCTTCATAAGCCCATACAAAGTGAATTTTTAGCCTGCACTAGCCTACTTAAGTTTAGCCTGAGGAGAAAACATATGCCCTCTGGCTATATGGGCTAAACGTATCCACAAATGGTCATAACAAACAATAACACACAGATGGTCTTTCATTGGCTTTGCCCAAAGCTATGACTGACAAACCCTGCACTGTCTCACCCTTTAAATGTCCCTAAGCCACGTTGTCAGCTAAACAACAATAACTTCATTTGTTTAGAATACAGTACATGCAGTTTCGGTCAAATAAGCAATTTCACTGTTGAGTTTGCACTATTTCAACTCACTAGTAACTTTTGGACTTTGATTTAAAGAGCTGAATATAAGAACAAAAATAATATTGAATCATTTTATTTTACCTTTGTTTAACCAGGAGGTCCCATTTGCATCTCTAAATATGTACACATAAAGGGAAAATAGTCAGAAAAGATATGCTTTGAATTTAGTAAAGACAAACAAAGACACTTCTAGACCACACAATACCACCAACCTGAAGATCTGTGGTTCGATTCTGATTTCATAGCCAATGTGTCCTTGGGCAAAACACAGCCATTATAAGATATCAGTGCATGGTGGTAGCTGTGGGCTTTACTTTCAAGTGGACTAAATGACTCTAACTACTATGTTTTCACTGGTGTGGTTAGTTTATTATTATTATTATTATTAGTAGTAGTAGTATTATTATTATTATATATAGTTATTATTCAGTTAATTCAAAACATGCATTTATGGTGTGAATTTGTCCATAAATCCATATTGTTTTTTTGCAGATTAGAATTCAGTAACTAACTTTTGGACTAATATTTTGTAACTTTTCCAGTGGAGGGTCCATCTAATGCTTTTCTCCATGAGGATGTTCTTGCTTTGTGTCTAATGTTTCACAGTATGGTGTTAAAACTTTTGGTCTTCATGGAGACCAAACCAGACCAAGTTACAGGTCAGATCTGTGGAGAGGCAACCCCGCTCACAGTAGAGAATGCCTGTTTTTTTCAGTGTACGTTTGAGCTATAAAATCATCTGTATTTGAATACAGTAGAGCAGTTTAATGTCATACTTTGGAACATTCCAGGCAGAACAATGGCATATCCATAGAAACAAGCAGGTGACAGACCCCCAGTCAAAAAGTTACATAGTGCACCTTTAAAGATCTGAAAATAAGAACCAAATGATGGATATGCTTTGAATTCCGTAAAAACCACACTGAATGATGCATCCTCCCGTTGTTGTTATGATGATGAGCTAAAAATATATTTCAACACTATATTCCATAATTTGGTTGCTGTGCTAACAAAGTTTTAAGTGTGCAACATATTTCCTTTCCTTGTGCATGAACGTGAGATGCTTGAGGTGGTAATGGGCTGGAGGACGTGAGATCTACCACGAAGAGTGTAGATTGGCTGGTAATTGCTTGGAGAATATTGTTATGCTGAGTTTGTTACTGAAGTAAAGATCAAGGAAAATGAGATGGAGATTGTGCTGAAAATGCAAAATATGTGACTGATATGAAATAATTTTTGATACATCTTAATTGTGAATCTCTCAAATATTTGGCTGGGAAGTCTGATTGGTCTGATAAATTGTCTAGCTCAGCAGACAGCATCGCATTTGGTTTTCTAATGAACATTTGCTTGCATAATTTTGGCTAACACTCTCTCACATGTGGGTTGTTTTCAGATAGACAGCCAGCCATGTTTCTAGCCTCACAATCAGTTTGGATTGTGACTGCATTGGCACAGTATTAAAGCTTCGTTTGGAGGACTCTAAAGGCTTTGCTGCTCATTTGTTTCACCAGTGCACCGTGACTCCTAAGACAGGCACTGCAAGATGGAGAAGAATTATATGTAGCTGACCAATGAAGTTTTGACAATGTTTTCATGTTTGCACCATGTAATTTATGTAGTAGACAGAGGGTCCACCACCTGCTGATCTCTATTGCGACCTAGAACTATGTCATTAAACTTATTTATCTCCACAAACATAGGTTGCTGTGTATTTTTTTGGTTGCGAGTCCGTCTGTCTGGAATGTTCCACAGTATGACATTAAACCGCTGTACTTTCCATTATTCAGTTACAGGTGGTTTTATAGCTCAAAATACCTAGAAAAACAGACATTCTGATAGTGTTGCCTCTAGACAGATCTTGCCTGTAACCTGGCCTGGTTTGGTCTCCATGAAGATAGAGAGCTTTAATGCCATACTGTGAAACATTCCAGACAAAGCGATAACATCTCAATGGAGAACAGCATTTGATAAACCCTCCACTAGAAAAGTTACACAGTGCACCTTTAAAGTCCATTACTTCTACACCAGACTTTTTATTGCCTCCTCTGTGTAATATTACTGGCTAGCTACCATCATTTTAGTGTCATACTAACCTTCATTGTGCCCGTAAACCCAGCGCCTTCCCCGTTTGTGCCAAGTAAGGCTTTGAGACATTTCCAAAGTTATACAACAGGAAATAAGTTGTCCAAAGTGCATAATAAAGTAGCTCTAAAAAGTTATTACTAATGTTTTACAACAGAAAAGAGCAAAGAAATAGGCACGTAGACTAAAAAGTTTGGAAAATTCACCTCAAAGAATCTCGCCATAAGATCAGGGGAGCGTTAGAGCATGCACAGCATATAGCTCTTTGTTTGTTCAAGACCCACGCTACACCGATGGCATGTTTAAAAAGGCAATTACTGTTTACACTTGTTTTTATAGTCTGGGCCTGTACTATGAAGTTCTGTGAGTCCAGGGAGAAATACAAAGACAGCGTGGAGGAGGATAGAGAAATAGCAAATTAAACTGGGGGTAAGGGTCAACCAATTAATAACTGTAGAGGGATTTTATGGAATTTGCATACTTGTCCATTTTGAGTAAACATAACACACATATTTGATTAGAGAAGTGAGCTTGATGGAAAACAGGAACAGTTTATAATCACCAATATAGTGTTTTGTAAGTAAATGGTAAATGGTCCTGTTTTGTATAGAGCAATTTTCCATCTTTGGAGGACTCAAAGCACTTCACATCAAGGAACCACTCACCCATTCACACATACATTCATACATCAGTGTACACAGACACTGGGAGTGAGGTGGGTTAAGTGTCTTGCCCAAGGACCCAATAACAGTATTCTTCTTTGGTAGCTGGAATCACAGCGCCAAGCTCTGGGTCAGTGTCAAGAGAGGGTTTCGAACTGCCAACCTTCGGACGAACACTCCATCTCAGGTACTGTCGCCCTAGTAATACATTTTGGCTTCAATTTCATGTACGTTTGAGCAAACATTTCAAATGATAATCTTATGAGCAAAGCAGCCATCAATAAGATACTAGAACTGGATGTTTCAATCAGTATTTTGAGTCATATGTTGGAAGAAAAACTAGTGTAGAAACTGTATTATTTTTTGCCATCCAATATCCATAGTCCAAAACAGCACATCCATATATCCAAAGCAGCACATTCTCTATGCAACATAACAACTGGTTCCAAGTTGAACTATTTTTCAAAATGTGTGTTGACCCTGAAACTTTATTGGGAATTTGGCCATATATTTTATTTAACCCGGTTAACTGCAGAATGTGACCTTGCCTGATTCCAAGATTTCTTCAATAAAACTGAAACAAAGTTAAAAAAGAAAGTTTGAATGTTTTAATTTTTTGCCTTGGGCTTTAACTTTCACATATTTTGAATGAAAAGAGGACATCAAAATATCACAAAATCAATCAGTTTATTGAACTTTTCATCATCAACAAAACTCTACTTAATTAACTACTTATGCTGACTAAACGTGCATCTTTATAAAGGGCACATATTCTATGTTATAAAGGTGTTTCCTCATCGCAAATATACCTGAAGTTGTGTTTTGTTTCACACATGTTTAACACACAAACCCTGCATATTTATTTATGAAAACACTGGTAATACAGGAAGTGCTCTACTGTGTTTTTAAACTCAATTCAGTAGAATCATTTTGGATGATTTCAGCCCTGGAATTGCCAATCTGCACTGAACTAAAGGTAAACGGTACATTAATAATGAATATTATTAAAATATGAAAACTACCACAACCTGACATCACAAGGTGGAACAGAGCATTTTGAGCTTGGAGATGTCGACACATTAATAATACAGGACTCAAACATGTGTGAATGAAATATAACACGACTCCAGGTATGTTCGTGATGAGGTAACGACATGGCTTAAAGCTCGTGAGAATCCATTTTGTGTAATAAAGAACCTTTAAAACATGCATTTCATTGCCTATTTGTACTACATATTTTTGTGTTTGAAATTTCTCCCATTTATTTTTAGGCAGTTATGTTTTTGGAGCTGAAGCCTCAGACACAAGCCAAAAACAACTGGACTCTAATGGACCTTGTTGCCAGTGCTGTGCGGCTATTTCATCTCATAAATTTCCAGTAAAAGTTGGCGGAGAAGAGCCGTGTTCTGCGGGCAGTGGCAGCAGGCTGATGTGGCAGATTGAAAGGCCCCACACAGACATGACATGTGCCGCTCTGCAGACCAGTTCAGACCAGTTCTGACCCGCTCCTGTGCCCATCCCGACTGAGAGCCTTCTGACACCTGTCCAACGCTGACGCTTCAGCTGCAACTGTCAGACAGTGTCAGGGCCATCCTCTTTAGAGTGCTCAGGGCACCACTTTCTCAGGCATTACTTCTAAGGCTGGTATATACAAGTAACCTGTTTAAATACATTTCACAGTACTATTTATGAACATACTGTCCTCATACCGGATAGTAACACAAACTACAATAGCGTATGTGTAATGTAAGGGACATCAAAACTAAACAAGCTTTTATAGTACCCCAAAACAAAAAACAGCAACACATAACAGTGGAATATGGAGTATTAGACTGTTCACTAAGGGCACATTCACACTTGTTTGGTCCTGGTTTAACCCAGCTTAATTATGTCTTTGTCTTGGTTTAGATGTGATCTAATTCAGGTTAAGTTCTGGGTTTAGTCCATAGACTGCATTATAAATGGACATAGCTAACCCGCCCTAAGCCGCCGCATTCCAGACTAAATAGCAAATATGGAACTCTGCTTCAAATTCGCTCATATAAACCCCAGCCTTGATGAGCTTCATTTGGCTGAAGCTGAATGCTATGGGTGAGCACACTCCCTTAGTCCACTTAAGTACAGTCTATGGTTTAGTCCCAGTTTTAATGTGGTGTTTTTGCAAGTGTGAACGCACCCTAAAACAGTAACCAAAAGTTCTGCAAATGAACTGAATGTAAAATGGTTGAATAACCTGCCTGTTTATGTGGAGTTTGTGACATTTGTATGTTTGGCACATGGCTGATGAAGTCACCACAGAGGTACTTAGAAAACATGGCCATCATAATTAAATCCTCTGGGGCCGGTTGTACCTCGCTGACATCCCAGCATGCACCTCATCTAACTTCCTTCCATCTGATCTGCGTTTTGTGTCAGGGAGCGGTGTGATCAATGGTTTGTTTATTTGCCTGTGTAATAAGCAAAATGCTAAGCGGGAGAAGTCACCTCTAGCATTAACCTGATTACATTTAAATCAATGACCTAAGTGATTTTTATCAGGCTGCCACAGGCAATGAGGTGATAGCGTCAGTTACAGACTGGAAAGTGTCCTTTTAAATGGAATACTTATTTATACTCCAGGAGGCTTCAATCCAAGATCCCAGAGTGAATCTTTTATAATACAAGGTATCCAAGATCAGACTCAAGGTGGGTAGTGGAGACCAAATAATTATCCTGTTTGTATCTGTTACTTTAATTCAACATGACACCTGCTCTAAATAAATTGAAAAAATAAAATAATAAAAAATAAAGTAAAATAAAAATAAATTGCACCAAGAAGGCTAATATGATGACTCATATGTAATCAGCATTAACGTTACAAAGCATATTAGCAGCAGATTATAAGAAAAACACAACAACATGCACATTCTCATTACTACTTTTCCTACTTCGGTAAAACTTTAACAAAGAAATGGAACAATACAAAGCTTCTCTTTGCTATTGTGAAACTGGGCATGAATGGCATCATAGTACACACACACACAAACCTTGAATTTTAAGCCTCTCTTTTAAAATGCAGAACATACTTTCCATGCTCAGGCCTACAGTACAGCATTAGTGAATTCCAGGGAAAGACTTGGTTGGTTTGTGTATTTGCCTTTTTGCTGGGAACAGACAGAACTTTGAGCTGTTCCAGAGCAGAAATGTTCTGTCTTGGCATACATCAGTGATCATGCCTCCAATCTGCTGTATGTTGTGTTGTGAGCCTGGACCAGAGATGATAGAGCTTGTGTTGTAAGCAAATATTACATGTCACACCCCACAGAATTACCATCTTGTCATTTGATCATGCGGCAGAGCTCACAGAGACTGTAAATGATATTCAGTACATCATTACTTTTTTTTAATTTCATGTTTACAAAAGTTTAGACTTAAATGTTGAAAGTTTGAAAGACATATAATGATGCCTGGACCTTAAAATACCACACACATCTTAAAGAGCAAAAGGAGCATTTCCAAGTACACATGTTTGTATTTGTGATGCCGGGAAAATGTATGTATATGCAATTTCTAATAGTGGACACTGCTACACAAAGCACTGTACACAAAGGAGATTATGCACTATGCACTTTTTCTGGTAGAGGGTCCGTTACCTGCTTGTCTTCACAGAGATGTTACTGCTTTGCCTGGAATGTTCCATGGTATGACATTAAACTTTTCCATTTGCGAATATGCGGCCTCTCCACAGATCTGAATAGTAATGTAGTGTAGTGCTGTAACCTGCTTGTCTCCCTTGTCATTGGAACATTCTAGACAAAGCAATAACATTTCCGTGGAAATAAGTAGGTGGCAGTCCCTCCACTTGAAATGTTACGCAATGCACCTTTAAGTTGAAACAAATACACTAACCATTTACGCGCACACACTCATATGAATAATGTTTGGGCTGGAATGATACAACACGTGTACTGCCAAAACTGGAAAAAAAAAAATCTCTTCTTTCTAATTGCCAGACCTTTTTAAAGTAGCACTATGTAACTTTTCTAGAGGATGATCCATCCCCTGAGAAATGTATTGGTTTTGCCTGGAATATTTCAAAGTGTAGCTTTAACTTTATATTGAAACAAGCAGATGCAGTACAAGCACACTAACAACTTTAAGTTTTCTTTTCTTAATATAGGTTGCCCATACATTTTCTTCCACTTATCCGGGGCCAGGTCGCGGGGGCAGCAGTCTAACCAGGGACTCCCAGTCTTCCTTTACCCCGGACACTTCCTCCAGCTCCTCCGGGGGGACCCCAAGGCATTCCCAGGCCAGCTGAGAGACATAGTCCCTCCAGCGTGTCCTGGGTCTTTCCCGGGGCCTCTTCCCGGTGGGACATGCCCAGAACACCTCTCGAGGGAGACATCCAGGAGGCATCTGGAACAGATGCCACCTCAGGAGCAGCGGCTCTACTCCGAGCTCCTCCCATGTGACTGAACTCCTCACCCTATCTCTAAAGGAGCGTCCAGCCACTCTGTGGAGGAAACTCATTTTGGCCACTTGTATCCACGATCTCGTCCTTTCGGTCATTACCCAAAGCTCATGAACTTAAGTTATATTTAGCTTTAAAAATGTTCTTAAGGGAAAAAAGTAAAAGTATTTAGCAGAGATGTTTAGAACAATTAAAGGAAAATGCTGTGATTTTCCTAAAGAATTTAGCTGATTTTAAGTTATTCAATTGATTTCTTAATTTTTCTAGCTGTTAGCTCAAAGTTGGGACGGAAACTCAAATTAAATATGTTAAAAAATAAGTCTCAGCCATTTCAGCAGGTCTCAAAACATAAAGAAAAAATACTTTTTACCAGATCTAAAATGTAGTGGAATAGAAAGTACAGATACACGTTCTTAAATGTAGTGAAGTAAAATTAAAAAGTATACACTGTAAAATGTATTTAGGTAATGTACAGATACCTAAAGTTTGTACTTAAGTATCATGCTTTTACTTTTGTACTTTGTTTCCTTTCACCACTGCATATTAGCAACAGCACCAGCTCTTAAAATAAAACACTACAAGACTACAACATATCCTGCCTGTGCCTCTGCTTTCATGTCATAGCAATATATTCTAATGAGCCTTGTATTTCAACAAAGACAACAGCTGAATATTGAGAAGCATTCCAGATCCAAAAATGTGATGTTGTTTGAGTTAAGACCTGGTGTTGTGAAATGTGTTCCCGTCACTTGTCTGTTGTTATTTCTGATGAACAATTTTTAATTTGACAAATCAAGCCAATTACCAAACCTACACACATCTGTTTTCTATCACACACTGTTGATTCCACTCTTGTGCAGTCAAATTTCATTAAGATTATGAACATATTTTAAAGTGTGCTGTGTTTGTGGAAATGCTCCTGTTATTTAGATCAAGATTAACAGTGGAGGCTACTTCTTTTTCAGCCAGTCATGACTGGAGTTGAGCAAACTATAGTATATCAATTAAAGATGCATTGTGTAACTTTTCTGGTGAAGGGTCCATTAAATGCTTTTCTTCATGGATATGTTATTGTATTGCGTTGTTTGGAATGTTTCAAAGTATGGTATTAAACCTTTCTATCTTCACGGTGACCAAACCAGACCAAGTTACAGGTCAGATCTGTGGAGAGGCAACTCCACTCACATTCAGAATGCCTGTTTTTCTAGGTATTTTTGAGCTATAAAATCACCTGTTATTTAAGAAATGTAAGATAGAGTTGTTTAATGTTACTATGAAACATTCCAGGCAGAGCAGTGATATCTCCATAGAAACAAGCAGGTGACAGAAGCCCAACCAAAAAGTTACATAGTGCACCTTTAAAGTGGGTGATTTGAGTATATATGTTGTACAAATATTAAAAAAGCCTAATATACAACCTTAACCATAAAGATTTATTTGCATATTTAATATTTTAGTCAATTTTAGAAATATTGTTTATATTTCAGTTTATCTGTGTATATATATTTATTGTTATTTTTTATATGAGTTTGAGCTGTGGTAGATAAAATAATGACACTATGGTAAAGTGTTTTTTTTTTAGGAAAGTTTAAATGCATGTTAATACAAAACTATATACTTACCATAGTATTACTTGGGATTGGACCAAAACAAAAATCACTACTTACACAAAACATGTTCTTTTTTCTTGTTCCCTTATGTGGATATACAGTATTTTATTACTAGTTTAGCCATTGCCATTTTAAAAATGTCTCCCGTTAAAAATGCAAACTTCTGCTCCCTTCTCTTATACATTTGCTCCCTGAATCTTCCATGTGCACAGAGTGTACGGCATCTGTGTGCAGGAGAGCAAAAGTTGATAGTATGCGCAGAGTGCACTCCCAGAATGACTGCAGTTAGATAGTATAGTGCAACTCTAACTCCTCCATCAAAATGCTATAGAGTTTAATGTAATTCCTGCATTACCACACCCAAGAAAATCCCATGAATTATTATGAAACACAAGATTGGTTTTCACTAGATATTTTCATTCTTGGAGAGAGCGCTCCGTCCATCTGTCTGTTACTCATATTGAGACAGAAGTAACTTTGGAAATGTGCAGAGCTTTGTATGGGAAGTGCCTGGTCCAGTTATGGTAATGTCACCTTGTATCCCGCGTCATGGGGCTGTCAGGTGTCACCACTGACAAATATGAACAAGCTGAGACGCACGAGGACTGATGCCACATTCAAACATTTGTGTGGAGTATTAGAAATGTGATGGTGACAGCAACATATTATACAGCCTAATGCACTATATGTAGACTGACACATGAAATCGCTGAAATAAATATGGGCCCCAAATGCAGCTTTCTCCTGCCGCTATTATTTGTAACTTTTTATAGACAGTAGTAGGCACCAATTGGATACTGGTATGGGATACTGGTACCGGTACTGAAAAATTTGCTGGATCGGATATTGGCCTCCAAATATCTGATCAGTTGATATCCTGGTTGGACATATAAACTGATTTAACAATACTATTTAATGGTAATGTTTGAACTTTTATTTACACAAAGTTGTTCTGTAGTTACTTGAAAAATAAATAACAGCTACATAACACATTTGGATCAGACCTGTCTTATGTTCATTTTGTTTAAAAGAAAATAAAAGCTGTTTTCAGTTTGTGCAGTGGTAGATAGATACTTAAAGCTCTTGTATCGGAATTGGTATCGGAACTGAAAACGCTGGATAGATGCATCCATAGACGGTAGCTCAGACAACAGTAGCTCAGTTGGGACGGTGTTTGTCCACTGATCCAAAGGTTGACAGTTCAAATCCCACTCTCAACATAAACATCACTGGTAGAGCGGTCAGATCCACTGACCCACAAGGTTGGCGGTGCGATTCCAGCTCCCTCAGATCAATATGTCCTTGGGCAAGACAGTTGTGTGTGTGTGTGAATGGGTGAGTCTTTCTTTGATGCCCTGAAGGTGGAAAAATGCTATATAAAAAAGGTTTTCCATAGAAATTGTACATTGTGACTAGATCTAGAACTAGAGGTTTATAAAACTTTACTCATAAATATTCAACTTAAAACTATGAACAGAACTCTGAAGGGAAATGTCCTGAAGATGTTCATTGTACAACCTGTTCAGTACATTCTCTGTTGAAATGACTCTACATTCTGCATTTACAGTTCAAACTTGTTTTTTCCTTAAAACATCATCTTTCACAAGAGGGCACTGTTGTCAGGATTTATAATTCATTAAAAGAAGGAAGTAATCACCATGAGGACTTGGTTTATTGATTTGTACTTCTCTAAGCCCCAAACTCCAAAACAACACAATTTTAAGTTGTTATCTCTTGAGCTCCATATCTGAAACTTTATTTCAAATTGCTTTTTTATTATCACAATTTTTTGATTTGCAGTTGTTGTTTTTTTTTTGTTTTTTTTTGTTTTTTTAATACAAGGTAATACAATCAACAATGTCATCACTCTAAAATCCACTCCTATACAACCAGCTGCGCCAGTTGGAGAGCAGTCCAGTCTTTCAGCTGAATATACTAATGTTGTGTCCCTGGGCAAGACACTAAAAAGGATGCCAGTTTCCCCTTCTCATTTATGAAAAGGACAAATTTCCTAAGGTTTATACTTAAACCTTAAAGGTATGTAACTTTTTCGTTGGGGGTTCGTCATTTGCTTGTTTCTATGGAGATGTCATTACTCTGCCTGGAATGTTCCACACTGAACCGACATTAAACAGCTCTACTTTACATTTACTCAATTACAGCTGGTTTTATTGCTCAAAAATACACAGGCATTTTGACTGTGAACGGGGTTGCCTCTCCACAGATCTAATCGGTAACTTGCTCTGGTTTGGTCTGGTATGAAAATAGTTTAAGTAAACGTTTTAATACCATATTTAATACCATACTGTGAAAGATTCCAGACAAGGCAATAACATCTCCATGAAGAAAAGCATTTGAGGGACCCGCCATCGGAAAAGTTACACAATACACCTTTAGTGTTAAACCCAGTCAAGTTGTTACAGTTACATTCAAATGTTTACACTTGTTAATTTGTCTGTTTCTTGCAGCTCTAAAGATAGATTGTATTTTATTGTAACACCTGTAGTGAGAATGTTTTGACTGAATGCCATGAGAATGAACACAACATAAAAAGTGTGTAGAATCCCTCAGTCGTCCAGGTAGAATCCATAGCAAAAGGAGAAATTTAATTTGTCAACTGGACAGAGTTTATTTGGTCGAATATATTTCGCAGCTCATCCAAACTGCTTCCTCAGTTCTGGTCAGATGCTGGTGGACACTGCTTTATATCTGCTTGAAGGAAGGAGCTTAATTACAATGAAAATTACTCTGAGACAACACATATTTATTTACAGTTTCTGTTAGTCAAGCATCCTTCCTTGAACAGAAATGGAGGTCTCAGACATCATTTGTCTCCCATCTATAACTCTATCCTCAAACCTAAATCAAAACAGAGAAAACAATGGGACTAGCCAGGACATGTCCAGAGGTGTGAAAACTCCCATCATGGCCCTGAATGGATATGCTAACTACTCCCCCACTCCCACTCCATATTGAATAGACCCACCTAACTAACAGAAACTGTATTTAAATATGTGTTGTCTCAGAGTAATTTTCATTGTAATTAAGCTCCTCCCTTCAGGCAGATATAAAGCAGTGTCCACCAGCATCTGACCAGAACTGAAGAAGCAGCTTGGATGAGCTGCGAAACGTATTCGACCAAATAAACTCTGTCCAGTTGACAAATTAAATTTCTCCTTTTGCTACAACATAAAAAGAGTATGTAAATAGCCATTGTTAAACACTGTCTGAAGCTTAAGCTTGCTATCCAGAAACTGTGACATTTAATATATTTTTGGCCTGCACTGAGTAAAAATAACATGGTAACAATGAGCAGCGCGTAGAGCAAATGAGCAGCCCTGGTTTTAAAAATAGCTGGAGTCGGCCCTGACGCAGGCACAGGCCACACAGTGCACCCCATTCACACAATGGATTCAATTATGAAAAGAAATTGCTGAATCATGGAGATTTACTAAATGGGAATAAAATGAGATGCAAATAAGCATGCTACTATGCATTTGAGGCATTTTGTCACAGCACAACCGCATAAAGTTGATAAGGGAAGACAGGCTGGAATAATTCACTCTAGAAAGCACGAGGAAGACTGTGGAAAGGTCCAATATGTGTAATGTAGATTGGATGTCATTTATAAAGCAATGTATAAAATCAATTATTCATACACATAATGTCCAAACCTCAATGTGAAATGCACATTAGAGAGCTCATCATGAGTAAATGTGGTCAGGTCTTAAATAACGATTATGTTTTGATCCATGCTTTGAAATAATCTGCTTTTAAGATGATATGACAGCCCCATAAAAGCCTTAGATGTACCATTTAACATAAGGCTTCAGCTTCCAACACGCTGAATATTTCTCCCATTTTTTAGTTTGGCTCTATTTTAACCATGACAGTTCACAGGGCTCTGTCTCTTCCTGATCACTGCCACTGCCAATGTGTCAGAAATCTTGTTATGTGGTAAAAAAGACACCAAATCTTAATGCCTGCAGTCCTGCCTCCACCAGACAAAGTGTTCCTGGGGACTGGATTTGCCTGTCTGGATGCTGTGCCAGTGCCTGTGCCAAAGACTTATCTCCTTTCAGCACCAGTCATTTGGAGATGTCTCTTCGTTTGCTGAGCGTGAGATTAGAATGACATCTGATTTCCTTTAATTTATTTATTCTAATATAATTATATATTAAGGGATATTGCAGAAAAGGGAAGTTATTTCTAGTAAAACATTAATATTTGTGCCATAAACAGACTGAATCGCTATTAATTAGATTAAATACATACACTATACTTTATTAACCTTTACATTCTGTGTTTTACTTTGTTTTATTTTGCATTGAAAATTTAACTGAAAGGTTGAAATATTGTTACCTCTTCAAAAAACATGTTTGAGTAACCCTTTATTATCAGTCTGTCTACATCTCCAAAGCTCAAAATGCTCTGTTACACTGTGTGATGTCATGGATTGGTAGTTTTTAGGTTAACAGCTACCTTAACCTTTCTTTTAGTAGAGATGGACAATTACAAGGCTGAAATCATCAAAATGATACTAGTGAAGGTCTATGGAGTTTAAAAACACAGTGGAGCACTTCCTGTATTACCACATGACATCACAAGGTGGAACAGAGTGTTTTCTGTTTGAGAGAACTCACTCTAAATATGCAGGATTTGCGTGTTAAACCTGTGTGAATGAAACAAAACTTCAAGTATGTTTTTAATGAGGAAACAGGATTATAACATAGATCAGAAAATAGTGTAATACGGGCCCTTTACATTTGCTTTATCTTAAGTTTCAAATTTAGTAGCTGTTGTACTGACAAATATGAACCGGTCAAGCATCACTTATGACCCTTTCCAATGCGCATAATATTTTGTGCTTTGTATTATACTCATCATTTTGTGTTGACATTTGTCTGCCAGGGATATTTTGTTCCTTGATCGGTGGGCTCATCTGGTTGATGACTTCAGGCTTAATAAAAAACCTCTTCAGTGGATAATTTATAACAAATCCACAAGGACATTTTGTGAATGGCTCATTTGCAGCTTTTAAAAAATAATAACTAAGTGTGCCACTACAGATTCGGGGTGATCTTAGCGATGTCATTTTCTTTCAATAGAAAATCAACAAAAAGTGGCTCCTATTGTCTGAAATATTTGGAATTACATATGCCTTTAATTTAATTTAACCCTTTATAGTGATATTTTTAAATAAATGTTGACCTACATAGGAATGTTGTAAAAATATGCTTTACAATCATATTTTTCACTCACTTGTTTAACATCAATTTATAAGGCCATTACCACCACATGCACCGCAAGGATTTAACCCTCAACCTCTTAGCTAGAAGACAGTTTAAAACTCTCATTGTTTATTAATGCCAAAAAATGTCCCTTAATAAATGTGCCTATATGATATCAGTCTTCCTGTATGAATATTTTCATTTCAGCTGTCTAAAATTATCACCTAGCAGCATTTCAGCACAAACCTGTGACATTTATTTAAGTTGCCAAGTTTCTTTCAAATGTATAATTTCTTTTTCTGGTCCCACTCTTTTCAAATGTTCCTTTTGGAAATTACAAAACCATAATCTAGCTATTGATATTTTGCAGTGACATCATGCTGGGGGTGTTCTACGAGTATCAGTGGTGGAATATTGTTGGAGTTACCATGGAAACACGATGCATACATTGGGAAACAAAGTATGTAAGAAAAAAGAAAAATGATCAATACGAGCGTTCATGGTCCTGCTGAGGTGTTTGATTTTCAACAGAAAAGGTGAGTGTGTCTGTAACTTGTAATTTTATGTGTATATATAGTGAGATCCTGTTAAAACAAAGCTCAAATTAAAGTCCGATTTGAGTAACAGAGCTTCAAACAGAGCAGTGCTTTCCGTTAGCTTCACACCCCCAGTGAATGTTGATGATATCACCTGCAAAGTATCTACGGGAGTTAAATCCAATTAACCATTTTATTGGTGAATCAAAGTGGTCACCTTTTGATTGACTGATCCATCCCTGTGGCAAATCCAATCATAAGAAATTCATAAGAAAAGTTGTTTTTCTAAGGTCACCCATACAGAGGTCAGAGGTCAGAGTGCAGGGTCAGGGCGCACTTACTGTATTTCTGCTGTATATTGCACTAAATCATCAATCACGTTTCTGTAGGTGAGATTTTTATATAGCCAGTGTAAACAGATTGCGTCTTTCTGAACGTGGTTAAAGAACTAACTATGTACTCAGAAGCATGTGCAGCTTCAAGGATAATACCATATCTATCTTTTATTTAATGCTGAGATGGTTTATTGTGTCAGCAGCAAAGCCACACGTTGCGGGCCTGAAGAGATGCTTTCAGACTGACAAGGACGCAGACTGAACGCAGAACCAGGGCCATGTGAACTCGGAGGAATAGAGAATCAATCATGCTCCGTGGAGAGGTGAAAGGTGTCCATGGCCTTCACTGCTCGGGCCGCTGACTCCGGAGAGACGCAGCACCCGCCCGCCTGCAGCAATTTTCATTTTTGGATTATTTTTTTATGAAAGAGATAATGAGATTGAATCACACTCAATTCATTTTTAAAGGGTGGCTATTACTGTTTTCTGATTTATGTTATAATGTTGTTTGCTTATCACAAACATACCTGGAGTTGTGTTTTGTTTCAGCGTTCATCTCTCAAACCTGCGATGTCATGTGGTAATACAGGAAGTGCTCCACTGTGTTTTTAAACTCCATACACCTTCACTAGAATCATTTGGATAATTTCAGACCTGGAAGTGCCAATCTCTACTGAACTAAAGGTAAAAGGTAACAGTTAACTTAAATTGCTGCTTCATGGCATCACAGGGTGAAACAGAGCATTTTATAAGCTCTAATAATGAAGGATTACTCAGACATGTGTGAATTAAACAAAACACTTTCTTTCTGGTGAGATAACAGCATTCTCACATGGCTTACAGTTCACAAAAGTCAGTTTTGTGTCATATAGGACCTAGTAATATGTAATATGTATGTTAATATATATTTGTTTTTAGGCGTTTACTCCATTTACGTAAGGGTCTTTGCATATTGACGAGTAAATCAATGTAAATAGACCAGGATAGGCCCAGCAGTTACTTTTCATCCATAGTCCCTGCCAAATTAGGAGAAAACACTCACACAAGGGGCGATAAGAAAAGAAAAACATATAACACTAAGCAAACTCATATGAGAGACTGTTCACAATACAACAATCACAACTGAAAGAACAAAACATGTAAATTCACCATTGAGTTTTAAACAAAATGGTGGTGTGCTGAATAGCAAAAAAAGATATTACCTGTGTTCTGGTTCATGTTGGTTATTTCTCAGTGACATGTACACTTTCAGGGCCAGTATATTATCAGTTTTCCAGCACCTGCGAAAACTATTACGCAAATTATGTGTCCATGTGTCTGTTTCTTTGGATGTGGGCACTTACATGACTCACTCCATGTAAACTGAAGCTTCTACCATCTGTTTGCCTCCATAAAGATACTGTTTATCACTAGAAGTCCCGGGAATTTTTTGACAGCCCCCCTAAAGTCCTGGAGAAGGGTCGAAAGACCCTTAGTCCAAATTGACGACTCTGGTGGTCACAATTAGCATCTCTTCATTTGTAAATGCCTCCAGTACCTGATGAATCACCAGGGGGGAGGACTAGCTGGTCAGTTCCCATAAGCTGGGTGGGCGTGTGGCAGTGGGGGATGGTGGGCTAAAGGTTCCAAAGTTGCATGCAGCCTTTTGTGCTGAGGGGGATAAATAGTTCCCTGCTTCACCTTCAACAAATAGAAGGATGGCTATGCTATGGCCCGAAACCGCTTCCAAGACATCATGCAACACCTACAGTGCATCCAGAAAGTATTCACAGCGCTTCCTTTTTCCCACATTTTGTCATGTTACAGCCTCATTCCAAATTGTATTAAATTCATCTCTTACTTCAAAATTCTACACACAATACTCCATTATGACAATGTGATTTTTTTTTTTTTTTTTTTGAATTTATTAAAAATAGAAAACTAATAAATCACATTTACATAAGTATTCACAGCCTTTGCTTAATACTTTTTTGATCTACCTTTGTCTTTTTGAATGTGATGCCACAAGCTTAGCACACCGATCTTTAGGCAGTTTTGCCCATTCTTCTTTGCAGTAATTCTCAAGCTCCATCAGGTTGAGAATTACTGGACTCTGGCTGGGCCACTCCAGGACATTCACAGAGTGGTTCTGAAGCCAATCCTTTGAGATCTTGGCTGTGTGCTTCGGGTCGTTGTCCTGCTGAAAAATGAACCTTCGCCCCAGTCTGAGGTCAACAGCGCTCTGGAGCAGGTTTTCATCCAGGATATCTCTGTATATTGCTGCATTAATTTTTCCTTCCGTCCTGACTAGTCTGCCAGTTCCTGCTGCTGAAAAACATGCCCATAGCATCATGCTGCCACCACCATGCTTCACTGTAGGGATGGTATTGGCCTGGTGATGAGCGGTGCCTGGTTTCCTCCAAACATGACGCCTGGCATTCACACCAAAGAGTTCAATCTTTGTCTCATCAGACCAGAGAATTTAGTTTCTCATGGTCTGAGAGTCATTCATGTGCCTTTTGGCAAATTCCAGACGGGCTGCCATGTTCCTTTTACTAAGGAGTGGCTTTCGTCTGGCCACTTTCCCATACAGGCCTGATTGGTGGATTGCTGCAGAGATGGTTGTCCTTCTGGAAGGCTCTCCTCTCTCCACAGAGGAACGCTGGAGCTCTGACAGAGTGACCATCGGGTTCTTGGTCACCTCCCTGACTAAGGCCCTTCTCCCCCGATCGTTAAGTTTAGACGGCCAGCCAGCTCTAGGAAGAGTCCTGGTGGTTCCAAACATCTTCCATTTACGAATAATGGAGGCCACTGTGCTCATTGGGACCTTCAAAGCAGCAGAAATTTTTCTGTATCTTTCCCCAGATTTGTGCCTCAAGACAATCCTGTCTCGCAGGTCTACAGACAATTCCTTTGACTTCATGCTTGGTGTTTGTGCTCTGACATGCCCGGTCAACTGTGGGACCTTATATAGACAGGTGTGTGCCTTTCCAAATCATGTCCAGTCAACTGAATTTACCGCAGGTGGACTCCAATGAAGCTGTAGAAACATCTCAAGGATGATCAGTGGAAAAAGGAGGCACCTGAGCTCAATTTTGAGCTTCTATTTTTAATAAATTCAAAAACTGTCAAAAAAAAACTTTTTTCACATTGTCATAATGAGATATTGTGTGTAGAATTCTGAGGTAAGAGATGAATTTAATACAATTTGGAATGAGGCTGTAACAGGACAAAATGTGGAAAAAATTAAGCGATGTGAATACTTTACACTTTGATGACATGTTCACACGCAGTGAGCGAGTGGAGACCGATAAGTTCGCATCCTACAACCCAATATTAATCCATCATTTTGTTATAGCATTCTAAAATGTTGACTTTTTATCAAAGGCCCTCTTTTTTTTTTCTTTCTGCTAAAAGCACAAAAATGTGTCGAGGAGGGATATATCATAAATATTAATATAACATGTTTAATTTGAGAAATAAATAAAATAAAAGAAATAGACCGTTTTTGTGGTTTTATTCACACACCACACCATATTCAATACACCAAAGAAGTACAAAACAAATGTCATTTCAAGAGTCTACAGTGTCTCCCCTTCAGCATGCGCCCTCCTGGGGTGCGCCAGTAATGGCCTCGTTTACAAAACAAAAGCAGCTGTTCGCAGCTGAAGACAGGGCGTTAGCTAAAATTCTTCCGGTCAACCGACCCATCTCTGGGTTCTAAAGGTAGAAATATCAAATGACCCCTCTCTGGGACTTCTAGTGTTAAACCTGGAAAGTTCCACAGTATGGGATTACCTATCTTGCTTCTTGCTTGTTCAATTACAGGAGTTTGTGTTGCTCAAAAATACTCAAATGTTACATGCATTTACACTGTGTGCAGGATCATCTCTCCACAGATCAGACCAGTAACTTCACCTGGGATTGTCTCCATGCAGATAGATATGTTTATTAAGTAATTAATCATTGCATTTATATAGCGCCATTCAAGACACCCAAAGTGCTTTACAGTTCAGTCACTCCACACTCTAATGTAGCCACAGGTGCCCTGGGACAGACTGATGGAAGCAAGGCTGCCAATCTGCCCCATCAGCCTCTCCAGCCACCACCAACACTCATGCACACTCCACTTTCTTACTAGGCAATGTAGGTGAAGTGTTTTGCCTAAGGACACAGCGACAACAACAACAAGCTGGTATGGTTTATTGCCATTCTATGAAGCATTCAACTGAGTAATCATATCTCCAAGACAAGCAGGTGGTTGAAAGATAGTATTAATATATGGTGCATTCAATCAAACGCAAAAACTTAAAACAAACAAAGAAACAAAAACAAACAAAAAAAAAAATATACAAATGAAGTGTGAAACTATGATGAGAAATGCCTTTAAATGATCGTATTTCCAGTGTGTGGGGAAGTGTAGTAAACTCTTTTGTTCAAACTGCAGTTGCATTAGTCCATTGTACAGCTGCCCTGATAGCCCCTCCATCAGCCCTGAGTGGTGCACCGCTGTGAAAGAGGAGAGTCTGTCCACAGCATCCGGACCCATACCTCACTCTGATTTCACCACTCGCACAGCTAACTGCACACAACACGGGCTCTTCTGCAAATCATCCAGATATACATCTCAAAGAACAGATTATTATTCTTTCTATGTTTTACCTGAACACAACCTGCAATTTTGAATAAAACTTTGTAAAAATATACAGTTTTTGTAATTCAAATATGTATTTTAATCAAACTAAGTGTACTTATATTTTTAAACAAACCATGTAAAATGTGAACCTGCTTTTGATTCTTTTTCCACCTCTAATTTTGCATTTAATGTAATGAAATCTAATGCAAAGTATTTAGTGGTATTTCTTATTTATTTTTGAGATACTGAAAAATTAAATATATAATATCTGCACATTTTAAGATCAAGTTTTCTTTTATAATTTATAATAATACTGCACTTCTAATTCAGACTGACTCAAATATCTGGGATTCTTTTCCCTCAAGGTTTATTTAAAGGTGCATTGTGTAACTTTTCTGGTGGAGGGTCCATCAAATGCTTTTCTTTATTTTCTTCATGGAGATGTTATTGCTTTGTCTGAAATGTTTTACAATAGTACATTAAACCAGATCAAATTACAGGTCAGATCTGTGGAAAGGCAACCCCACTCACAGTTTTTCTAGGTATTTATGAGCTATAAAACCACCTGTAATTGAATTAATGTGAGATAGAGCCATTTAATGTCATACTGTGGAACATTCCAGACTGAGCAGTTACATATCCATAGAAACAAGAAGGCGACAGACCCCCAACCAAAAAGTTACATACTGTACCTTTAAAATATTATACTTTGTTAAAGAGAATTTGACGTTACCTTCAGCTCTACAGGCACCAACCAATAAAATCAATATAGACAACATAAGCAAAAGTAAATCACAGTGAGAGACGGTGAACACAGGGATGATTTTATTTCAGCCTCCACTTCTTGTTGTTATTTCACCTGCAACATTTGTCTGCAGTAATAGCGTTGTCAGTTATGTCATTGACTCACAGTGGGAGACAGTCAGGAGGGATCATTTTAGGGCATTCCTTCATTACACTTTGAGAACTGCTGACTCGAATATTAGCTCCCGATGGGGTCCTGTGCGCCTGAATGCTCCTGCCGCGTCAAATACTGAATATTTCACCAAAAGAAATGAGATAAAACTGAACGAAAACAATTATGTTGCGTTAACATCGGGGAAAACATGTTCAGATGTCAAAGTTGGTCGAATGAATTATGTGTCTTCTCAGTGATCCCCCGTTGAGATGCGATCTTTGTTGCCAAATCATATTTCAAAGTTGTTTTCACTCCAAAATTGCTTATTTCATGTTTGTTTTTTCAGGCGGTTAATCAAATTTCTAAATAATCATGTGGTGTGCAGAGACATGCAGGTCAAGTTCTGTTTGAAGTTGATGTTATTCAAGACACAGCTACAGAAAAGTCAGCAGCTGTATTCTCGAAAATAGAGCAATATGGGCTCTTTAATAACTGAGTGGGGTTTTCTCTCTTTAGTGATATGATGATGACACAAGGCACTAATAAAACCCTAATAAAAGTCTTTAACCTTTGTCCATGGCTATAAAAATATGAACACATGATTTTTGGGACATTCCTGTTGGCCTTTAAGTATAACTCTGTAAATCTAGGTCAGTATTTACAGTATGTTAATCCCCTATGCTTTTCTGTTTCTCTGATCGTTACATGTGATCCGCACCACAAATTACTTTAATGCTGGCCACAGGTTTACTTGAGTCAAAGTTGTTTTCACTCAAAAATTGCTTATTTCATGTTTGTTTTTGAGGCGGTTAATCAAATTTCAAAATAATGATGTGGTGTGGAGATGCATGCAAGTCAAGTTTTATTTGAAGTTATTGTTATTCAAGATAGAGCTACAAAAAAGTCAGTCAGTAGCAGCTTTCTCGAGCTTCGCCTTTACTCTATTTTAGACTCTTTTTTGATATTCAGTCATGAATATGAATTTTGCATCCCACCGGGCCCTATTAAAACAACAACAAACACACTAAAAATCTATATACCCCATGTCATACTGACCACACAGCTGCAAAAATTGGGTGGTGGTCAATTGAATTTTTTCCTGTATGGTTTTAAGCCTGTGGGATATCTGATGAAAAGAAGACTCCAATCTGTTATTACAATGCGAGTTTGGTGTATACAACATAATGCATTTGGGATTTGAGCTAAAAACGTTGAATCAATTCAAGGATCTGTATTTCTGTGTACAGCACACAGTATGTTTGTCTCTCTATCAGTTCGAAATATTACAGTGAAAAGGCTCATTAAAAAGAACGAAAGAGGAGCAAAGATCTTTCCCCCTCACTGGACACCAAAGTCAGTTGATTTTAAGATGCTTTGTTTCATCTTCTTAAAATACGGAAAAGATTGTCACTGGTTTACATCAGCAAACACTCGGATCTAGCGTTTTTCCACCTTCAAAAGAAATAAAGTAATTACCCTTTCTCTACTGGATGGTTCCAATTACCAGTTTTCTTTAGACATTATACAGCGACGGTTCATAGTCCTGGTTCAGAAAGGTTTGTCTTGTCTTTTTGTCACTTACAATGTCTGTTTATAGTCCCTAAATGAATGCTGTTTAAAGGTCTTATATTACTTTATGCCATATTATAATGTAACCTCATCAAAAACATACATGGAGTTGTGTTTTTATTTCATTCTCACATGTTTGAGTAATCCTTTCTTTTAAAGTCATTTGCACTGTTTGAACTTGTGATGTCATGAAGTGGTAGTTTTCAAGTTAACAGCTACCATTTACCTTTAGTTCAGTAGAGACTGGCAATTCCAGGTCTGAAATCATCCAAGTGATAACAGTGAAGGTGTATGGAGTTTAAAAACACAATGGAGCAAATCCTGCATTACCACATGACATCTCAAGGTGGAACAAAGTGTTTTCCTTTTGAGAGATGAACCTAAATATACAGGATTTGTGAGTTAAACACGTGTGAATGAAACAAAACACAACACCAGGTATGTTTTTGATGAGGAACATTAAAGAGACCAAAAATAGCGTAATATGGGCCCTTTTAGCTTTTAAGGAAAAGAACCATATGCCAGAAGCCTCAAATACTCCAATTTTCCTATAATGGCTTTGTAATTTTATATCGCATATCCCATAATTATCAGTCTGACTAGCCCTTTGTGTATTCCCAATGCTTCCTTTACATTTCTTTATGCTAGTAGAGTCACCGCTGTGGCTCATACACTGACCACCTGCTGTTAGCCATTTAGATGAGCTGTGTGGCGCTTTGTTGAATAAAAAGGACACTATTAACAGACTACATAATGCTACATACGTGGGCCTGGCATATGCATTTAGACCCAGATGTGTTAGTGAATATAACAGGATTCCCTGGTGGGTTTTAAATGTAAAACACAAACAGCCCTCACTGGATCATCAGCGCTGTCAGTTTGCCGTCTATTTGTCCACTACATAAAACAAGATGGCGTCAAGCGGTGTTTACCACAATCCACTCTCTTACAGTTATCACTAAAGCAACATGTGTGTGTGTCTAAACACTCGCTGCCTGTTGCAACAACTACGCAGCCTGAATTAAAAATGGGCTTGCATGTAACAGTGCCTCGTACCCATGTGCAAAAGAAGACTGGGGGATCTCCACTGAGCAGTAATCAATGCAGAATCCATCTCTACTGCTGGGATAAAGCATTCTGCAGCCATGTGTAGTCAATGATAGATGTAGCTTAAAAACAAAACTGGAATTTTTGTAAATTGAGGACAAAATAGGTTGAGCAGACAGAGACCGGAGTGGCGATTCATCACTGTTGCCTGTGAATCTGGGGAGGAGGCAAAGCAGTGGCCCTTGTTTACTGCAGCCATCTGTTGAGCTATTATTGGACTTAGTCAGAGACGAAAGAAGAAGCAAAACCATATGTATTAGGGTTATTAGGCAAGGAGCATGTGGAGGTGATGACGCTGCCCACCGAAAATAATGAAATTATAAAATCCCAAATGGCACTTATTTTTGTGAGTCAGATCCGATGTCCTGTGGCATCAGTGTTGAGACCTACAGTGTATGTTATTCCATACGGGGCTGCTCTTTATTGTTCTTGAAGGGAATTCTGTCTTCTGTTTTGCCTTGTGTGTCTTATATTTTGATGGAAGTAATGCATGCAGAAATGATAACACTGGGGAACACTCTATATGTTGCATTTAAAGAAAGACTTGTTTTCAGTCAATTTAAGTGTGCTGAGTTCAAATCTGAAGTTAGTTTTTTTCTGCAAGCTACAGATTTTATGCAATCTTTGATTTTTATTATGATGAAGTGTGTAGCAACCACAGATGTAACAGAAGGCATCAGGCTTGTTTCTACAGTGATGTCTCGATGAGGAAGCCATGTTTGATCTGGAAAAAAGAAGCATGATAAAAATATTAGAATCTATCTATGTATATAATCTCAAAACGCTTAGATTTGGGTTACGTAAGTTCATATTTAGACTATTTCATCTATCTCAAATTGCATGAAAACTAGAGCTTATGGAGAAAAACTAATTTCAGATTTGAAATCAGCGCCTAAAAATCCTTCAGAATCAGTTACAAAATCCAATGCAACAGAAAGTTAAAATTTTAGTGTTCCCCAGTGTAATTGTATGTTATAGTTAAAACTAAATTGAATAAATCAAACTCTATATCAAAAAACGACTTAAAATAAATAGAGATGTCCTTGAAAACAAAGTGATATCATGGCCTTAGTGAGAGTTCAGAGTAGTTTATCTTACAGCAGCCTGTGTTTTTAACTCAAATAACATCTAGATTAGTGGGCCACAGGTGCAGTTGCTAAAAGTCAAACACAAGTGTATTTCAAGTTTTTCCTCAAGTGTAGCCTAGTATTTTATTCATGGGTATGTTCTCAAGAGCTATCCATAATGAATGCTGGAGCCGTGGCCTTTTTGCTATGAGGTTTTGACATGAAAGAGGGGCTACCTCTAAACCAATGTAAGATTGATATAAAAAGACATCTGGAGAGCCTTCAAAGAAAACCATGCATCCTATTTATTACAATTGCACTCGCATTCACTTCCTGCCACACTTCAAAGTTTACAGATTTACATTCAGCGGCATCTGCTCCTTTTGCTGCGTCACCGTGGAGATGCACAGCACAGCAGTTTCACAGATTCTCAAGCATTTTCACTTGGGCATAAACATACATTTTACATGCATTTGCTGATGTCTGTTATACACATGTTGACTGCATATTTCATTCACATGTACATACAATTAATAACTAATACAGTACACTCCACTGAATAATTGTAAACATGGGGACAGCTGTGGAGATATGTTTTAGGTTTACATTGCTGAACATAGAACAAAGCGAAGTGGCCTTCGGCTGAGAATCGATATCTTCTATCTGAATGTTCCAGCACTGGTCTGTAGCACTGAAGAGTATTCAGATTGGAGCTAATGGAGAAACATGGGTCAAAGCATAACTAGCTCACTGAGAGATCATAGTGTAGCTCTCTTCTGTAATGAGAATGTGTTTTTCCCATTCACTCAGATTCAATCATTTTTTAAGCTCATACTGGGCACATTTGCCCCCTATTTCCCATCTTATTCATACAATGGTACCAGTAAATGTGACTTTTTATGCTGCCATTTTCATGCTGGTATTAAAGTAGTTGCCGTCTTTCTTTTGACTGAGTGGTCCTGTAGTACCAAACTAAATTATAATTACAATTATTATTACAATTTACAATTCAGCAGGCTTGGCTAATCACTGGAAAAGGCGGCTTAGCTTATTTAATGTTGTTGCACAAACATTCTACTTGAGATGTGACTGTTGCTTTGTATGTAACTAGTGCATTGAATATAACACATGAATTTACCTCTGTGAATTTTAAGAAGCAATGTTCATCCCATCTCATTAAACTGTAGCTATGTCTCTTCTCCCGTATATCGATAAAACGGTGTAATGAAGAAAAATGTAAAGAAAGTATAGCACTTTAGTTGGCGCTTGTTCAATGACGATTGCTTAAACAAATGCAGTGGCTTGTTGGAGCATGTCCCAAGTCCCCCGCTGATGTTTGAAACAGAAAATCAATCGTGAGCAAGGATTTCAATATGGCCGTCTCTCATTGTGCCGCTGAGTCGAGGCAAGGGCAGATATTTCAGAGTCGTACTTCTTTTTGTCTCGGCCTCTAATGAGACAAAGGAGCGCACTGTGGCTGGAGCCTGCATGCTTAAACAGGTTACAACCCAACAAACAGAAAACAGAAAACCTGCCTTAAAAAGAAATGTCTGCATCTGAGAAATTTGTTGGAACATATATCTAACTTTTTAGGCCGGACTATGAATATTTAGTTTTCTTTATGTCAGCATAATGTTAAGGCAGTGCATATGTATATAAGTAATTCTTGAATGTGTTTCAGTTCAGTTGTATTTGTAGCTAATCTCAACATGTCTGAACTAAACTAAACTAAACTACATTTCTATAGGACTAGGTGATATAATTGTAAATCAGAGATAAACTATAATGTCTTATTGAACACACTTAAGCATATGATGGCTATATACCGTATTTTCCGGACTATTGAGCGCACCTGAATATAAGCCGCATCACCTAAATTTTCAAAGAATTTTATTTTTGTACATATATAGGCCGCACCTGTCTATAAGCCGCAGGTGTCCACGTCTTCAAGAAGTTTTCAAGTTCCGAGCATCTGCTTGTATTGCCTCTGAAAGCTTTTGTCGTCTTTTTGCATTGAGTCAGTTCGTGAGAGTCGCTCTGGCGCTCTACTGCGCATGTCTCGAGCAGAAAGAGCCGCTGTCCTGTCTGGGATCATGTCAGTGTCTTGTATCATGTCAGTGTCTTGTAGGATTTCAACAGGATTTCAGGCTCTCCGGGGGTCGGGGTTAGTTGTATCGATCATGTATGAGTGGATGTCCAGCTACTGAAGTTTGAGACGTTTCGTCTCGTCATTTACGCCTCACCTGCATTTAACACATACGGGTCATTAAGACGTATCCCACTCACTAATGTTCATTTAGCAGCAGAACTTATTTTATCACGCAGCGATAAACTGTTTTAGTGCTGACAACAGCGCTAGCGAGTGTTCTAACTAACCCTAACCCATGTTCACCGCACAGACAGCGGCGCTTTCTGCACTCAAGCTGCGCGCACATCCGCTGTGTTCATAGACGAATAATCCGTCCATATATGAGCCGCATCGTTGTATAAGCCGCAGGGTTCAAAGTGTGAGAAAAAAGTAGCGGCTTATAGTCCGGAAAATACGGTATATCATGTTATTAGCTTTATATTTAGTTTCAAAGTTTGTTTAATTTGAACTACACTCTCAAGCCACATTTGACAGCCTAAACAAGCAACTATTATGGTGTTTGCCCATTAACCAGATGATACTTTGCAGCTGATGTCATCAACATTGATGCTAACTGTAGGCACTGCTCTATCTGAGGCCTGTTAGACTTTAATCTGAGCTTTATATTAACCCAGTCTGACCAGAAGGAGGTGGTTTAGTTGGGACTACAACAGGTGAGCTGATTTGTGGTGTTTAACAAGATCCTCTCAAATAACATTACAGTCCCAAGCTAAATAGCATTAGCCAACAATTTTTCAGGTTTCATTCTCACCTTTTTGTTGAAAATCAAACACCTAAACAAGCTGCTGAAAATGTGTTTAAATCCATTTTGTGTTTCTTCTTGAGCTTTCAGATGCTCTTAAAACTTTTTTGGCTGTTTTTTGCTAATGTGTGCATTGTATCACCATGGTAAATGAAAAAAGTACACACACATACATGTAGAACACCCCTAGCATGACGTCACTGCAAAGTATCAATATGTTAAAACTCACTCGTCTCCATGGTGACAGATCATTTAAATGCCATACAGTCAAACATTCAAGGCACTGGTGCACTTTGAGAATGTAATGATTTTTGTGCAGGCAATATTTCTTGTTAGACTCACCTGAAGACAAATGATTACTCTTTTAGGAACATTAGCAAAGTTTTCTCTTAAGAATTCGTTTAATATTTCTGGTTGACTTACCTTGAGTTGCCACCCAGGCTATTTTACACCTCAGCTGTTTTATGGGGAATTAGACAGGCTGTGGCGTTAGTGAAAATTGGATTATAGGGGATATATTTTAATCTCACGTGTCAACAGGTTAAAATACCTTGAAGAAAGACGAGGATGGAGAGGACAATGGCACGTGGACCAGAGGAAAAATCAATCACGCCTGGAACACAGTAGCAGCGGTCAGGGCATTCTGTAATGAAAATGACTTCACATAAAACAATTTCTCTGGATTATATAGTCTCTGTAGAATAAGGTCACCGAGCTGGAAAAAGGACAAACATACTTGGTATTCACATCACAGTTTTTACTTGTGAGGCCTGCTCTAAGTGTGTGATTAAATGTAAGCTCAAGGGTACACCAAAGGATGAGCTAAGCATAGGGTCGTCACAAGAAACTGTTCTTTGAAAGATACTGTAGGTTGCAACTATCTGTATTAAAGTGGCTGTACCGGACTTTTTCCTTGTGTTTGAGCAACAATTGCTTTGCCCCAGTACAAATATATTGTCTAAGCAGCTCTTGAGGTCAAAATGAGACTGCTGTGTACTGTGGTTTTATAGTCCGAGAGAATGAAGGGTGCTGTTAACATGCTAGTTGTTAGTTTTACTGTGATGGCAAAACTCACCTCTGGCCTCTGAAAGATATGAAATGTGCTTAAACTCATTTTGGTGAATACTTATGATATTTGGATTGAATAAGGTAAGTGAGGAATAAGTTCGGCCTGCTGTAAACTACTGTATTTAAAATTTAAACCTCATTCTGCTTTTTTCATGTTTTTAAAAAAAAAAATTGTACACAGTACATTTAAGGTTTGCACTACTAGCAAGATTTAAACCCATTTTGTTAAAATGTAATAGCTGAAACACTGGCAAAAAATTATTATTATTATTATTATTATTATTATTATTATTATTATTATTATTATTATTATTATTATAAAAAATCAAAAATACTAAATATGGGCAGTAAATTATATTTATACTCCACAAATTGAATGAGATTAAATTATTCAAATAAAAATTATATGTGCCATCATAATATCCAAATCTATGGGAAACACTGTAATAGCGCTCTGTTGTGTCACTGGTTTGTGGAATCTTGTAACCCAAAGTTAGAAGCTTCTAAATCTAAATAAACAACAACATCCAAGGGCATTTTTTACAGAATCAGTTCTTACAGCTACCTACTTACCTGTAAGTAGGATCACAGCTCTGAAAAGAGGCATAGGTCCCTTCCAGTCAAAGTGGAAAGACAAGAAAATGCTATACAATCCTATTATCATATTACACTGCTAATAATAATAAGAGCTAACCTTTTAAATCAATTAAGGGAAACCTCTCTAAAACATTCTCTCAAATATTCTTAAAAACTCAGGTCAAGCTGTGAACACTTTTGGTGCTCTCCAAATCCACCAGGCTAATTTGCACACCTGGCTCAAGTAAAGAGCAGGAGCCCATAAAGCTAGCGCTCACTAAACTGGCACAGCTAAAACACTATTAACAGCTGCAGTACCGGGGGACCTGGCACTAATGTAAGCCCGCCTAATCCTTAATAGACCCCAGCATTTGGTCTGTTGCCTTTCCAGTCTTACAGCACAGCTCACACACCACTGTTAATGATGCCTATTCAGAAACATGTAATTGTAGTGTGTGCTATGTCTCATTCTCAGACATATTTTAAACAGCAGACATGAGCAAAATACCACTGAGGCAAGGACTGTATTGTTGGAGAGCTTTGGCTGTTGATTATAGTAATTAGTATGATATGTATTTTGTGTTTCTAAATGAGAAAATGCACCTTATTTGGTAACAGCTAATTATGGTTAATTGTTCCTTTGCTGTTATGAACTAAATGAAATGTTGCATAGAATATAAAATGCATCCATAACAGCCGTACACAACAATCAGCCAGCTGCACTCTAACATAAGCAATGGAGCATTTCTTAAAAGCAAAATGACTGCTTGCACTTTTGGGGTGTCCATACATCAACCCACAGTTTATCCAGCAAAGAACACTGTTAATGCCAGTGGTATTACTTGCACTTTCCATTATTAAGCAACATACTGTAGAGTGTTTTGTCTTATTTAGAGTTTGTTCTGGTTTAGCCTTTGTCTTAGGGTTAGGGTTAGATTTTGTACCCTTATATTAGGGTTTAAATCAACCATGCCAGTTTATAATATCAAGCTGAAATCATTACTATTCTTAAGTATTGGTTGCTTAGACATAGAGCCAACAATGTTAGCCCATGGTACTTTTCTATGGCTTGTTTTTAGTGATACATGAATAAAGGCAGTGAAAATATTCAAGCTATGCACGACAGGTAAAATCGTCCATTTAAGGTAGCCTTGACCAAGCCTAGCTCAAGATTGGAGATGATCTTATGTGATAAAGGAGTAAAAATGTATGAAATTTATTCCTGAATGTGGAAACATAATTATAGTATGATTTTTTTAAGTGCACTATAAGAGCTTTAATTGAATTGAGAATAAAGAAAATGCTAATTCTCTCAGTAAAGTTAATGGGTGGGTGTAGCGTCTCACTCGCAATCCCTCCAGCTTTAGCTGTGTCCAGTCTGCAGTGCGCTCAGCTCTGTCCTCTGGAGTAAACCATCTGCTGTCCTGTTTATTGCCTGGATCCCCAGTGGTGCCCCTGCACCTCACACCAGACACCAATTAGAGAGTTATGCATTAGACTTTTCACTTCACACTGGCACTCATTATGTCATTTTCACTTAGAGTTTACCTGGCCATCTTCTGCCTTCCTGAGCACTTTAAAAACTTTGAACAACCACAAATCCCAGCAAAACAAGGTGGTGTGAATAAGGCTACAGGCCATAGAAAATAATTTTTGATACTCTGCTTCATTGCAACTAGATCAATCATTCAATTGATAATATGTAAATAATTTATATCCATCCACTTCTACAGGTTGTTGAAGTATTAACAGATGGATTATACATGGTCAGATACTTAAATCCCCTCCATACTATTGCCAAAATATGGACTTCACATTGTATATTCTTACACAAATTTTCATGAGATACCTCCTCATTCCTAGAGGCTGCAGAATTGGCTCAGCTCCGTAAGAGACATACGTGAGAAGAATCCTGCCTTTCATTCCTCATTAACATATCATTAGCATAGCATTAGCATGGAAAGGTACATACAGGAGATGGTGCCCTGTCAAGCGCATGAAACATGGGCAGCTACAGACACTGAATGCATTTGCTTGTATGCGTATGTGTTCTGTCTCGGTTAAAGGTACACTAACTTTTCTGGTGGGTCTGCCACCCGCTTTACTCCACTCAGATGTTCTTAATTTGCTTGGGATGTTCCACACTTAAGTATTGATACTTAGCAGGGACATCACACCAGGGGTGTTCTTCATGTAGGTCTATGGTGAACTGTTTAGCAGTTTCCATGGTGACACAAGGCATTCACAAACACAGCCAAAAAAGTTTTAAGATACTTAGAAAGCTCAAGATCAAAATACAAAATCTATTAAAGCAAGTCAAATCTATGGCTACCTTGTTCAGAGTAAGCATATTTTCAAGATACAGTTAATAACTACAAACTGAACTATAATTAGTAAATACAAGTATAATGCCACACTTTGAAACATGCCAAAGCAGTACCATTACCATGGAGACCCTCTACCAGAAAACTTCCATTTTAATACCTCAGTGTCGCTCAGCCCAAATCACACACACATGGCTCACACTCCCTTGTCTCCTGCAGTAATAAGCTGAAGTAGCAGATATGGTGTGGAGCCTCACTGACAGATAACTAGAGTAATCGACTGCCAGCGTTATCAGAAAAAGCCTGCGCTAACAGCTGTATCTGTCCCATGTCATCAGCACTGGAGTGAGACCAAACATCTACACCAAGACCACCTTGACAAAGCCCCTGACGTGGGTAGTTACAGTACTTTTACTAGAGTTTGAAATAATCAATGCTCTTGAATGTGTATTACATGGCTTTTGTTAGTTAACTCTGTTGACATCTTTAATGTACTGACATGTTTCTGGTTTTAGCTTTGCCACTGCCCTGCTCTGTCCCTCCCACAATGCAGCAGCAGCAAAACCACCAGCCTCCTCAGTGTCTCATTTCTTCTTCTTACTATCACCAGTGTAGCAGTTAGTTCTCTCGCCTCGTATATTCGTATCAATGTGATTGTGAATCATTGCGTACATTTGATCACAAACCACTAAACTAGAACAAACCTATGAACAGAACTGAACCATGATGAAACCAGGACTAAACTATGACTAAACTACCATGGCTAAACTATTACCACCTGTGCTTCGTCCTCCTCTGCACGCTACTATATACAGGTACATTTATTCCCCCTGTAACAGCATGGAAACCGTGGGCTGTATATGTGCCAGGTTTATTCCCATGTTTTTCTTATGCACAGTACACAACCGAGCTGCCATGGCTAGACATTACCTTCGCCTGACAATGCAATTAAAGCCCCGCTGCTGCATGTAACCTTCTATTTACTGTCCTGGGAGACCAATAAATTGCCCCCGTATTTGTCACAATAAAAGAGCCATCAGACCCAAGGAAATAGGTATGTGTGTATGAATCTTGATGCCGAGCAGCTGTCCAATTAAAGTGGCACCGAGGAAGCAGGCAGCATGGCACTGTCTCAGGGTTAAAGTCTTTCAGCGCGTCCCCCAAAATGACACACAGACAACTCCAGGAACCAGCGCGCAAAGGTACTAATTGCCCAAGAAAGTTTTCAGATCCAGGCATTAATCAAGGTGAAGGTGCAGTACAGTATGTGCCCAGTATGTAAAATAAGGTCCTCAGAGCATAGTTGGAATAGGTAACAAAGGGAGATCTTGAAGGAGAGGGTGCGTAGAGATACAGAGGTTGGTTTAAGAGATGGGAGAGGGTTGGTAAAGTAAAAGGCATTTTCAAAGAGACTGTTGCTCCCTAAGAAAAGAGTTAAGATTTATAGTCTGATAGCTCTAAAAAGTAAAGAACCTGGGATTCTACACACATGTATTAACAATGATAAAGCAATTTAAGTAATGGTCGATTTATATATTATCAGGGAACTTTTTATGGTTTTCTAGTATTCTAAGATTGAATGCTTTTAAATGCTTTTGCTTTTTAAATCCCAGGATCATCTTCATATGAACAAAATGCATATGTGCGCCTTTATTCTTCTTTATTTTACTATGTGCCAAATCTTGAAATATTTTTGCAGTGGAGGTGTTCTACATACACCTCTATTGTCGGAATGTTCATCAGTTACCATGGTGACACAATGCACACATTAGCAAACACAGGCAAGAAGTTTTAAGATCATCTGAAAGCTCAAGAAAAAAACACAAAACTAAAATCCAGCCAAGTTCAGATTACTTGAATTAAGAACATTTATAATGATTTGAGTAAATTTCACTTGACAAGTAAAATTATCTACCAGTAGAACAAGACTTTTTGTAGTTAAAATATGAAAATGCTTGCTACACTTAAGATTAAAAAAAACAAAACAACAACTCTTTGTACTTTAAATACGAAACAAAATCTAATGTTACTTGAATGAAGGAAAACATGCTCAGTCCATGATAGATAATTTTACTTGTCAACATGAATCTGCTCAAATAAAGTAAATTGTTCTTAATTTAAGTAATTTTAAATTACCTAGCTATTGCTTTTTGCAGTGAAAGCTTCTAACAGAGTAGTACTTTCAGTTAGCTTCACACCGCCAGGGAATAAGGGTTTGTTATCCATCTTGAAAAATACCTCTTTGTCTATGTTCTTACTCCGTCAGATGACCATTTAATATTGGATTTGCTATGGACATTTCAAATTATGCCCACATATTAACCCTCTTCACCTTTTTGTATGCCATTGTTGCACTCCATGTCTCCATGTTATTACCGTGATTGTTTCTGGAGGAGTTTAATCATGCACTAATGAGAATGCTTGAATAGAAACTTTCAAGCCAAATCTCAAAGCCACTACAATCTCTTTTAGCCACCAATCTCAAGCTGCTTTTAAAATGAACCATTGGCCGAGATATCGTATACCCAGTGTTTTTATATTCACATTATAATGCACTGCTAGAGAGGTACACACTGCATAAATCTCCTCCTCGGCCGATATAAACACATAACCATCATAAAACATTTCAGTAACCCCACATTTTCACCGCACATTAAAGAATTCAAAATAATGGTGAGCCTTAACCGCCTGCTCCAAATGCGATTGTATTTCTCGGCATCGATTCTCTGTTTTATTCACTCCCAGCCCGGCTAGAGCGCCTGAGCTTTTGGTTTTAGTTGAAAGGCCTGCAAATTGGAGAGTCCCATTAAGTTGGAGGTAGCACTGGACCATTACATACAGAAAGATGGGTGGGAGGAGACGAGAGAGGCCAGGGCATGTGAACACCAATGGAGGCATCGTTTTTGTACAGTTCTATAATTGACTCCTTATACGGTGGTTTTTGCAGAAAATTCCCCTTATTGTCAACTCTGTGACTGATCAGTTGTTCTCAAAACCTGGCAACAAAAATAATTCAATCCTGCAATGAAAATGTATCTTGACAACTAAGCTTTATTTTTCCACTTTTATTTCTTCCCCTATCCTCCATTTTCTTATTTGTCTTAGAGGTACCTGACAGCCTTAAGATGCACTGTCTGTAATGTCAGCATCTCGTGTACAGTGGTTGTGACAAGATTGAGTTTTGCATGTCATTTGCCAGTCCAATGCATCGTCTTATGCTTCTTAAAAGTTATTTTCAGTCTATGTTGTCAAATCTATTCTGTCACTACAGCCGGAATGATCAGTAAAGCTGTCTGTATGCATCAAAATCACAGTGAAATTTGACATAGTATATGAAAGAGTGTAACCTTTGTCATATAGTATACTGAGGCATAGGCATAGTGTTATCTTTATTAAATTACTGATCTAATGAATTACCGATAAAGGTTGTAATTGCTGGGCTTATCACTAACCCACAAGCTACAGACACAATTCTTAATTAAGAGGCGTTAACAGACACCACTATAGGCTAGCATCAGAGAGCTGCATTAGAATTAACTGCTACAGTACTAGATGCATCCTTTTTTTTTTATTTTACATGAATTTATCATATAGCAAAATAGACTGGATTCTTCACCTCTCTGCTTGATAGGTGAAACTCTTGTAACGTCACCTAAGGGCTTGACTGCCCCACAACAGCAGATATTGTGAATCACCAGAGAACTATAGACAGACTTTAGTTTCAATGATTTTATTTACAATAATCCACAGCAGTTTTAATTTAAAAGGGGAATCAGCATGTCACAAGGGTGGGTAACGTCTGTTAATGAGTTTGTTAAAAAGTTAACAAAGCCAACCGACCAAATGCCCAGACGTCCGGGCATTTGGTCGGCTGGCGTGGTTCTGTGGTGAGCAATTGACGGCTGGCACGGCTGGTGTGATGCCTTGTCCCCAGCGTGCCCCAGTTTTACTTACGGAACGGCCGACGAGTCTTGGGACTGCCCAGGGACCTCGTCTGGACAAAGAGACGACAAGGTGTGAGAGAGAGAGCCAGTACAGATATTCAGTCCAAACAACAAAATGAAATCTAATTAAAAACCCAATTTAACATTAACATCCCTAGTATTTTCAGTGAGTCCTACAAGTGCCATGTGGGGAGCTGCTTCCTACTAACCTGGACAAAGACAACATGATGTGTGTGAGAGAGAGAAGGTACACAGGGTTTTTAAGCAGGAAGCACCGCCCCCCTACAGCTGCCACTACGTGGCCATTAGCCCACACCAAACTAGGAAAAGTCGCAAGGAAAGAAACCACACCCAATTAAAGTGGCAGGAGGAATGATACTCAGCTGCCCCGTTACACTATGGATCATTGAACTTCTCAAGTTAATGGTACAGTGTGTAACTTTTTGTGTAACTTCAGGTGCTTGCTTGTTTCTATAGATATGTCATTCCTCTGCCTGGAATGTTCCACAGTATGTCAGCTCTAACTTGCATTTATTCAATTTCAGGTGATTTTATAGCTCATAAATACCTAGAAAAACTGGCATTCTGACTGTGAGCGGGGTTGCCTCTCCACAGATCTGACCTATAACTTGGTATGGTTTGGTCTCCATGATGATACCATACTGTGAAACATTCCAGACAGAGCAATAACATCTCCATGGAGACAAGCGTTTGACACACCCTCCCCCAGAAAAGTTACACAATGCACCTTTAAGGTAAGTGGCCAATGTTAGCGACTGTCAGCATGTATTCAGGATTCATCATCACAGGTCCGCGGTTCTTGTTTCTCTGCTTTCATTGAGTCCAGTTCAAAGACCCGTTGCTGTCCTGCTGTTCTCTTCCAACTCCAGCAAAGCATTGTGGTCTATAATGAGTAGCCATTATTCTCCTCTATGTTTCAAGATGCATTATGGAAAATTCAGAATGCATTACTTTTCAATGAGTGAACATTCGGACGCCACTATAAAATGGTTCCTATAGGTAATTGTGTGCACATTTTAAATTTTTTTGCAATGAGTGAATTTAATAATTTAACAAATAATATTAAAGTCCAAACACATTAAGCTATACTCAAGGGAGAAAAGCAACTTCTGTGGAAACTGTTGCTAGGGGCAGACAGTTGTGGCATCCATTGTGCACCCACAGTCTAATGGCAAAACCCTGGGATCGAACCATCAACCTTCTGACATGTGAGCAAATCATTATTTCTAGTGAATAATTGCATCTGCCATGGATCATTTAACTGCCTCAGTATTGTATCAATAATACTGAGTGTACGCTGCCAACAGCAAATGTCGATTTTTCCTAAAACATAATGTAGAATGACAATCGCTGGGACAGCTGTAAATTATTGTTGTGTGGCTCCGAGGCAACTGGGATGCAGATGGGCATGATGTTGTTTAGAAATCACCTCTTCAATTTATATGTAAAAATATACAGCCACCAAACCTGCAGACTGGAAATTGGGCAGAGGTGTCATGTAATTGCTGCTAAATCCATATTTAAATCATTTTACACAAACTGTTGCTTTACACAGTGCATTTCTGCAATCTTCCATTTTCCATCCTCATGTTTGGGTAAACACTAAAACTTTTTCTGTCTAAAGTCTCTAAAATCTGATTTTCTGGTTGTATCAACACACGGAGGAGACAATGACATAAACATCATTGGTTGAGTGGTCAGATCCACTGACCCACAGGTTGAGTGGTGTGATTCCAACTCCCACAGATGACAGACACTCGGCCCTAGTGTCTGCGCACACTGGTGTATGAATGTGTGCGTGAATGGGTGAATGGTTCTTTGATGTAAAGCTCTTCGAGTGCTTTGAAGGTGGAAAAGCGCAGTATAAAAAATATTTATGTCCCATAAATTACTGAAATTAAGGATATTAATTACAAAAAATACCACAACTTATTAGTAACAACAATTAGTAATTGCCTATGTAGAGTTTGTGTGTCCTTACATGAAGTGAACTAGATTAACTGAAAAATACTGTCCACACATCAGGTGGTTGGCTGTTAATTGTTTGCTACAAGCAGTTCTAGGAATCACCTGCCTCATGTAATGATTAACAGAGAATTATATGCCCATAAGAGTACCTAATGCAAAACATAATAAAAACAATAGGTAACAAAAGTCATGTTAGCTGACACAGCCCAAATTGACATGAGCATTTCACCTTTTGCAAATATGCCGTTGAAAATGTCACAAACTCATTCATATTTGAGGCTGAGTTTGATGTGATCTAATTGTGTGCTGACATTTAGTGGAAGGTTAAGAGTACAATAAGTCACAAATGAATTTAATAATTTCAAATGGGCAGGCTATCTTCGTCTTTGTGCTACCACCGAGCTAATTCAAGGGTTAAAATATAAAGCAACAGCTAATTAAAGTGTTTACCGGGCCTGCTTAATGCTGTATCAAGTCGTGCCTATGTCCACCAGCAGCAGTTTCCAATTTGCACCTAGTTACCACGATACAGGTGGCCTCAAGAGAAAGAGAGATTGGGGTGCTGACCTTTCTATGATGTTATGTTGACAAGTATGATGGCATTTTGAAATAGATAGTGTGGAAAGGTTGCACAATTGCTCTGCCCTGAGTATATCGTTTCCCTTGGATGGACAGCTGCACAAAACCGGGAGTCCATGATACAACTGTATAATAGTGTGGAATGAATTTAAATTTATATGATTCAAAATAAACATCCGCAAAAATACAGGATGTGGTCTCGGTTTATTTCATTCTGAGATGACGCGCAGTCTTTTGAGAGCTGGTGAGTTCATGTTTATGATCTGATTGAATTTCAGATTGCTAAAATACATGTATTCAAGTGGACGACCAAGCCCTGGAATTTCCAGTCTCTACTGAACAAAAGTTAAAAGGTAGCTGTTAACTTTAAAAATACCGCTTCATGATATCACAAGCTGGAACAGAGCATTTTGAACTTTGAAGATGTAGACTAATATTAAAGAGTTACTCAAACATGTGAATGAAACAAAACACAACTCAAAGTATGTTTTTGAGGGTCTAACAACATTTTAACATGGCTTAAAGCTCACAAAAGTCAATTTTGTGTAATACAGGACCTTTAATGACATACTGAGGAACTTTCTAGGCAAGCTGAAATCTTTGTCAAGTCATGTTTTCGAAATATCTGCTGTTTGCATTTCAGTATTGATATTGAAATAAGTTATGTTATATGTAGGCGTTAATATTTTGCTTTATAATGTGGGTTCTATCATTAAAATACCATGATTTACTCATAAAATCACACACTTTACTCCAAAACAGACTCACTTACTCTTACATAGAAAAAAACTCCACAAAATCAGCAGTATAAGCAATCCTCCTCTCTATTCACAAGTGGAAATTTATAATACAGAGCCACACTATTCTCAAACAATTTCTCCACACAACTGGTAAGTAATATACAAAGGTATCATCACTCCTGAGTACATGTAGGTTAAGGTCTAGACTTGGCCGTCGCCGTGATTTATGAGAGGTTGAACATTTACACCTTGGCTTTCCCTTACTGTCTCCCCAAGTCATTCATCAGGCTCCATATAATGAATGGACTTGTTCTTTGCGCTGGAGCTAACAAGACGGTAGGGTCCACAGAGTTCAGTAAAACCAGATTACAAGCGCTGGTCAAGCCCACAAAAAGGGAGCACATCCAAGCACAGAGAGAGGCCGGGAGCACTGGGGCTGCAGCAGGGACAGGAAACAGGGACCGGGGGGGGAAAATGCTCAAAGTTTCTGCTGTGGTCATACTTTCTAATATTGCACTGCACTATTTGCGAGCTCAGGAAGGTCACTGTGCTGGGGTAGAATGACAACGCAATCAGATGCAACTACTGATACTGTGCAGCTGATGTCGTCAGTATTCCCTGAAGGTGTGATGCTAACTGTAGGCTCTGCTCTGTCTGAGGATCTATTAGACTTTAATCTGTGCTTTGTTTTAACATAGTCTGACGAGAAAGAGTTACTTAGTTGGAACTACAGCAAGTGAGCTGATATGTGCTGTTTAATAAGTCACTCACACACACAAAATTACAGTCACAAGCTCGTTAGCAGTAGCCAACAGTTTTTCAGTTAGTCACTCTCACCTTTGTTATTGAAAATCAAACACCTAAGCAGGACCGTGAACGCTTGTATTGATCACAGGCTCCTGAAAATGTGTTGTTTAAATCCATTTTGTGTTTTCCTTGAGTTTTCACACAATCTTTAAACTTTTTTGTCAGTGTTTGCTAATGTGTGCATTGTGTCACCATGGTAACTCCTAAACTATCCACCATTAGAGATACATGTAGAACACCTCCAAAGTATATATATTGTCCTTTACATAATTTACATCACAATTTATTCTAATAACAAAAAGCAAGAATATAAATTATAATACATTCAAAATAAATAGCAAAAATAACAAGAGACTGGTGTCAAATAAGGCATAATTTTATAAATGTATGTACAAGTAAAAATAATAAAATATATCTCAGCAAATGTACCTTATATGTACTACTTACGTTCAGAGCTAGTTTTTTATTACATTTTCACTTCACAGCCACAGCTACAGGAGCCCTTTACAAAAATAAATCCTTTCAACTATACAGTGTGCACAAAGCCAAGAACAAATCGACGTGTAGGTGCAATCTATTTTTGCTCAGACCTCAGACGGAGGGATGCCCACCACTGGCTCCCTTTAACAACGGCCCCTCTCCCCTCCACACCTCCTCCCTCCCACAATATCTACTGAGACGCGATTAGGACGACAGGTATCCATTACCTTGAAGGCCTCGCTGTACACTGTAGCTCCAGGCTTTATGTCACACTCTAATATATACAAAGCCATGTGAATCCACCCTCCCAAATCCCCCCTGTCCCGTATGTGCCAATCCAGTGACTTTGATTGGGCGACTTGAAGGATGATATCTCTAATGTTCATGACAAATTAATCCACAGGGGGAAGCCAGTGACAGTGAGCTGCCAGTGGGTCACCCCTTTGGCTAAGTCTGTCATTTCACATTTGCAGGAGCTCTGGTGCAGAGCTGCATAACTAAGCAGGATGTTTGTACAAGAGCAATGAGAGGCCTGGATCCATAGATGTGTACTCTACAATTAGACCGTGTCACGGGAGGGCTCGTATTGGGGTCTCTGTTTCTGAATATAGGAACCATGTGGGGTCTAGTCCAATACTGAAGATGGATTGTACAGTAATAATGCTTTCCATTCAATTTTGGAAGGTCATTTCAAGGCATGTTTTAATTAAAAAAAGAAAAGAAAAAAAATTGGTGCAACAACTATTTACTGATTGAATATATTGAGTAATTTGGAGGTTTTCAGTCTTTATAATCAAAGGTCACATATTATACTATTTTCTGAGCAGTTTTAATGTTATTTCCTCATCAAAAGCATGCCCAGAGATGTGTTTTGTTTCATTCACATGTTTAATTAACACACAAACCATTTTTCTCTCAGACAGAAAATACCTTTTGAACTTTGAAGATGTAGACTGACTAATAATAAAGGATTACTCATCATATGTGAACAAACAAAACACAACTCCAGGTATGTTTTTGATAAAGTAACAACATTATAACATGGCTTAAAGCTCACAAGAGTCAATCTTGCGTAATGTAGGACCTTTAAAATAAACGAATGGATTAAATATTTACCATTTCTTATTTACACTACGGCACTGTTTCACATTTTAATTGAAGCAGCAAAACAAACATGCCCTTTGCGTTTGATTTAAAAATGTAAGAACATATTGTACTTGATTGAATTAATTTTTATTTATGCAACCAAGAACAAATGGATATGAAATACTAATCAGCTATTTTCTACTTTAGTGCTATTATAAACCATGAAAGACATCCCTAAAAACAGTGCCAAAGGGGCTGTGCATGTATACAGCTTCGTGTTTATTCCAGCTCCACACTGATGATTCGGTTGGAGCGTAATGAGCTGAAGGGTTAGCCATACTGAGCTGTGGTGCCATTTGAAGAGCTAGCACAGGTTCAGGTAGGTCTGCTGGCACTGGGGATGGGCACTGTGGAGATGGAACCAAAGCCTTAACAAGCAACACAACACAAGGGAAGAAGGGAGATATATATTTGCATGACTCTGTATAGTAATCACAGGTCACACTATGAGAAAATCACTGAGGTTGAGATTCCTGGGGGATTTTGGTGTTATAAAGTAAGAGATCGCAGTAATTTAAGAGTTTTTGTTTTGTTTTTGTTTTAATGCATGTTGACCCTTATGTAATATAGCTAATGGTGCAAAATCATTCATAATATTACGTTCAATTTGAAAATAAATAACACTAAACATATGTGAAAGGGCCCATTTAAATATTTTCTTATCTATGTTATAATGTTGTTTTTGATGAGGAAACAACATTATATACCTGGAGTTGTGTTTTGTTTCATTCACACGTTTAACACACAAACGTTGCATATTTAGGCCGTGTTCTTCTCTCAAATGGAAAACTCTGTTCCATCTTGTGATGTTATGTGGTAATACAGGGAATGCTCCACTGTGTTTTTAAACTCCAAACATCTTCACTAGAAACATTTGGATGATTTCAGCCCTGGATCTGTACTGAACTAAAGGTAAAAGATAGCTAATTTGAAAACTACCAAGGTGGAACAGAGCATTTTGAGCTTTGGAGATTTAAGTAGACTAACAATAAAAGGATACTCAAATATGTGTGAATGAAACAAAACAAAACACAACTCCAGGTATGTTTTTGAGGAGGTAACACCATTATAACATGGCTTAAAGCTCACAAGTTTGCATAATATAGGACCTTTAAGTAGTGTGAAAAGAGTTTAGTGGAACAAAGAAAAAAAATGCTTGTGGAACAAATGTAAGTATGTTTAAGACTTTAAAGTCTAAGACTTTAAACTAGACTTTAAATTCTACTTCCGGCGCTGGTGAGAGCCGCAGCTGGTTGCATCGCGCTCCTCTATTTTCTAACTTTTTTTGAACACTGTTAACACTGAACATGTGTCATTCAACTATATCTAGGTGCAATACTAAAGACCATGTAAAACATCTCTGATACAATTCACTTAAGTCACTCTACTGATATTTATCCTGTCTAATGCTGCTGTACATAAACATAGTCATATTACTGTAAATAACATTATAATATACTGAAGTCACTTACTGAGATTTATTCTGTTCATATGCTGCACTGTTACTTTTATTGTACATAATAGTTTTTTGGTATTTTATATTTTTGCTCTACCGGAACAGTGTGTTACATTAGAGTCTATTTTTAAGTCTATTTTTTAAATTATTTTTAAGCCATTATCTATTATCTTATTTTATTGCATGTTACCATTTTCCTGCTGTTCTTGAACTGTGCGTTGCAACACTGGAATTTCCCCACTGTGGGACTAATATCTTATCTTATCTTATCTTATCTTATATGTTTTACTTAAATTTGGCATAGAATTATTAAAAACAACATGTGTAGTAGAAAATGCATGTGTCTATGTGTGATCAGAATACAGAAGCTACAGTGCAAGGTTTTTAATGTAAAATTCTCTTACATGGTGTGTTTAAGAGCCTTGTTTCATAATGCATATGTGGACTTTTTATGTCAGTCATTAATGCTCCACATACGTACGGTGCTGCTCACATGTGCAAAACACTGTGTCTCGTACCCAGTGCTAGCTACAAGCCGAGACTGGTTTTGAACTTGGCTTTCAGGATTAATTATTTAGTGCATTTCTGATGGATCTCTGAAACTGCTTCTGCTGATGCAATATTAATTGACTTGCCAAAATGTATTACAGATGTACGTTCAGACATTGATGGTTGTCAAAGGCTTGTTTTTAAGGAGCAACTCAAACCAAGTTGTAAATCCAAGGACACTCGCAAAACAAATATAAATACTTAAGTAATACAATTAAATTTCAACTATGTCCGTCCGTGTTCAAGGTATAAAATATGGTAGCGATTGGTGCTTTTTAGCTCTAAGAAGCATTTTGGCCTTTTAACCATGTTATCCTCTTGTCCCATCATCAAAAATATGTTGAGTTGTATTTTGTTTCATTTCTTTGTTTGTTGTTATTTTAAAATGTATGTAAAAAAAAAAAAAGTGATCATAACTGATCAACATTATGATTTCAACATTACACTGGACTTCACAAGCAAGAGTAGGTAATGTATAATGTAAAACTGTAGTCTTTGTATTTCAGTCCAGCTCTACTTGGGAATTGGATTGGGATTTCACAGATCTTTAAAATTTACAATTCTTTCCACTACTGTAACGTTCTTATTCACATTACATTGTTAAACATGTAGCTATAGAGTGCATTTGTGAGGTTGATACTGTTTTTAATAAAAAAAAGCATATGGATTTCTGTGTTGCAACCTTGATCAATAAAAAATGTCACTGCATTGACTACTTATTTTCCACTGCGTATAAAATAATCAATGTAGCACTGCTCTGTGCATTATATAGGGTATATAATAAGCTACATGCTTTATTAATTTAAACAGATCTGGGTTGGGGAGGTAGAGATCATTACTTTGTCCAGGAAAAGTGTCATTGGTGTGGGCTCGTCTCCCCACAGAGGCCTAAGTGTTTGGTTTCACGCCTGAGATGTACAGAGTGTAAAGTGTATCTGTGACCCTGAATATGCTGATGAATCATGCAGCACTATCACAAAACCCACCCTGGGACCTCTGTTAACAAGCAGAGCAAGGCCAGCGCGGGACGCAAGTAACAGAACCTTATGCTTAACATTAACAATTAAATAACAGATGCCTGAGGGACCTGCTCCTCCGGTTTCAACACTGAGATAGAGATCAAACTATTAAAAATAAAACGCATTCATTCATATGGTGCGACTCATGCGGTGTAGGGCCTTTATTATGCTGAAGTACGGTTTTGAGCTGTAACTGATGTGTGGATCAATACCAAAATATCAATAGTGTCAAGGTATCAAAAAGTTTTGGTTCTCATGCAAAAAATATCATACGGGAATTTCTCAAAAAAGGTTGTTTTTCAATGCAATTTCAATCGATTTTTTTTCTTTATTTAAGTGTTTACTTTAGTTTAAGTGTGCATATATTTAACTTTTGAATCAGCTCAAACTGGACTTGAGTAGATATATACAACAAAGTACAACTCTGTATATCAGAAGAGTACAATGTGTTTTTATTTTACTGTTGTTTTTAATGTTTTGCATGTTTTTATATTGTGCTGATTTTATTTGAAATGCACTTTGGGCTCCTTGAGTGTTGTAAAGGGCTCTATAAATATTGATTCATTGAGTTTCAATACATTTTAATGCAAAACTCCTGGTATGGGTATCAGACTAATATTACGATATTTGCCATAGTATTATTGGGTACCAGATCAAACAAATATTGTCAACAGAAGCCATTGCTAACTGTAACTTTATCATAATATATTAGCCACAACCAACAATCTTATCAGTTTTATCTTGCAGGAACTTGTGGTGCAAAATCTTGTCCCATCCCTGACGTCCAAACACCTTCACCTGATCATAGTGCTCAAATTGTCTCCACAGCACTGTTTTGACATTTCTGCAGACAGCTATTATTGCTTTGTCTTGAATGTTCCATGGTATGATATTAAACATATCCATCTACCATTTATTCATTACGGGTGTTTCGATTGCTCAAAACTGCATTGTTCTGTGAATAGGGGCAATTATCCACAGATCGGAATTGTAATGTAGCATAGTGCTGTAACCTGCTTGTCTCTATCGTGATAGATAGGTTTAATATATACTGAGGAATATGCTAGAATATCATTTGGAGACAAGCAGGTGGCGGACCCTCCACTAGAAATGTTACACAGTGCACCTTTAAAGTATTTTCTCTTATTATTTTAAGTTATACTACAGGAAACACAGGGGCTAAGGTGTCCGTAGTAGTTTATTAAGCCTGAATAATGCATAACATCGGACCTTTAAATGGTGAGCCTGAGATGGAGCGTGTCTTTATCAGGTTCACTTTAGATGCTGGTGTGCCCTTTTGCCTGGCCCCACGGGAGAATCTAAACAAATCAGTCAAGAATAGAAAGAGGCAGTGATTGGTTGGAAATCCTCCATGAAGTAACAGCCACACGTTTGCCTGCACAAATGGTCTACAAATATGAACGCCCAGGGACCGAGTGGACCAATGGAGCGCTTCGAAACAAGACGTGCACTGACTTTGAGATATGAGGTGGAGGAAGGAGCTCAGTCAATTGTGTTGTCTGGTGTGGAGGTGCGTCCATCAAGTGAATTGAGAGAGTTGTTTTGAAAGTTTGGGTTTTCAGGGAATGAGAACACAGTTTCTGAGAACAATTGGTATGCCATGAAAGCCAAATTGAGAGGCATTTTGATAGAGTACTCCAAAGCATGTGGATGAAAAGGTCAATAAAAGGCAAATATTTTGAAAGGAGACAAACAAAGAAGAAGAGAAGAATAAAAAAAGCCTTATCAATTGACTTTTTGAAATAAAAGTATTAACTAATAGTATTAATTTATTCACAGACTTACAGTACAATGAGTTCAAATTGTGGATAAGATTGAGTTGCTCATAGTCAATGATTTTAGCAATATTGGAGTTTGAAATACGGAAAAAGTAGAGAAAGTCAGAAAAGGAGAAAAAAATAATACTTAAAAATGCATTGTGTATGGAAATTACTTCACCTGGAACATTTCACAGTATGGTTAAACCTTTCTATCTTCATGGAGACTAAACCAGACCAAGTTACAGGTCAGATCTCTGGAGAGGCAACCCCACTCACAGTCAGAATGCCTGTTTTTCAAGGTATTTTTGAGCTGTCAAACCAACTGTAATGTAATACTGTGAAACATTCCAAGCAGAGCAATGACATATCCATAGAAACAAGCAGGCGACAGACCCTCCACCAGAAAGGTTACACAATGTACCTTTAAGAGGCAACATAAAGGCCAGCATTTTAGTCTTCCAATTGCATTCAAAGTAACAATACAACCAGTAATATCTCAACAGAATGGTTATCCCACTGTTAAAAAGAAATGGACACAATTTGGTTCAGTGCCTCTTCTCTCTGTGCAATTATTCTTGATAGTGCTTCTTTATGTCCACTCTTAAAAACAACTTAAAACTATTGTCTGCGGTTGATTGCTTCTCTCCATCATCAAAGGCTTATTTCAGATTACAAAAAAAAGTTGTTGTTTTTTTATTTTGGGTCCCTATAAGAATCATGTTTAGGGGTTTGGTCTGTTTCAAGACCAACAAGAGCCTTGCCTGTATTGCTAAGCCCCAAGGCACATAGATGGAGCTCTCTATCATCCTGGATCTTGACACTGCGTTCCAAATGGCCTTACTGTGGGATAACTTGGTTCATTTTTGCTTTTCTCCTTCTCCCCATTCCCTTAATATTCCTGTGAATTGTTGGCTTTGGGCAGTGACGTTGAGTATAGAGCACGATATGGGAACATCTGGACTAACTGATGCTTAAGGTTGGATTAACAACAAATACATAGACCAAACATAAGTGAATGAGAGGAAGAAACTGTATCTAGTTAAAAATGATTAGATTGTTTTTGTTTTATATTTTCACTTACATTTACATTTTCATTTGAAGTGACCTTAATAATAATTGGCCTTATCTATTTTTCTTCATTGTACTGCTGCACCAATTGTAAATTTTTCAGTTACCCAATCATACTTAATACTGATGCTTGGACAAACACTTTATGAACCATTATCTAAATCGAAGAAGATATATGTTTTTTTGTGAATTGCTCAGGATTTCTCTAACATGCTCAGAGAAACCAATGATGAGGGTAAATCATTGTATGAACATGGTTAAAAGTTAATGCTAATTTTATGTAGTATGTCTGATTTAAACTGTATTTAAGGTATTTACAAGTCACCTATAGATTCCAACCATAGACTGTATCTATAAAGGTACACAGTGAGCATGGGCGTGCTACCAGCTCCATTAACTTCAGCTCCAATTCACTTTGTATTTTAAAAACATCGCTGCTCTCTTTGTAACTGCTGCTGTCAGGCTTGTCATTCTGTCTTAAAATGTTCGCATGAACCCACTCTACATGATCCTGGTGTTTTTATTTCACTATTTTGTTGGTAAATTAATTCTTATTCTTAATATGGAACTCAGCTCCAAATTTGCTCCTTTAACCGCTAGCCACGGTGAGCTTCATTTGACTGAAGCCGAATGCTATGGGTGAGATTACTCCCTTAGTTCACTTCTTTATACAGTCTATGACTCCAACACACCATTTACTGATGATAGACTGCAAAACATCAAATCAATGTAAAGGGAGGTTTCACATTTGATCATTTCGATTGGTGTAAAAGAGTAAACTTCTCAAATCTCAGTTATCAGGTGCAAGGACCCACAACAAAAGAAGAAAAAGTACATTTTTCGACACATGGTTTGTACAATTCAAAAGCTGATAACTGTAATACCACTGAAACTCAGAAAAGTCTATCACACCAAAATATAAAGCTTAGATATGGATCTTTCAAAAAAATCAGTGATAGCTCTTTCCACCTTGAGTAAAACCAGTATGTGAAATTTTGGGGTCTGGCCTATGGACTATATGGACATTGTTCAAGTACAAAGCAGGTTCCGTTCCACAGTGGTTTCCTATACAAGTTTTGTTACATGACACATAAATCAGAATCACATAAGTACATTTCTTTCTGACCCACTTTTGGTTTGTACTGACAACTTGAGCCCAGGTACATCCCACAATAGCTGCTCTTGTCTCGCCAGAGTGTGACCCCATGTCAAATCTTCAGCACAGGTTCTCCTCTCAAGGAGCTCATTTCCTCCTCTCCCACCGCTGTCCGGGCCCTGGCCAACACCTCTTTTTCTCTATGCTACAGTCTCTGTGGTTTTCAGTGTATAACAAATGATATCAAAGGCCTACTAGCTGAGTTTTCACACTATGGGAAATGTCAAAAATGGTGTCCTCTTCTCTTTCTCTTATTTTTCCTTAATAAAGTTATTTTATAATGTTACTTTGCTCAGTAGTTCATTTGTCAAACTGCAAAAGAAAGTGCAGTATTGTTTTAGTTCTGAGCATGTGATCAGTCCATAGCTCCTGCCAATTTGGAAGTATTCAATTTACTGACTATACTGAGTTTAAAGGTGCACTATGTAACTTTTCTGGCTGAGGGTACACCATCTGTTTGTCTCCACTGAGATGTGTTTTTTGAGAAAGTGTTTTTCTTGCTCAAAATACCTTGAAAAATAACATGTATTTTTAAAGTGACTGGATTTACCTCTAGTAACAACCACGATCATTAACCACAGGACTGGCCAATTAATCTAATTAATTTGATTAATTTGTGTTTTTAATCATTGAAATTAAAAAAAAAAAAAATAAAGATTGAAAAATTGAAAAATTATGAAATCAAAGATTATTAGGAAACCAATTTACTCCTGGCTTTATTTGCAAAGCAGGATTATTGTGCAATTAAACAAAAAAGAGACAAAATATCTCATTCTAATTTAATTTAAACTATTAAAATTAGATTACCTATCTTTAATTGAGGGCAGTTTTCAATTTCTTAAAAATAGGTGTGTTAAAAATTAATATGAAATATGAAATATTGATGAATATGTAGGCGGAATGGTGGCTGAGTGGCTATAGCACTCATGCTTCACATCAAGAAGGTTCTGGATTTGATCCTCAGGGCGCCTGGGCCTTTCTGTGTGGAGTTTGCATGTTCTCCCCGTGTCTGGGTGGGTTTCCTCTGGGCACTCCGGTTTCCCCCATCAAACCTAAAAAACATGCACCAGGGATGACAGGTGGAAATTAACTCTAGTGCTACAACCTGCACAATACACCTCTCCTGTTAAGGTTAATGTAGATTGTGCACTGTCCCTGTCTTATAAATAAATAAAAATAAGAAACTGTAAAGAGCTTCCTGCAGTTCCTGCTCAGCCCTACTTTTACACGGATCTGACCTGTAACGTGGCCTGCTTGAGTCCATAGAGATAGGTTTAATGCCATACAATAACAGGTTTAATGCCTACGGAGACGAGTAGGTGGCAGATCCTCCACCCTCAAAGCTACACAGTGCACCTTTAACATTTGGTGAAATCTCAACTCAAAAATCAATTCATTGCAACATGCACTTTTCATAAAATGTGCTATTAACTGAGACATTTTTCTCAAATATAAGCGCAAAAATGGAAAAGCTCCTCATATAGTTCAATAATTCAAGTGCAGGTAAAAAACTATGTAAGTTAGTTTGCCTGTGGGTTGATCTAGATGAAATGTCTTGATAAAAGTACTTAGAGGTTGAAAAACAGTACATGACAGCTCATGTGTTCTATTTAAAAGTACCTGGTATTTAAAATGACATATGAAGGTCAGAAAACATCTCCCGGTGAAACTGGTGATTATAAGTACGATGACATAAAATCAGTCTCCTTAACTACAGTCAAATCCCTCGTCTGGGCTTCTAAAACATGCCTAAGCCCAACTATCCCAGCTTTGTGTTAAAACTGTCTCCACGCTAATTCCCAGGTAGCTAATTCCCAGCCTTACCTTTGTAATATTCCTAATGAGCCTGTAAGCCGCGAGATCCTTCATTCTGCTGTGTTCTACGTTCCCTTTGATCCCAGCGATCCGTTTTCCCACAATCCTCGGGGGGTCCATACATACTGTTACCTGACATCGAATATTCATGGCTTAGAGCTCCCACCCACCACCCACCCCGCACCCCTCCTCTCCTCTCCACATCTGCACCCTCCGTCCTCCCCAAAGCGAAAATGTCAAACGCAGATTCGGATGATTTCAGAGAGAAAATTCCATGTACCTTGGTGAGTAATAATCCTGGTTTAAATGATGTTTTTGGTTTAATGTCAGCTAAGGTCAAGGCCTGTCTGGCTGTATTATGTGCTGTCTGCTTCAGGATAAAAACAACATTGGGGTTAGGAGGCACTTCTGAATCATATATTTGATTATGTCTCTCAAATTTCAGTATCACCTGAAAAGAGTTTCTGATATTAAAGAAACCACTACTGAAAGAGGAAATAGAAATGTTTCAAACGAGCCAAGATAATTCACTGCATCATTCACTTACATTACTTTTCACAGACTTGGTGTTTGACCCTGTATACTGTATATATGTAGTGAATTGTGAATTGATGAAAAAAAAAAAGTAAAGGCTGCTTTGTCTAGAATGTTCCACGGTAGAGATTAAGCCTCTGTATTTCAAGGGTGACAACTATAGGCTACCTTACAGGTCAGATCTATGGAGATGCAACCCTATTCACAATAACATCTCCATGGAGACAAGCAGGTGATGGACACTCCACCAGAAAAGTTGCACAATGCACCTTTAAAAATCAACAATAAAAAAGCAAAACAACTGTCTTGAGTGTAGTAAACCAGATAACAGGATTCTATTTCATGAGAAAACATAACTGTATTAAATGTATCCAAGGCATACAATTTTCGATGATGGTAAATATAAAATTGTTATCAGTTTTTCTGAGTTGTCGGCCTCAGTCTCACCTTCTACAACCTCTCCTGTCACACCGACAGCTTACACATTCACTGCCTTAAACCCTGTTTGCACGGGATTTCACCTATAAGGGAGTCTGTAAAATATAAATGACCTCACAACCTCCTTTTTTGGGCGCATACACGCAGAGGAAAGCAGTGTTACTAATCATCTTGTTTTTATGGACTATTATGGAAATTGTGGACTGATAATTGCATTGAAATTTGACAAGAACCTCACAGGCCTTTAAGTCCAAGCCAAGTCCCATGCAAGTCGTCGTCCATTTTATCAAGTCTCCAGTCATCGAAATATTGTGTTACTCGAGTTGAAGGCCATAACATTTAGAAAGCTGTCCTAATATGCATTCAAACAACTAAGTACTATATGTATCAGTAATTTGAGCGGGAGTAGCACTTACAATAATAGGCCTATATATGTCTTGCCCAAGGGAACAGGAGTATGCACTGATAGTCTAGAGGAGATGGTATTGGTTGGATACACTGTGGCTGAGTCCTTCTGCAATACAACCTACATTTCTAAAGTTTCATTCACACATTTTTGAGTGACTTTTTATTATTAGTCTGTCTATATCTCCAAAGCTGAAAACACTCTAGTAGTTTTCAAATTAACAGCTACCTGTTACCTTTTGTTTAGTAGAGACTGGCAATTCCAGGGCTGAAATTATCCAAATGATTCAAGTGAAGGTGTATGGAGTTTAAAAACACAGTGGAGCACTTCCTGTATTATCACATGACATCACAAGAGTGTTTTCTGTTAAACAACTCAGCCTAAATATGCAGGGTCTGTGTGTTTGTGTGAGTCTGTATGAATGAAACAAAACACAACTCCAGGTATGTTTGTGATGAGGAGACAATAATATAACATAGATCAGAAAATAGCCTAATATGCGCCCTTTAATGTGCGCACTAAAATACAGATTCAGATCCAGATACAAACCCATATTGAAAAGTGTTTCAAATTTCAACCCCCTCACTGTGGGGCTGCCTGGTGGTGCAATCTTGAGTGTAACCTCTCAGTCTCTGTGTATTGAGACATTGTGAGTCCCAGCCGAGCGTACAGGGCTTAGATGGGAGCACTTGATCACATTTTGACTCACCTCCCCACTGTTCCACTCCACTCTGTATGGTTGTTTGTTGTGCTGTAACCTGTATGTATTTTTTACAGCCATTTCTCCCACACTTACCCTCTAGACATCCTCACTGAGTTGGCTGTCTCGAATCAGCCCATTAGTGCTCAAGTGTATTTGTCATTTGTCAGATTGTCTGCCGTGCTTTCTTGTTGTTTTTGTTCAAGACTTTTAGGATCCCACAATGGTTGCTATTTACACACTACAACTCTGAATCTTTTTCTACTCGCCCTGGCTGTCCAGCACTCTCCCAACATTTATTATGGTGCTTATTACACCGTATTTGTTGCAGAGCCTTGAGCTAAGAGCAAAACAAGTATAAAATATACAACTTGTATAGTTACAGTTATAGGGGTACACGGTTTAAAAGATTAAAAGACTAATTGCTGTTTTATATCTAAATGCCACTTTTATCATTATTCTTTCATACCAATTCTGAGAAGATATAGGATCATAATATACTTTTTAGATATTATGTAATTGCAGAAAACTGTGGCAGAGTGGTTACTTTTCAAACTAAGGAGATTGTAGACTCAGTTCTAGAGCTGACTCACCAATAAATTTAGATATAATGGGGAATTTGTAATCTGTCTTTACCTGCTTGTTAATGCTCAATCTCATTTGATCTCAAAAGATAAACAAGCACATGGGAGACTGTTGTTGTGTCCTTAGGCAAGACAATTCACTCAAATTGATTAAGTTGGTGGATGGAGGGACCAATGGCGCATTTTTAACAATATTTATTTCAGCTGTATTAGATATTATCGTCCTATAGAGTGTTGTGATGTCATCTGAAACCCAGCAGTAGAAGAGACCTGTGTGCTCCTTGTGGACGCTGCACCACAGTTTGAGAAGCAGTGGTCCAGAGCAGGCAGCAGACCCAGCTGATGTGTGCCTTTGCTTGAGTGATAGTGCTGTGTGCTGTGCTCTCTGCCGCCCTGCATCTCCTGCTAACGAAGAGCCTCTGCCGGGCCTCACCTCAGGCACCCCCCTGTAATTATTCCCACAATGCCACACAGCGGTGAGATGGGTGTCCGTTACAGCCCTGTGCCAGGCTCCCAAAACAACAACTGTGCGGCCATTATTTGTCAATCAAAACCTGGGCCAATACAAAATGCTGTCTGCTACATCCTGAGTCCTAGTTATCATCATCGAAAACTGTCACGCCAAAGAGCATTTCTATTGATTTTCCTACATTTTTTATTTTTATGGTCCTGGCATTTCCCCTGATCTCAGGTTTGCTTTCACTGCTCAGCTTTGAGGAGTACATGGAAGGAGAGTTGTTTTTCGTACAGAACAACATTGCACACAGTTCACACAGTAAATAGAAGTGCAGTTTGTTTCTGTGCTTATATTTCACAGACATACACATGGGTACAACAGCTTAAATATTAATACTACCCACAGGGATTCAATAGTAGCACATATTTCAGCAAGTTCAGAATGGGGTTTAAACGCATGTCTCAACAACTCAGTCAACACAATTCCCGAAAATCAATGACCGTAATGACCTGTAATTTTACTAGCCGTTAGTCAGTTTTAATTGAAAAATAATTAAGAAAATTTAAAAAGAGTAAATAATAAATTATTTAACTGTGAAAATTACGGTTTTAAAAGTAGCATTTTGTTCTTGAAAATAATTTGTTAAAAGAAAAAAAGCCATAACATTTTGAAAGCTGACCCAATGTGCATTCAAACTACTACAAACAAACTGCTGTCATAAGCAGTATGTTCAGAGTGGCATTTACAATAATATTGGTGGGTGAAGTCTTGCTAAAGGGCACAAAAGTATGCATTGAAAGTCAAGGGGAAGTGCTAGTGGTTGGAAACACTACAGCTGCATTTTTTTTTGGCAATACAACTTACATTTCTGAAAGACAAATTTTGTATTTCTTTTTATTCTTCTTTGGGCCAGCAGTAGCTCAGTGGGAAGAGTGCTCAGCCTCTGATCTGACAAATAAATACTGTAGTTGTGTCCTTGGGCAAGACATTCTATGAATATGTGTGTGAATGGGTGAGCCTGCCAACCTGTGTAATTAGCTCCATCACTCTGCTTTATTCACCTTATTCCAACCCGCTCACTTTTATCTCTAAGTACTCCTAAACAACACTTTCTTGTCGTGGCACTTCTGATTAAACAAGGACCCCATTCATTTCAATGGCAAATTTGAGAAAAGTTCTGCCATTTAAATATGACATAAAGTAGGTTCATTGGTGTAAAATGTTCAATGTTCATGTGCGCCAACAAGTCAGCACTACACCGATGCTTTAAAACAGATTTATAGACTATTATTTTATTAGTGATGAACTTATTTACTGTCAAGATTGGCAGCCCCATACAAAATATTACAACCTGATGGCCATGACCATGACCATGATGGCGGCACACGGCAACTTCCAACAGACAGGAAGAAAGAAATTATAGGTGAAGTGTTTGTCCAACCACAAAAGAACACAACATAACAGCACAAGTCAAAGCTGTAATCAACCCAAAAGACATGCAACTTGTTCTTTATGACTTTTATCTACAACTTAATGCCATCACAATTCAAGGAATGATACAAAGGAAAAGCTTTCATACATATACTAGCTGATTTCTATTGACAACTTAAACATGCGTGTATCTCATTGAGTTGTGTGTGTGCCTGCCTCCATCTTCAGTCTTGTGCAGAGGTGGCAGATGTGAGTGTGAGACAGGCACAGCAGGGGGGTCATAGCTCCAGCTCCACACACACTCTGCATGGGAGAACTTTTACTAATGTGCTGCTTATGCATGAACACAACTGTCGACTGTCTGCTCCAATGCCTCTGTCTGAGCCTAAAGAGCAAATATAGTCATACCACAGACCAATATAGTCACATTTTTTATTCAGTCTTGTATTTCAGATATTTATTTACTTTCAAAAAAGAAGAGTCAAAACACTATTTTCATTGTTTCTCTCTGTTTTCTTTTGCGTCTATTTCGATTTAATTCAAGTAATTCATGGAGAAGATGGGAGACATGGTGTTCTCAAAAATCTATCATGGTTTAAACAGCTAAATGAATGACATTGCACCTCATTGCCTGTGTGTTTATGTCTCTTACATCTAATTGCTTTCCTATAATAATCTTTGTTTTATTCCCCAAAGAATTTCAATACATTTAGTATTTAATGTCATGAGCTTGAGACTGGTGTCAAATAAGGCATACTTATATAAATGTATATGTACAAGTAAAAAGCTAGTCTCAGCTAGTATACAAAAGGTCATAAGGAGAAACAGTGCCAAAAGATGAATTGTTTTGTTTTGTTTTGTAGTACTTTATTATCCCTGTAGGGAAATTACCCTCTGCATTTCACCCATCCTTAATAAATAAATAAATAAATAAATCATCATAATCATCATCATCATCATCATCATATTATTATTATTATTATCATTATTATTATTATTATTATTATTATTATTAGTAGTAGTAGTAGTAGTAGTATTTAGTAGTAGTGACATTTCAGATCCTTCAACTTCCACCAATACCATTAAGAGTGCTGCAATATCTGTGCAACCAAGTGACCGACTGACACAAGAAATGACATCACCTCCTTTGACAGTTCAATAACAGACATGGCATCAGCCTCTTAGTGCCGTGTTTGCCAAATGGTTGGGATCATTGTGTGCTGAATGAGTCTTTATTCCGTGACGTAAATGTCTTAACACAAATGGGTCTGTCTTCATCAAAACGATCCCGTGTGCCTCATAATACTGTCACAGCTGCCCTTTCCACAGAAATCATCTTTGTTTGAAAAGACTGAATAAACACTAGCGCCAAGGCAGCACTTTAGAGGTAACAGTGCTTTTGTTAGCGCCAAATCTCAAGTGCAAATGTTGGGTTTCCATTCTGCTGGCTACAACTCCATTCTCATGCAATGACTGGTGAACAGGGCTGGAGAGGAAACCAGCCAAGGTGTGTCAAATGCCATTGTTTTTGGGGTAATAGAGTATTTAACCAGAAAGCCAAGCTACAATTGCAACATTTGTGGATTATTTCCCTTGGTACCATCTCCATCCAGTTTGTGGGTAAACTAGCTATAAAGTATATGTTTTAAAGGTCCGGTTTTATGCAAAATTGGCTGTTGTGAGCTTAGCCATGTTATAAAGTTATTACCTCCTCAAAAAAAAAAAAAAAAAAAAAAAAAAAAAACATACCAGGACTTGTGTTTTGTTTCATTCACATGTTCGAGTACCTACAAACTAAGGAGGTTGAGTGATGATCTGTTCCACTTTGTGATGTCATGAAGTGGTAGTTTTCAAGTTAACAGCTACCTTTTACCTCAGAAAATAGCATAATGTGGGCCCTTTAAAGGTGCACTGTGTAACTTTTCTGGTGGTGCTTGTCTCCATGGTGATTTTTATGCTTTGCCATGGATGTTTCACGGTATGGCATTAAACAAATATATCTTGCATTTATTCACTTATAGGAGTTTTTATTTCTCAAAACTACCACAAAAACATGCATTATTACTGTGAGCAGGTTCACTTCTCTACAAACCTGTAACTTGGCCTGGAAAAAAAACAATAATGCTATCTACATGGAGTCCAGCAGGTGGTGGACCATCTACCAGAAAAGTTACACAGTACATCTTTAAAGCATTAGCCTTGCAGTGTTCTTACATCAGTCGGCTGTACTCCACCTCAGGTCATAGTGATGGGTAGTAGGGCATTAGAGCTGTATAGCAAATGGGAGCTATAAAGATGATTGTTTTGTTTGTACAGACGTCCTAATGAACTCTTACGGTATGGCCATACATTTGGAATCGAGACAAGTCAACAACAGCACAAACCTTTGTCTTAAGGGTGCACTATGCAACTATTTGGTTGGGGGTCCGTCACCTGCTTATTTCTATGGATATGTTACTGCCCTTCTGAAATGTTCCACAGTATGACATTAAGCAGATTACTATTTTACGTTTGCTAAATTACTGTTAGTTTTATAGCTCAAAGATACCTAGAAAAACAGGCATTATGTGAGCACAGTTGCCATTCCACAGATATGTTGTATTATTTTCTATGCATTAATTTTACCCATTTCTACATAAAAATCAAGCGACCGAGGTATGCTTTGTGGCTGGCATGTGAACTAAACAATGTGGAAAAAAATGATCAAGAAAACATGAATAAGTACTAAATAAAGCTTAAACCATTTTGTTATTTTTTTTAATAATACAAGTTGGAGGTGCTTTAGCTGCTCCTCCACTATGGCCTTCTTTTTGGAGACGCAGCTCCTCTCATGCTGAAAAGAGTTCAGAGGACAGCTCCAGCACCTTCCTGGACAGTTTCTCATTTTCTTTGTTAGTTAGACCTCCCCCAACATCAATGCATATGGTTTGAGTGTCAGTTATAGGTGCTTTAAGTTCTTCTCATGGACTTTACTGGTGTTGTCTAGCTCTTGTTTGACCTGGACATTGTCTCTCACTGTATTGTTATAGATATATCTTATCTCCTTGTCTGCTCTAACTTGGTTTCCCAGCTGTTTTTCTATCTTCTGGAGCATAGCTTTGAGCTCTTTCAACTCCAAGTCTTTTTCGTTAGTCTTTTTTGTGACTTTTTGGAGATGGTAAGCTCTTGTTTCGTCGCGCATTTTCCTGTACTATAGAATTGCACAGGGACCATATCACTGTGCACTAACTTGGTCTGGTTCTTCTGAAGAGTATCAGTGAATTTTCCAACTCCAAGTCCTTTTCTTTACCAGTCCTCTCCTGAGTCTTGAGCTTGTGGTCCAAATAATCGCTCTTTTGGACCTGATCTGCAAGCTTGGCCCCTGTCCGCTCCAACTCTTGGCCACTCTCTGACCAGAGTGCTATCCTCCAGGGGTGGAAGTTCCTGGACCAGACTTCTTTCCTCAGGGTTTGAGGAGTCCTGGTTGTTGGGAGACACCAGTTGGGTCTCCTCTGGCTTCAGACCGCCCCCTGTTGGTGTGGGGCAGAGCAGAGCTTCCAGGTCGAAGTCCTCATCGTAGAGATGGGCGTCATCCTCTGATGTATAGAGGTACCAGGGCTTTGTAGAGAAAGTAGTTGAGCTTTCCATATCTGTGTATTCACCAGTGTCCTGGGACGTTATGAGCCAAAACTTGTCTCTTGAGAACATAGGCACTTTCTGCACTGTATAGAATGTGACATCAAGAAATCTATCCATGGGTTTACAGGATGAAATGAACTATTCAACTATTAATAAAACAATACTATTACATAATAGATTTATTTTAAATCAATTTTACATCAAACTCTAAAAATGGATCACTATCCATCTGTTAGAGTAAGGGTTAGTTCAGCATGTGAGATCATCTATTTGTTCATGTGTGGTGAAAATCTGTGTGTGTGTGTGTGTGTGTGTGTGTGTGTGTGCGTGTGTGTGTGTGTGTACAGTATACATATTACTAAACATACATATTATTAATGTTTCTATGTATTCTATTTGTGACTTATATCTTAATTATGTTGATTATTATCTAGAAAATCAAACGGAAACTTGCATATGATATTTGTATTTGTAAATTTCTTCTGAGAAAGTCTTCATACTCTGTAATTGGCCTTATTTAAATATAATGTTTGAATGAAACCTTTGATTTGTGAGTGACAGTGAGGATTTGGAAATGTCAGGTTCTCTAGTTTCCATTTCCATTAGTAACATTTTCACTTTCACTTAATTGGTAGATCTGAAAATATAAGTACAAAGTGTCATGACATGAATGAAATGCTGTCATAAGAAAATTATATTCTTTAGCCTAGTAATATTGTATTCACCTCTTAAAAAAGTGATGAGTTCTGCTTTTCACGAAAAACTGCAACTTTAATTTTGTAGTTTCTTTCTGCAGTATAAATAATTCACTGCAGTGGGCCTCTCCTCCTGAGCATGTAGTAATATTGCACAATGTGAAGCTTAGACCTAATTAAAAAGTCCAGTGCTCAGATCTGCAGTTGTCTTTGGCTGTAAACAGTGCAATCAGGGAGGCACCAAACTGGAACGCATCTCCTCTTCTCACTCTCCCAGGTGAGTTAGTCCGTGTGATGGACGCAAATGAAGACAGATACAGACAGTAAAATGGAGGACAGACAAAGGGCCCAAGAGCTGACTAAAACATGATGGAAATGTGTTTTTATTGTAGGAAAATAGAGTAAATCGAAATGTTTTAGAATGGATATCATTAAGGAATTCCCTGTATTTTAGAGGACATCTTGGTATGATAAGGATTTTTTTTTTTTTTTTTAATATTTCTTGTAAATATTACATGCAATGAAAAGGGAAAACAGGTTCTTACTATCAGTCTCAGAGTACTGTATACAAATAGTACAGAAATGCCTGGAGTTGTATTTTATTTTATTTTATTCATACATGTGTAACACATAAATCCTGCATCTTTAGGCTCTGTTCTTTTCTGAAACAAAAACACTGTGTTCTTTGGAATTTTCATGTGGTAATACAGGTGCTTCACTGCGTTTTTAAACTCCATACATCTTCACTAGAATCATTTGGACAATTTCAGCCCTGGAATTCATAACATCTGCTGAACTAAAGGTTAAAGGTAGCTGTTAACTTGAAAACTACCACTTCATGACATCACAAGGTGGAACAGAGCATTTTGAGCTTTGGAGATGTAGACAGACTAATAATCAGTTGTTACTCAAACATGTGTGAATGAAACAAAACACAATCCCAGCTATGTTTTTGAGGTAACAACATTATAACATGACTGACAACACATCAATTATGTAATATAAGACCTTTATTCTAACAGACTTTATTTATTATGGAATTAGTTTTTCAGTAGTTTGAATAGTTAAGGAAATAGTCGATAAGAGTCTCATGTCGGCGGCACGGTGGCTGAGTGGCAGCACTCATGCCTCACAGCAAGAAGGTTACGGGTTCGATCCCCGGGTCGCCCGGGCCTTTCTGTGTGGAGTTTGCATGTTTCCTCCCCGAGTCTGGATGGGTTTCCTCCGGGTACTCCGGTTTCCCCCCATCAACCAAAAACATGCAACACCCCTATGAACAGTTTACAATCAAGGACCGTCAAGGAATTCCTCCCACCTGCAGAGGGGTTCATAGGGGGTCTGGGTCTGGTGCCCAGAGTAGGACTACAGATGCAAATTAGCTATAAGCTACAATCTGGTATAAACATATCTGCCACTGTGCTTAATGTAATTGTACATTGTCCTAATAAACCAATAAACCAATATTGTAGGTCGACAGCTCAACATTCACACTCATTCCACATGTGTGACTGAAGCTTACGTAAAGCTAGCAGCCTCAAAAAAGACTTCAGAATTAAAATGGTAAAAGTTCCAAGTTGTGTTTGCTACTGTAATTAATTTATCTACATTTAATTAATCCAAAAAGCAAGAGCAAATAAGGCAAGCAAATAAGGGCCACTCAACATTTCAGTCTAAAATAGGTCTGTATTTCAGTATATGAGCAGCTGTAGAATGAACCATTCATTTTACATGCTCCTTCAGGGCACAAAAGAAAACAAGCATATAAAATACTGATTCATTATCAATCACAAACTAGTTTAATAAGTAAAACTATATTAGGTTTTCCTGCCTTTCATTTGCTACATGAGAAGAAGGATCTGAGAGACTGATTGATTCCTTTATTGTCATTGACTGAAAAAAAAAAAACTATGAAATTACAATTCGCAACTCCCTCTGATGTACACAGACAACACAGTGAAGCCAAGACACAGTAGTCTGTTTTAAAGTGTGATCAATACCTTTGTTGTGTCCATGAGCAAGACACTTCATTTGCCTAAGTAAGAGTGTGATGCGTAAGTGGTTGATGGTGACTGGAGTGGTTGGTGTTGTACATACAGGCAACTTATTAACCACCCAAGGAATGAATAAATAAACCGCTTTGGGAAACATGAAACAGTGTAGGTTGTATTGCACAGTTTGCAAGATTCACTGAATAATCTAAATACCTGTTTTTATACTCAGATTTTAACTCTTGATACTTTGCAGCTGATGTCATCAACAGTCACTGGGGGTGTGAAGCTAAATGAAAGCACTACTAGCTCTGTTACTCAAGTAAACATCTGACTTGTTTGGAACTGCAACAGGTGAGCCGATTTTTGCATTTCAAAAAGTAAAATTGAACAGAAATACACAGAAATAGACACAGCACACAGCATTTTGTCACTGCAAAGTATGAATTCACTACTTGCAATAAACCAACAATTTCTGTATGCGTTACAAGTGTGATTTGAAATTGTATTGTTGTTTTTGACATTGTATTGTTGTTTTTTTCAACTACTTTCTACATTTTATATACCTACAGAAGACATCAAATCTTTGCTTTGCTTTTTTTCTTTACAACATAATTATATCTGAAATTATATCATAATTATATATATATCTTGCTCCATAATTTGATGTCTTCCGTAACTGTGAACTATGCATTGTTATTATTGTTCTTGCTTTTGCTTTTCTTTTTTGAATGTAACCTGCTCCCACAGTGAAAAGAATGGGGTCACTGTGCTGACGCAGGGAGCAGGACGAAGCACTCGGACTGACTCAAAAGCGCTAAAGTCAACAAGCTCTGAACACACTGAAACTATGTCAGATCCAGGCTTTTTCCAACAGTTATTTTTGAGCCATTGGAAAGTGTTGAATTATTAACAATCACTAGTGGCACTTTTTATGCCATGCTTCCTCTGGCCTCACTCAGCACTCACAAAGTCACAGACAGAACAGAGGAAAAGCCTTTATATTTTTTTGCAAAGGCCAAAGATTGTCCCTAAAAATAGTACTGGTGTGAGTAAGGTTACATCATGTTTTGAAATGAGACAGGTGCACTGCAAAAAGCAATATCGAGGTAAGTTGAAATGACTTAAATTGTGAACATTTTACTTTATTTGAGTAGATTCAACTTGACGAGTAAAATGATCTACCAATGGAATAAGTGTGTTTTTCTTCATTCAAGCAATGTTTGATTTTGTTTCTTATTTTAAGTGCAAAGAGTCTTGTTCCACTGGTAGATAATTTTACTTGTCAAGAGAAATTTACTCAAATCATGATACAACTTTTTTAATTCAAGTCATCTTAACTTGGCTAGATTTTAGTTTTTGCAGTGTATGAATTGGTCATTTTTAAAACAATGAAAACTCAAAAAAGTCAAAATGAACTTAAATTTGAAAACTTTATCTATTTTCAAACCATACCAATATAAATACTGCACGTAATATATGGGTTACAAAAATAGCTTGAGAAATTGAAACTTTATACATACATTTAGCCCGCTAACCTGTACCATATAAGTTTACAGTAAAACAAAAGAAAACTTAAAGATGCTTCTATCCATGAGGATGTTCCACAGTATGGCATTACACTTATTTATCTCAAGTAAGCCCAAGCAAGTGACGCTACAGGGCCAAGTGACAGGATCAGATCTGTGGAGAGGCAAGCCCACGCACAGTAAGAATGCATGTTTTTAAGTCAATAACACATGTATTTGAGGAAAGGCAAGATGGAATATTCAAGACAAAGCAATAACATCTCTAAGAAGACAACATGTGACAGACTCTCTACCATAAAAGTTACACAGTGCACCTTTAAAGTGCATAACTTCAAGTAAAAAACAAACAGGAAGTTCAGCTTGAGTTTTAATCAGCACTGAAAATTCCATCCAAAACGCAAAAGATCAGTTTAACATAAAAAGTTTGCATTTTGCATTAGTCTAATTATGTATGTAACATCTGCTGTCTGTATCTCGCCTATATAGGGACTGAAAAATTTACTGAAAGCATTTACTTTCTTTAAACTAAACTGAAATAACACAAAACTGATTCAAATGTGTAGATATTTGTTATTTATCTCTCAAGTAACCGCAAAACAAATTTGTTCTGTGGTTCACTTCAAACATTATGAGACTTTCACGGCCAATTGTGACCAATGTATATGTCCAACCAGAGTATATATCAGAATATATTTGGGATCTGATATCTAATCCAGTAAATTTGCCAGTATTAGTGCTGATATCCAATACTAGTATCAGATCGGTGCATTCCTAATAGTTATGTTAGTAGTAGTAGTAGTGAAATAAACTTCTGTCTTTGAATTCTGCTTTTTGAAAATGAGACGAAAGCTCAATAAACATACAGGTAATTTGAGTAAATGTAACTGAGTAGATTGTCAGAACGTCTGTCATGTGAATCGAACCCTTGCGTCTCTGTCTGATGTTTTCTCTCCGATTCCCTGGCCACATCTCATCCATGCGCACCTTCTGTCTTCACAGTTGTGTGTCCCTAATAGGCTGACAGGTTTGTGGCAGAAGACGCTGCTTGATTTATTGGGTGCTCCAGGTTCTAGTGGAGCATGTCTGACTTCCATCTTCTTAGAAAGACATTTAGCCAGTCTCTCATCGCTCTCTGGGCTCCTCTGCTCTCAACACGTGCTCCCTGCGTAATGAATGCTAGTTTACATGTTTTACCAGAAATCCAATGAATGGTTACAGCGTGATGAGAAGACAACTTGGAAAATAGGTGCAGGAGCCAAGTTAAAAAGAATGTGTGGTGTGGAAATTATTTAGTAAAAAGTCTACTGTGTAGTGCATGAGTCATCTCTGAGAAGATTATAGCAACCAACCACGCTGCACAATGGAACAGAATGTACCAGAAATGCACAAAAAAGGAATTTTCATTTTTATTCTAAGCATTCTCCTCTTTTTAATGTAAAGATATGACTAATTGTTGAACTGTGTGGACAGAGGAGCTCATTCTCCACCAGGCTCCTACAGCTCCGCTCAAACTAGGACTACATTCATACCATACTCCATGCAAATGCACATTAACTCACCCTTATCATGTCAATCATTATTTCAATTTTGTTTCTCCTTTTGACCTCTTGTATATAGCTGATATATATTTGTATTACTATATTTCTATATTATATTTTTACTGGTACATATACATTTATATAATTATGCCTTATTTGACATGGATCTCTTGCTATTTTTGCTCTTTGTTATTATTAAACATTGTGATGTGTGAGCTACTGTTTCCAAGTCTGAGTGATGTAGGAGATATCGCTCTTAAATTTAGTTAACTCCAAGTGTTTAACTGGAAAAAAAAAAAGAAAAAAAAAAAAGAACATTTTTACTGTGAGTGGACTTGCCTCTCCACAGATCTGACCTTGCTGTCATTTCCTGTCCAATTGAAACCTACTTCCTATTTAGTTCGTGACAATATCTCACATACTGTACCTTTCAGTTGGAATATTTGCCTCTTGGAACAGAATTTCTTAGAACTATCTTAAGAAAACAAAATCTGTTACTACAAAATTTGAAACTGAAAAAAAAAAAAACTATTTTTGTTGAAGCAGTTCATAATAACTGAATTTTTCCCACAAACGAACCAATATTTTTTTCAAGCTAGTGAGCACTACCAGCTGAAACTACCAGCTTATTATGTTACCCTTTCATGTAAAACTAGAAAAGACACTGACTGTTCTGGACATTGTCATTTCTCATTCAAAAACACATGGTTTGCCCAAAGTCATCACCTTTTTTTTTTTTTTTTCTTTTTACCATTATCTGACATTGCGGTTTGAGCTGTGAGTGGTGCTGTGCGTTTTCTGGTTTTCCTGCACAATGACTCCTCAGGGCCCTGCTACTAAAAGCCATTAGCACTCCAAGTGGCGTAAAACTTGCATGAACATATAAATCTTTCAAGGGAGTGCATTGAGTGTGTGTCTCCTGATAAAGGCTATAGTTTTTTTTTTGTTTTTTTTTTACATGAGCCACTTGCTATAACAGAGCCGCCTGTGATGTTTATTAAAGGGGGTAGAGGGGAACAAGGAAACTTCATTCTCCGAGGATTTGTTATTCCAACCACGTCCAAGGCTCTTCCACTCGTGTATCCTTAACAGAGAGAGAGATGTATCCATTGTATCTGTTGAAATATTTAGCCGTCACATTTGCTTCGGAGTAAAAACAAGACTTACAAAGACTTACAAGATGAAACATGAAATAGGCGATGTGGCTCCATGTTAAACTGTATCATAAAATGTTCAAGATACTTTTTACTGAACATGGGTGTAGCGCATTATTATTACCAAATCCTTTTTTTTTTTTTACAAAGATGTCAGAAAGAATAACAGTACAATGTATTCCGTTTTAAGTGTAAATGAATGGATACAATCAAGGCCAAACATGACATTTTATATTAAGAATATTATAGCTGAAGACATTTCACTTATAATTCTATTACTGCGCAAATTATCCTGATCATATTTCATGTCTTTTTTTTTTTTAATTACATTGCTAAAAGTTAAAATCAGGTTCATAGTGTAGTGTGTCATTTTAATTTACCTTAGCAGTGTTTTGGAACAGGTATTTTGAATCACAATCGTATCTTAGTGTTTTATTCCCTGGTTTTGTCAAAATTAATGAAAGTGGTTGTACTGATTTTTTGGTATGTAAGACATTGTCTTGCCCCAGTACAAATACAGTATATTGTATATTGTTTAACATGTTGTTCTTAGCTGTTCTTACTGAGAAGTTGTGAATGAATTAGAAGAGTGAGAAATAGTACAATGTAGCATGAAGCTCTGTTTTACACATTTTCAGACAGTAAAAATCAAGTACAGCACCTCAAGTTGTAAAGGTCATAATTTTCTTTTTCACTTTTTCAGCTACCTCTCACTTTGCAGCTTGTTCTGGCTACATGCCACCTAAAGCCCACATTAGCTCGGAGAATCTAACAGTTGATGGAGGAGGATAAATAAAGATGAATTTGAAGCATTTCACCCAGACGTCATTGCTCCTACTCTGTCAGAAACTTATTTTGACAATAGTTTCTCTTTTCCAAGTTTGTTGTGGAAGTTTTAAAGGTTAGCACTGGTATCAAACAGGATCCTGGGAGAGTGCGGTGTTTATGTGAAGGGCAGTGGGAGGGGCAGACAAATAGAGAGGTGGGAATCCAATCGCCCCGCACAAGGGCAAATTATCTGACCAAGGTGCGCCGGCTGGGGTGTCTTCAGCCACTAATTGATAAGAGGTTTCTATCTTTAGTGCGCAGCCATGTTTGGCCCAGGACATCAAAACCTTGGCTGGAGCTGAAAGGCTTTTGCTGATGTGCCCCGTCGTCCCAGGCCGGTCGGGGGTTGGGTGAGTGGAGGGTGGGGGGTGGGGGGTGGAGGGGGAGTCAGGGTGTCACCTTGCTAGCGGGTCACTTCTCTACTTTTGCTATCTGGCAACAGCTGATATGATAGGCCTACAGATCTACTAGATTCACCTTGTGATGTCATGTGGTGTTACAGGAAGTGCTCCACTATGTTTTCAACGCTATTAAACTCTACAACTTTTGGAACATATTTAATGTGAAATATATGGTTCTTTTGTGAAGTCTTTGTATTATATGCAAAGTTAACAACTATAAACTAAGCCTAAATAAGGAAGTTATGGGTGCAATTCTTTTAGCTATACAAACTGTCTTGAAGCATGTAGAACGAGAATAGGAAAATAAAAGAACCACAATTGTTAAGCACACTCCACTAGAGTCCACAGTTTCTGGCATGAGCTGCTACGGCCAACGACTTAAGAACAAGCCTGTATGATTGAATATATAAACATGCGCCAAGGTTATTATTAGCCACATTTATTTAGATTTACAACTCCTACCCACAAAATACAATTTCCCTGAATAGCATACGATAGATATATAGTCGGTATTGTTAGTTCAGATTTATCTTTTAATGTACCGTCTCCTCTTGCCTTTTCAACATGAGGAAATGTTTGGTGCATTTTTTATGTGTAGTATAAATTGCATGGGCATTTATTTACTACTACATTTATATGGTGCTACAGCCCATTCATATTATGCCTTTCCCAGGAGAGCAGACAGAACCGGGAGGTGTTTGAGGATGGCCTTGGAATAGGTTAGCACATGGAGAAAGTGTAATTGTAAGCACAAATCTGACACTGTGGTGACTTATGGGGAAATGTTAGCAATGCAAGTCCGATGTTTTGTTCAACTTCACAGCTTTATGTAGACACAACTTAAAGGGCCCATATTAAACTATTATTTGATGTTATAATGTTGTTTTCTTATCCTTGTTTTATTCACACATTTAGTCCACAAATCCTACATATTTTGGCTGAGTTCTTCTCTCAAACAAAAAGTACTTAATCTTGTGATGTCATGTGTAATACGTGTTTCACTGTGTTTTTAAAAAGCCATATACTAGAATCATTTGAATAATTTCAGGAATTGTCGGTCTCTGAACTACAGGTAAAGGCAGCTATTAACTTGAAAACTACTGTTTCATGACATCACAAGGTGGAACAGAGCATTTTGAGCTGTTGAGATGCAGACAGACTAATAATTAACGGTTTACCTAAGCATGAGTGAATGAAACATGAAACATGATGAGGTAACAACATTCTAAAGCTCACGGGAGTCAAATGTGCATAATATAGGACCTTTAACAGTCATTACAATGGGGTTACAATGGCAGAGTTGTGAGTAATACTACTACAGGATCAAGGTTGTGGTTAGATTTGGGCTGGGTGACCAGTGTATAACTGAGTGGAGTTTGCATGCCCTGCCTGTGTTATTGTGGGCTCTCCTTTAGAATAATATTAAAAGACGTTCAAAGGGAAAAAAGCTGCACCAAGGAGCTAAACATTGTAATGACCCAAGTGGCCAATAATCAATAATACAAAGATTTAGGAGATTATTGGGATTAGTCCTTCTAAAGATTGACTTGCTTTAAAGATAAACAACCAATCAACAATGACCTTAAAAGTCAATGACACACACACAAAAATCAACAGACAAAACAAAGTTGAAAATTTTACAGAAATGTGTTATTGTTTCAGATATATGTAATCACTACTGGGCACTATTGAGTCTTTTAGTGTCTCTTTCAGTGCCATGTTAAAAATAAAGTTGTTAGAATTCGAAAAAACAGCTATTGTACACTATTATTCAAAAGATGACAAAAAATATATTTGGTGGTTGTGTAATTGTGAAGGAAGGTCCCCTTTATTTCCCAAAAGAGCAAAATATATAATTTTGCCACTCCAAATTAGAACTATAAGTCTAATATAAGGTGTTTTTGTTATTTTTATAGGTTAAAGGTCCTATATTATGCAGATTTTACTCTTGTTTTATTTCATTAACACATATTATTAGTTTATCTACATCTCCAAAGCTCTAAATACTGTATTCCACCTTGAAATATCATGAAGCGTAGTTTTCAAGTTACCGAATACCTTTTACCTTTAGTTCAGCAATGTCTGGTAATTCCAGGGCTGAAATTATGCAACTGATTCTGGTGAAGGTGTAAGGAGTTTAAAAACATAGTGGAGCACTTCATGTATTACCATGTGACATTAGAAGGTGGACACACACACACACACACACACACACTGTACAATCCATACCTCCAGCTGCCTCGGCTGATTTGCCGTTCCCTTTATGTAAATCACAGTACTTCATGGACTGCAGCCATAAATTTGATTATGACCATTTAATCACGTTGCTCTGCTGCATATTGCAAAAAGAGAGCAGAACATCACAGGGTCTCACCTTTAATTCTCTAACCTTGTTCAATTTTCATTTTTGTGAAAATGCAAAACCAAAACATTATAAATTGTTGAATAAATTGAGTTTCCTGTGCTGTGCTCCTAGCCTTTTAAAGACATTCAAAGACAGACTGGTTTGTGGGAGGTCATGCCATTGATTTGCTGCAGATGCTCTGGAGCCCTGAGATGAGGCAGGCTGAAAACTGACCTGAATTAGATAGTAAAAAAGAACATCTAAAACAGTTCAATTAGCAAAGTTACTGCTGCACCACCTCCCACTCCCGCAAGGCTCCCACTGTTGGAAGAGACTAAAGATCATAGACAGGAAGTTTATTTTTTTTTCAGATTTATTGTTCTCTAGATTTTAATGGACAAGGCAGTGTGAAACAGAGGTGAAGAGTGGGGAGAGGCATTCAGCTGTTGTCAGGCTGGGAATTGAGTTAAAGGCCATGTACCTAATTCCTTCCCTTGTATTTGGGCAAAGTTTGTGTTGCCTCAGTACACATATATTTTATAAGCAGCTCTTGAGGTCAAAATATGTCTGCTGCATGCTGTCTGCATCTTAGTGTTTTATTGTCCGATCATCAGGAATTGTGTGTTAGCATGCTAGTTGTTTTTAGCTATACCATAACAGAAAAAGCTCTAGCCACAGACAGTAGTGAAAAAAACTTTAGACCACAACCATTTAAAATAAACTAGTTCTGTTTTGTTTTTATCATTTTTTATATATGGTTTTTTTTTTTTTTTTTTTTTTGTAAGGTGCATATAAGGTGGCATTGAGCCTAATGTATTGTAAGTGCTTCCACTAAACCCCTGGCGGTAGTGCAACTTGTAATAGAATTTTTGAGACATTATTCAGAACAGCAGAAGAATATCTGATTATTTGTTGAGCAAAATTAGACCGACATTTGACTGAATCTGGTGTTGATTGTTTTGAGACTCACAAATCAATGAGTCAGATTATAAAGACCAGCTGAGCTGCTGCTTCAGCCTAAATTGGCACAAACTAAAAAAAGATGTTTTCACACATGAGTCATACTTTCAGAAGAACTGCCAACATTACTTCAGTGAAACTAAGTACAGTACAGTGTATGTCTTTGGCTTCATTAACAGTTCACTGATAATTAATCCACAATGTTTTTTTTTTGTTTTTTTTATTCAAACATCCATATTTATGATGTGGAGAGCTTATTCATGTGGCGTATGCATGACCAATAATACGGGAAGTAACTTTTATGAATCTGATTATTTACAGTAGTTTCTCTCTCTGAAAATTACTATTGGCATAAACACAAATAACATTTAAATCAACATTTCACATTGTGCCAAGCATCCACAGTCACCAACTATTGAGAGTAAACATATTATTATATAAACATATTATTACGCAAAATTGACTCTTGTGAGCTTTAAGCCATGTTATACTGTTGTTAACGCCTCAAAACACCTGTTTGAGTATCCCTTTATTTTTAGTCTGTCTACATCTCCAGCTCAAAATACTGTGTTTCACCTTGTGATGTCATGGACCGATATTTTTCAAGTTAACAGCTACTTTTTACCTTTGGTTCAGTAAAGATTAGCAATTCCACGGCTGAAATCGTCCAAATGACTCTAGTGAAGGTGTATGGAGTTTAAAAACACAATGGAGCACTTTCTGTATTACCACATGACATCACAAAGTGGAACAGAGTGTTTTCTGTTTGAGAGAATAACTTAGCCTAAATACGTATGATATAACATGTGACTGAAACAAAACACAAATCCAGGTATGTTTTTAATGAAGAAACAACATTATAACATAGACCAGAAATAGCGTAATATGGGCCCTTTAACTTAAAAATATATTACAATCAAAAGTTCTCCCTAAAACACTACAGCACCGTCCAAATAAACAGAAGAGCCCCACTTCATTTAAAATTACACGTTTAACAGAGCCATTGACCCGGGTGCCTTTGCGGTGATTGATAAACTGCTTGCTTGTTGCCTTGTTTGTCAATGGCTCCTAAGTCGTCTAATGGCCACTCAGCGATGGCAGCGACAATAATGTGTGCTCACAACGCCTGTAAATCCCGCCTTGTTCTGACACCGTTTAACACTCCCAACAAATCAGCCGACTCGCACATCTTAGTCCTGCCGTATCCTTCTGCCTCCTCCTACCCCTCCACTATGATTAATGCCCTCGACGCTATCACCGGCGAGCAGCTCAGGTCGCATATCTAATGTTCACAACAGTCTGCGCTCTTTCTCAGGTGGGTTGGAGGGTCAGGAGGAGTTTAAGACCTCCCATCACCACAAATCCTCCATGTGTCCTTCTGAGGCAACAAGAGCCTGAATACATTACAGGCTTTGAGCGCACAAGCATTGCAGCCGTTTTAAGCATTAAAGGTGCACTGCGTAACTTTTCAGGTGGAGGGTCTGCTACATACTTGTCTCATGGGGATGTTATTGCTTTGTCTGGAATGTTCCGTGGCATGACATTAAACATTTCCATCAAGCATTTATTCATTACGGGTGTTTCTATTGCTTAAAAATACAATAATTCCTTCTGTGAATAGGGGCGACTCTCCACAGATCTGACTTGTAATATAGGGTAATGCTGTAACCTGCTTTTCTTCCTCGTGATAGATTTAATCTGTACTGTGAAACATTCTAGACAAAGCAATAGCATTTCCATGGAGACAAGCCGGTGGCAGACCCTCCACTAGAAATGTTACGCAGTGCACCTTTAAGTTCCAGACTTAAACAAACGTTATTGATCCACGAGGGAAATTACTTGGAAACAGTATCTCACACATCACAATATATTATACAAACAAATAACAAAAATACGAATGGTGCTAATAAATTCAAAATAAATATGAAAAATAACAAGAGATTAGTGTCAAATAAGGCATTATATAAATGTATATTATATAAATGTATATGTACAAGTTAAAAAATATATGTAGACATATAGTAATACAAAAATCTATCTCAGCTATTTAAAAGGAGAAGCAGTGCAAAGATGAAATTATGATTGAGCTGTAGGAGCCTGTTTAAACATTAAAGGTGCACTATGTAACTTTTACCTGCTAGTTTGTATGAATATGTCATTGCTCCACCTGGAATGTTCCACAGTATGACATTAAACAGCTCTACCTTACATTTATTCAATTACAAGTGGTTTTATAGCTCAAAAATACCTAGAAAATGAGGCATTCTCGACTGTGAGCGGGGTCGCCTCTCCACAGATCTGACTTGTAACTTGGTTTGGTTTGGTCTCCATGAAGATAGTAAGGTTTAATGCCATACTGTGAAACATTTCAGACAAAGCAATAACATCTACATGAAAAAAGCCTTTGACCAAAAAACAGAAAAGTTGCACAATGCACCTTTAAATTCCAGCCTTCACATCACTATTATTGCACAGCTCCAGTCGAGTCTTTCACAGATACACAGCCGTAAACCCAGGATTTACCTGGCCAGACACCTTGCTTACTTCAAAGTCAGAAAATAAGTAGGAGTAGGAGCATTCGGCATTCAAAAAATAGTGCAGAAAATAAACAGTTACAACGCGTTTACAACATTTAAATCAATATATGATGTAAATAAGCTCCCTTTAGACCTATAACTGCATTTCTGTATTTACCCCAGATCAATGGCAAGAGAATTAAATGACTTTGTAGAGTTAAATGCATAAGATGCTGAGGGGTAAGATGGATGTTCGAGGGGTGTCAGATTGTGCAGTGATGAAACATGTCATTCTGTGCTAACTGCATCTCTGATCACCTCCAAACACATCAGAGTCAGTGGATACAGTAGACTGAGGGTGCAATGCCTTTTTATCATTGATCAAAGCAACAGGTTTAGTTTTATGTACAACATCTACCAACAGGCCCCCAACCTCGGGATTGTGTAGTCACATATCATGACATTTTCAGAGAGCCAAGAGTTATACCAGTGCAGATTTTAAGATGCTAAATGTTATTTTTTATTTGAGCATAATTTTCTATACATTACAGTATACGCATTGTGATTTGAGTACATAGCTGAGCTGCTCAAAAGGAGTAGGTATAGAAGGAGTATTCCAGAACTTAGTAAATAGCTGCTGTGTGTGCCATTTTTGCAGAATTTAATTACAGTTTAGCATATATTAAAACATGTTCATGTGTCAACAGCAGTACAGGTACTTATGATTATGTGTTAATGATTCACAAAAATACTAAACTCAGATTCATTCCTTTTTAAAGTGGAGTTATTATGCAAAATCGACTTTTTAGAGCTTTTAACAATGTTATATTTGGTTCTCCTTCTCATTTAGACTCTTGAAGTTGTATTTAGCGTGATTAATGCATGTTTGTGTAATATTTGTACTCCTGCATTCATTGCTCTGTTCAACCCGTTTTCACTTCCACCACAATACGCCCACTGCTCTGTACTTACTTCGCTCTCCAAATGTATTTTCTTAGTTTGTGATGTGTGTAGGATTCAGCAGCATCGTGTAGCCATTTTTAAAAGAAAAAAAAAAGCAAGAACTTTGCAGCTCTTTGTTGTGATGACGTTTATGGCGACCTCAGCTCCCATTAGAAGCAGAAGTCTTTTATTAAGTTCAGGCCAATATTATCCACATTATAACATAATGACCCACGGATGTCATAGATTATAACTATATAACAGGCAAAAGCACACTATGTCTTACTAGTTCTGCAGTTCTGTACTTTATTCTGGGCAACAGCAGAATTAGCAGTGCATTATTGAAGAGTACCTTTCCATTCATATTTTTTTTCATTGGAGCTGTAGTAAACTAAACCAGGGAAAAAAAAAAATAAAAACATGGATCAAAGGGTCCATATTATGCTGTTTTCTGATCTATTGTATATCTTGTTTCCTCATCACAAACATACCAGGAGTTGTGTTTTGTTTCAGTCACACACGTTTAACACCCAAATCCTGCATATTTAGGCAGTCTGAAAACACTGTTAAACCTTTTGATGTTGGAGATGTAGACAGACTAATAATAAAGAGATATTCAAACATGTATGACTGAAACAAAACACAAGTCCAAGCATGTTTTTGATGAGGTAACAACATTCGAACATGACCTAAAGCTCATAAGAATCAATTTTGGGTAATATAGGACCTTTAAGATCAAGTGTAGCTCCACATTCACTCATTCTCAGTGCATTTTGGAACAGTAAAAATAAACATGCCTTCACCTCATGCTTTTGTAAAACCCACACTTGGACTGGCTCTCAGAAGGCGATGTCGTCCTCTAAAAACTTGATAGGGATTCTGCTACACACAAACTCCAGCCTCAGCGTTCACAGATGCCCACATTAGTATTCAGCAGGGATGTATTGCAGTGACATGTAATACATCATAGTCACCAAGAGGCACTTTCACCACGGAGTTGACGCACAAATATGGCTACTGCATGTTAGTGTGAGTGTGACGCTTTCTCCTAAAAATGTCCTCTGAAGTTTCTGTCGACATAAACATACACACGTACACAGCAAAGACATGCATTAAGACTTCAAGGTGCATTTTTACATCGCCTGTCCCACCAGCAGCGCTACACCAGGGTCACACAGCCCCACTGCATTGTGGGATACGTATAAAATGTGATATGAAAGAGGGTGTCTGTTTAGGGACAGCCGGTGGTAGCCTCGAATGCTAAGCCGTGCAAGGAAGGCTGGGTGCCCTTGACTAACCTTGGAGTTTTACAGTGCTTTTATGAGAGGGTATAAATCATCATGATGCTTTTCGCCTCTGAAAAAAATGTGCTGGTATTTTACAACGTGCAGCCGGATTGACAAGGCAAATGTGCCAAATAACAAAGCTCACAGCCTAGGCCATACCACAATGTATGTTTAAAAATGAGATGAAACATAGCAGCTATTTGCAGCAATTTGTCTTGTCCCACAGACACAGATATATTGTATACAGCTCTTGGGGTAAAAGTGAATCAGCTGCGTGTTGCCTTTTTGTTGTCTAGGAATCAGGAAGTGTACATTAGCATGCTAGTTGTTGCTTTACTGTCACAGCAAAACCCCTCACTTGTGCTTGTAAATTCATCGCAATCAATAATTAGGATGTTCTGAATGCATACGATAAGTTAGGAATACCATTACAAACCATTTAAAAAGAACTATTTCTGTTTTTCACATTTTTAAAAGAGCAAAAATCTGGTATAGCTTCACTTTTAGCCTTAATAAAGAATGAACAAAAACTGAATTCACGATAAACAAATAAAATAGTTCAGCCTCACTAACTACTTACTACTACTACTTATTAATACCATTACCCTAACTAAAGCTCAAACCCTTATTTAATAGTGAGCCTTAATAAAAAGGAAACATTTTGTATTGACTGACGTGTTGGCCATTCATTTCTCAAAGCAACCCAATTTAGTTTTTGTGTTTAAAACTGGTGCACTACTAAAACCTCCCCAAAACCACAAAGTATACTCATTTTGTTTTATTTTGAACAAAAGCAATGGGTAAACACAACATAAATAATATGATAAATAATTAATAATAAATAATTACAAAGCATATCTTGAAACAATTTAAATCAAAAATACTATCTGAGGTGCATCCATGTCTGTTACCTTGGCTCCTTAATTCCTCAGCTGTCAGTCACAGAGGAGGACTTAAGAATACAGGTGAACACAGATGAGTCACGCCAATTACAAGACTCGTCACTGAGCGCTGTTAAAAAATATCTGGAAGATACAAGATTGTGAGGTCACTACATAAGGCTTCAGTCACTTTATAAGCTAACCTTCTTTTTAAAGGGCCCATATTACATTATTTTCTGGTCAATGTTATGTTATTTTCTCATCACAAGCATACAAGGAGCTTTGTTTTGTTTCTCTCACATTCACATTCTCTGTTCCACCTTGTGATGTCGTTATCATAAAACAGGAAGTGCCCCATTGTGTTTTTAAACACCTTCAGTAGAAAAAAGGTAAAAGATAGCTGTTAACTTGAAAACTACAACTTCAAGACATCATAAGATGGAACAGAGCATTTTGAGCTTTGGAGGTGGAAACAGGCTAATAATAAAGGATTACTCAAACACATGTGAATGAAACAAAACACAACTCCACAGCTCCACCCCTCATAGTTAATTTTGCATAATAAAAGGCCTTTAAGGAATCAAAGCTCTAATATTACTTCACTGCTCTTTCACTATTGTATGCTGGTGTGTTTTCTTTTTCATGAAATGCCAAGCCTTAAGATCTTGTTTTGTTACCACCAATGAGTCAGTATAATAAACAATTGGATGAACAAGCAGTTTTACTCATATCATAGAAAAAGTGGCCTAGTCTAGCTTCAAATCTACACATTTCTCAAATCAGTAGAGAGAGAAAAAAAAAAAAAAAATATATATATATATATATATATATATATATATATATATATATATATATATATATATATATATATAATCATTGGTATTTGCCAAATACTGTGAAATTTAAGTAGCATGTCAGTTTTATATTTACATCACCCACTGGTCCTTTAATACAGGTGGAAAATAACATGAATGGGCCTATGTGTTTCTGTGTCTGTCATGGGGCGAAACAATGGCTTCCAGTGCACACATTAAAATGAATGACTCTTACAGTGAATGTAAATATAGTGCATTGTAAATATAGTGCATTATGGCTCTAGGTGAATGGGGAAAATAGGAAATTATCATATTGATTGCTTTTGGGCGTCATTGAGGAGATTTTCATCTTTTTTTCATGCACTGTATACATACAAACAAAAGGTTGGTGGAGCAAGGGGCTTTAATGACATCCACTGAGAGCGTGGAAAGACACTGTTTTCTACACAGGCCATGAAAGCACCACCACTGCTCCCTACAATGTAAACAACCAAGGCCCCAAATCCTTTTCACTCAGCAACACATTGACTCACTGCTGCTGCCCACGTTCATATATTCATGTATTCATGTGTTTATCACAACTTGGCGACTCGCAACGCCATTTTCTCCTTATAATGATGAGCGAGTGCACTTCCACCACGGCGAGGAAATATCCGGGGAAAACTGCACACACTCACGCAGAAATTTGTTTTGGTGTGTTTTGTGTGAGAGACGGAGAATAGGAAGTGATGGGCTGCTAAAGAAAACCAAATTTCGCCTGTTTACTGTAGCCGTCAAATGAGATGTACCGGGAAGAGAAGCAGCAGTGAGATCATTAAGATGCAGGACAGGCACGCAGCACAGGCCTGTTCAGGGAAGTTTTTAAATTACATTAAAATATCACAAAAAACATTTCAGCTTAGCATTTCTTTACCCTGTCATTTGTATTGTATTATTATGTTTCTGCTTATATTTTATATGTACAAATATTCAGTAGACAAAAATATATGAAAGAACTGTCTTATTATTAATACCATATATATATATATATATATATATATATATATATATAGTTATTATATTTATTTTGTGATGTGTGAGCTACTGTGTTCAAATAATTTCCCTTGTAGCCAAAAAAGTTTGTCTAACTTGAATCTTATTGAATGATTCTAATATTGCAATGTACAATGAGTTATTTCATTGTTATGCATTATAAGTAGGCTTATTATTAAGATGTATTTTTATTTTATGCAGTTTTATAGACCCCAGAAAGGCTAGCCACTGTACTGTTCAGACTAATGTAGTAATGTAGTACTCAGATACTTGTGTCAGATACTGTATCCAAGTAATTTCCCTCTTAGATAAACAGCAAGACTGATGCTATATATACTCTGAAATTGACAAGAAATGTATCAAGCAGTGGCAAGAAATGTATTACAAAATATACAAAATAAATACATACAACAAAAAAAAATAATTTCTCAAGACTTGACTCTTTCTGGATTGTTTTGGTTCTTAAGATGTATTTTGTGCACCAAAGAATAAGTGTGGTGTTTTGTAGAATATAATTTTGCCAGTTATCTGTTGCAGTCCTCTTTATACAGTGCTGACTTGTCATGCAGAGCTGCTGACAGTGTGCTCTTTCAACATCTCAATCTCCAACACTAGTGGGCAGTCATTCCACACCACCACAAACTTCCTGCATTTTTACCAGACGTGCCTCCCCTATCCGTCTCCATGTTAGTGCCCATAGACTCATTTTACTACCTGTTTTTTTTTTTTTTTTTTTTTTTTTTGGTAACCGAGAACACAATAGCATAGTTTGAAACAAGAGAAGCAGCTGCAGCCTGGATGATGCCAAAAACCACTGCAATCAACAAAAGCAGGGAGGCAAATGTCATGATGATGGGGAGGGGAGGGGAGAAGCGCAGGGGGGAAATTGCTTTTTAATTAATATTTTGATTTTGGATCATATATCGCTCAAGTGGCATTTAATGAGAGGCTTACAAGCGCTCGATGACCACTCAAAGTCATTGTGGAGTTTATTGGATCATAATTTGGAGACGGAGGGAGAGGGTTGGGAGGGAAAGACAAGAGCAGAAATGATAAAGGAACTTAAAGTGCCCCATGTATTTGAGCAAAATGTGTCTTGCCCCATTACATTATATTTTATAAGCAGATCTTGAGGTCAAAATAAGTCCGCTCTGTGCTGTCTCCATCTAATTATAAGCATTTTGTTGTCTCATAATCAGGAAGTGTACAGTTAGCATGCTAGTTTTTCCTGTAATGGCAAAATCACACTTTAGCCACTGGAAGCTGCAAAGCAATTGTAAACTCATTGCAGTGAATAATTAGTGATAGGCATTTAAAGGGCCCATATGACACTATTTTCTGATCTATGTTATAATGTTCTTTCCTCATCATAAACAGACCTGGAGTTGTGTTTTGTTTCATTAATACACAAACTCTGTATATTTAGGGGAGTACTTCTCTCAAACAGAAAACACATTGTGATGTCATGTGGTAATACTGTGTTTTTAAACTCCATACACCTTCACTACTCTAAAATCATTTGGATAATTTCAACCCTGGAATTTCCAATCTACTGAAGTAAAGGTAAAAGGAGCTGTTAACTTGGAAACTCCCACTTCTTGACATCACAAGGTGGAACAGAGCATTTTGAGCTTTTGAGATGCAAACAGACAAATAATAAAGAGTTACTCAAGCGTGTGAATGAAACAAAACACAACTCCAGGTACGTTTTGGATGAGGCAACCACATAACACATAACATGGTTTAAAAAAAAATTCTTAATTTGCGAACCTTTGAAATTAGTTCTGGTACAGTGCCTTGATGCATTTCCACATTTGTGATGAGATCTTGAGTTTGACTAATGTGTCTTTCTTTATTTTTGCAACAGGTTTTACTTCTTAATTTGACTGGTAAGAGAAGGACTTGTCCCTGATCAATACTGCCACCTATAATTTAGAGTTTGATGCTTGAAACTGGAACTGCACGGTCTGGTGGTTTCAAACAGCCACACTGTAGATCCACACGTTAATTATGTGACTTCAGAAATACCTACCAAGTAAACACATGCAAAAAACGTGTTGAAAATCGTGCTCTTAATTATAAGAGCTAGTCATTTCCTTTTACATAGCATTGGCCATGTAATACACTGCAGGTTCTTAACACCTGCCTTTAACATTTGTTCACCTGTACACCCATGGGATCTGGCCTCACTTCACGACCTCATAAGTGAAAGTTCCTGTTACAGATTGGTCTAAGTAAGGCTTTGTTAGCGTTTGAAAGACTGCAGGGGCACACAGTATGCAGCTATGCCAGTTACAATTAGAAATAGTTTCAAATGCCAGCGACACTATTTTTTCATTGATTGCATTTTGTTATGGACTCTTTTTGTTGAAATGTTAAAATAAATGTCATTTTCATGCAACCTTTAATTGTAATGTCTATTGTAATGTGTCTGTGTTTGTTGTTGCTGTATATGTCAAACGAGCTCTTTGTGCGTGAAAATGAATTTACCCTTGGGGTCATTTAAAGTCTAAAGTCTTGTGCAGATAATGTTGCTTTATGACCTCTTGCATTTATATGACCTATTTAGCATTTAAAGGTGCACTGTGTAACTTTTCTCATGGCGTGTCCGCCAACTGTTTGTTTCCATGAAGCTTTGCCTGGAATGTTCCACAGCGAAGCATTAAACTCATCTGTCTCCATGAAGATATGCAAAAACTAAACTATAAGCCAAGATACAGGTCAGATCTATGGAGAGGTGTCTCAGTGTATCTAAGAATCAAATCAAATAAGAATCATTTTAATCAATGAAAACATCTGTAATGAAATAAATGCAAAACAGGCAAGTTTAATACTATACTGCGGAACATTCCAGGCAAAACAATCACATCCCCGTGGAGACAAGCAGGTGGTGGACCATCAACCAGAAATGTTACACAGTGCACCTTTAAGTCTAATCGAGACAATAGGGTATTTCTAATATATCCTTTTTTTTTTTTTGGCCATTTATCTGCATATATAATTTGGTTTATTTGTGCATATTATTCCTTGTTTGTATTTTTGCTACTTGAATTATTTTGAAATTTACTCCCTTAATTTCCCCTGTGAATCAATAAAATATGTCTAAGTCTATTGGTGTTGAAAAATAAGGCCAAACGGTAATGTTATCCTTTGTCATAAGACATCCTGTCAGCAGGTTAAAAGTTGAATACACTTTTTTTTTTTTTTTTTGCTCATCGTTGCTATGGGAAATGCAGTAGGCTGTATTATTCCCACAACATCTCATTTAATCCTTACACAGACACTATAGTTGACACTTTGAACCTGAAAGTCAACTCCACACAGTTTCACTCGAGTTTTTATGAAGCGCCGCTGACAGGATGTGTGGAGGGCAGAAGTTTACTACAAGTCTTTGGTTGTAGATCCCAGAGTCTGACAGTCCTGCTCTTTGGCCTGCAGACATCTGAAGCTCAGCTCAGACAAAATAAATACTTCTCTTTACCTCTCCCCTGGACAATGGTTTCTGAACTACAAGCACAGAGTAAAGCATAGCAAAGCACATTTTATAGGAACAATGACAGAGCTTAATGTACCTATTTAAATGCGACTGTAAACTCTATATGAAAACACTATCATAAAATATCCAAATGTTTCAAACAGTATGGCATTTAGATCTGTGGAGAAGTGGGCCCACTCAGGTTATTAATGTATGTTTTTGTGGTAATTTTGAGAAATAACAACACCTGTAATTGAATAAATACAATATATATTTGTGGAGCATCCCAGGCAAAGCAATAACATCAGCATAGAGATGAGCAGATGGCAGATCCTGCACCAGAAAAGTTACACAGTGTACCTTTAACCCTCTGAAAGAAAAGGCTTTTTACTGTATTTCATTATTTAGGATAGCCCCTTGAGATACCCCATTTTTTCAAGGAGGTCTCAAAGGGGGTATACTTGTTTATTTGTGATGGAAGTTGGACTGTTTCTACTGTAACATTCATGTGTCAATGTCAAGAGAGTATCTCAGTGTATGCTGGTTATTGGTATGTGGTGTGATCAGGTACTTGACATTAGTGAACAAAGAATACAAGTGGAGAGTTGTGTGTCTCTGAAGACCACTTGAAGCCACAGACACAGTGTACAGGAGCAGGTGAGAGAAAAAGAGGCACGGACTGAGTAGCGGTATTTGAAAGCCAACATGCTGTATCAAATATGTAAAGAGAGTGAAAAATAGGCCCTCCATGCAAGTGAAGTTGTACTCCTTTAGTTTTAATGCCAGAAAACAAAGTCAAATTGTATTCATATTTTCAGCTATCCAACCTAAACCGCCATACTGTTTTCCAAATATTTTTATTCAAAAGTACTAATACTTCAGTCACTCTTGAGGAGAGTGCCATTAGCAGATATAGTTGTATCTTATTTTATCTTTTATTACAGTTTATTCACTCTCTGTTATTGAGAACTTTTATTATATTGCAATTTGTGCAAAAGTAATTTCCCGTGTAGATTAATCACATCTGTCTATGTCAAATTTTCCTCTTTGTAGGAATTGGTTTTGACAGCTTTATATTGTAAAAAGGCATAGTTAACCAATAATTATGATATAATTTATGATAATATATATAAAGTCTGAGAGCATACCTTTGCTGAATAATATTTTATGATTAAGCTGGGCATTTTTCCTATTGTTATAATCCATAAGTGAAAACTTCAAAGTAGACTATTGTGTTGTGAGAAAATGGCTGACAAAAAAGCCAGAGAAAATATACATTGTGAAGTGAAATGAAATCCTCCTTCCTGGCAGCCATGTTTGTGGATGTGCCCTCTCCTTGCAGCACAATACAGAGCCTCGGTGGTGTGGGGAGTTGGCATGCGTTTTCTCAGGTGCTGGAGGGAGGGGTCCTGCGTTTGGAGCTGTGAGGCCATGATAAATCACGAGTCAGGTGAAGATGAAAGCCTCAGGCCAAACTGCATCAAAGTGTGGCTTCGTGAATCGCCAGGTTATCTTAAAAGGGTTGGAGCTCTCCTCAGAAAGCACCCTCTCCTCCCATGTTCATCCCATTGAACTGAACAAAATGTAGAGTTGGTTTTTGAATCCAAATATGTTTAAGCCAAAATATGTTTTAATCATAATATGTTGATTTAAATGAGTTGGTCTAGTACACTGCCCCCAGGTCTGTTCACTTGGCCTAAGGCTGCTTTTTCTAATGCCAGTCTTCCCTGACACTCATCTGTCAGTGTGCCTCTTGGCTCTCTTCTGCATTGCTCTCACTTGGAAAACATTCAAATATCTTGACTGCTGTAATATTCAATTGATTTGTACGTTCGCCTTTTGTGATCTTCAGACTCATACAGATAATTGGTAAATTATGTATAATCTTGTTCTTCTTTCTCCTTTAATAGACATTAAACCAATTAATATAGTACCTAACTGTAGCAAGACAAAAGTGAAAATCTCTTAAGGGGAGTAAAACCTGAAACATGTACTTTAGGATCAGCAGCTGGATAAGCCTACTTGAGGAAAGCCAGTCACTAGTACGACTCAGGATAAGAAATGCCATCAAGAGTTCATGTTATCGTAAAAATTGCACACAAAATGTATATTTGCATTTGCAGGATTAAAAATTTTACAAAATAATGAAGCTCACAGTAGCTGTTACAGAGAGAGGGTTGACAGTTTTTCAATGTACAATCAATTGGCATCAGAGTCAATGAAGCCAGAAGGGCCCCGTGTTCACTTCCTATTTGGAACCCAGCGGCTAGTGGGTTTGCTATGTCCATTTATATATACGTTTTATGGTTATAACTGAAGTATACATTTGCCTGTTCAAATGGTTAAAAAGAAAACACTTTAAAATGCCTCTCTTGTTGTCCAATTTATTAACATGCATTTCTATATTTCATTTGTGTTTCTAAATGGTGTAAACTGCTTGTGTTGCAGAGCTATTGCATGGGATTCCAATTTACAAATGCTTTTATTTGTCTGTCTGCCAACTGAAGGTTTATGTGACAACCTCAAAGTCGGAGTCTGTCTCTCTCTGCTGTTTAGGACCAGGAAGTGTTTAGAAAATGAAAAAAAAAAAGATAAAAATAAACAATGGTATTACTAATAAGTTCAAACCTTACCCAATTTGACTATGCATATGGGATATTAAAGTCTGTTAAAGTGGGTCTTAAAGTTCAGGCTTGCTCACATATTACTCACTAACCGTCTAACCACAGAACAGCAAATGGAGGTGTGCAGAGGCTTCGTACTGTAGATATTTGCTCACAATGAATTAAGCCATTGGTTTGGAATGGCACCGCAGTGGACTCTGGTGAGCTGTGAGAAGTTTTAAAGAGATTAGGGAGGCTCAAACAAGATAAGATGAGGAAAGCAACAGCACCCCAAGTCTGTGCTGTTAAGAATAGAAATTTAGCCATGCCAGCAGTGACCTTGTTCTGCACTGTTCAAAAGCAAGTGTGGGGATAAAGAAGAGAATGTGTGTGTTTGTACAGATACTTATCTCTCATTCAGCTGCCATGAAACAAACTGCATGATGAAACTAATGCAAGCTCGCATAAAGCATAGTGTAGGCATGGATCTATAATACGAACTGGATAAGACACGCTCTGCTTCTCCCGGGAGCTCCGGCCCAGAAAGAATTGTCCCATAAAGCGCAGTGCATTTTTTCTGAAATCAAACTGCCTGTGTTCGGCTGGCAGGGCATCGACAGCTTTCATAAAGGTCGAATTTTGTAGGGATTTTTCTGTATTTTTACGATATGAACTTAAAAAATAAAAATATTAAATTGTCAAAGCACCTAAAAGTCAGCTTGGTAAGTTAGCCTAGCCCTGCTCTGATCTGGTCAGAAGTGCACATTTCTTACATCACCCGTTTTGCGGTGTAGGGCCAGTATTCAGGAAGTAATGCAGAAGCGATACGCCAATGAGCACAGGCCATTCAAAACAATACGACGCCATCTTGGATTCATCTTCCAGATTTTGTTATAGTTCTATGAGTGTAAGCTACAAGATAGCATACAGCATAGTGACACGGGGTAGTTAGCACATGCACCACACAGCGAGAAGGTCCTGGGTTTGATGCTCAGACTTCATGTTTGAGTGGTGATGAACTGGTGGCCCCCATCACACTAAAATATGTACAATATAGCCAAAATCTATCATGATTTGAGTATATTTCACTTGACATATGCCTGGAATAAGACTTTTTGTAAAAATATGAAAATACATCTTGCTGCAATTGAATCACTTGAATTAAGAAAAAACACACATATTCCATTTTCAGATAATTTTACTTGTCAAATTGAATCTACTCAAAATAAAATATTCTTAATTTGAGTAATTTTAACTTACCTAGATATGGCTTTTTGCAGTGGGTAAAAGCAGTAAACAAGTGAAGGATGACAAAACCTTGTGCTTGGTTGTTCTGTGTTTGTAATAGGATTTTTAATATAATCTCTATTTCCTGAAGTTGACACCTCCATGGTTCTAACTGAGCTGGGCCAAAGCCTTGATAAATGGTTTGTTCGAAAGAGCTCGCTTTTTATACATTAAAAGCTTTCACCACCTTTGCCATATTCTTGCTAAAGTTTGAATGCTAACTATAGTTATAATTCTACACCTTTTTAACAAGCTCTTTTTGTTCAAGAAACCACACTTTTCTCAGTATAATCCATACATTACATTATGACAACCATAGGCGCTTGCCTATTTCCATGGGTAAAAGAAACTTAATAGTTTCTTTTTACCCATGGACCTTTTTTGCATATGAATCATTTACCTATAGCCTTCACTAATAACAGCCAACCACGTCCTTCCTGAGTGTACCCATACAGACGCAGTTAAGTGCTGCGGCCTTCAGTCTTTATATAGCCCCCTACAGTGAAGTGTGTTTTGTGTCAGTTCCGATAAGCACCTCCTGGCCGCTAATGAGCCACTGCTATACTTGTTAGCGCAGTCTGCAAACTGGTCTAATGTCAGAGTTGATTGGTTAACTTCAAATAGCTCTATACACCAGTCAGGATAACTAATGCTGGCTGATGTAATCTTCTTGTGTAATCCTTGTATACCACATCAAGCCAAAAGTGAGTCCAAAAAGAGGGAACAAAGGCCTTGAATCAAAGAGAAATAGTCTTGGGTCGTACTTTGCTAGGGAATGAAACCAGCCTGGTCTTTAGTGGTTTGAAGCTGAAAGTGATTTGGACAGGTGAAGACTGATGAGGTGTGTATCGCCCGTGGCAACTGTTTCAAGTTGTGTGAGCGCGGAACAACCCCAGCTGTCAGCGGCGATGATCTTCAGCAACACGAGCACGCGACATTTTTCCCCTTCTTAATCACTTCTTCATCTGTCAGCTCCACCCCTAGGGGAGAAAGCGGCGCTGTCGTGTCCCAAAGAGAAGCCCTCCTCCTTGGGTAATTAATATATGAAAGACCTGAGGTAAACGTGGGGAGATTACGCTGTTTGTTTTTGCTGGTCTCTTTTGGGGAACAGGCTCATTTGCATTTATTTATTTCACAGTGACATTCCCTGTTCTAGTTCCTGTGCAGTGTGTACCTGAAACACTTTAAAGAGGAATCGGAATTTACAAAGAAGGAGCAGAGTCGCTTACATAATGTTTAGAGGACTCTCAGCAAGATCTGCTGGGAATATTTGTTCCACTGTTTGCATAAATTATGTTTCATAAATTTGACAAATAAGGCAATTGTTCTCAACTATGCTCACAGGTAGAAGTGAATTACACTTTAGTTCAATACATTGTTGAACAGAAAAGAGAAAAGATTTTTTATTTTATAGAGGTGTGGAAATCACTGTTTTCCTGACCTGAGGGCAACGGCAATGGCATTCTTTTTTGTTCTTGCCTGGTCCAGAATGAGATCTCTCTGTATTTTTCGTCTCATGAACCTTGTTGTTTTGATACGTTCCTGATTGACTAATCCACCTGTCAGTCACACCCATCTGGACTCGGGGAGATGCACTGCCGACCTGACAGTGTGTGTATTCTGAATCCCAGGTAAGTTAATAGCAGGTTGTAGTAGTACTCGTACTCCAAATGCTAAAAGAAGAAGCAAAAAGAAATAAGCAAAAATTGTCCAAAAATTCCCTATTGTTTTAACACTGTACACTGCACTTTGGCCTTGAGAAAGTTCTTTCCGACTAAACTTCACTCATCTAATATGAGTTGATATAAGTTTTAAGACACTTCATTTCTTACATATAGATTTGACACTGTTTTTATTGCTCCATAACCTGGATGACTGAGAGCCTTCACAGATAATTGGGTGCATGGTCATACAAACTGAATTACAGGTGTATTTTGAAAGAAGAGGTTAAAGCTAGGTGAAATAGAAGGATAGCATATGCAAGGTCTTGAGCAGCTGTGGTAAAAATGATTCAATCTCCCAGAAAAAAATAAAAATAAAAAAAAAAACTGCCAGGAGGTTGATTATTGCGCCGGAGAAACCAGCTGGACCGAGCCTGTGAAATGCAGTCACTGGCAGAGCGTGGTACCGGGATATGGGAGAGGTGGTGAGGTTGGGAAGTTTGGGAAGACATCCAGGAGGCAGCCAGACACCCCTCTGTGCTGTGGTGGGCCAGCAGCTGGAGAGTCAGGCACACACTTAGGAGGCTGGCTGCAGAAAAACAGACAAGACCACAAACGAGAGAGGATCCAAGAACACTAAGCACCAAGGGAACAACCTGGAACAGCACATAAAGACTCTGAGGCTGCTCGCGGGCCAGCGGACATGACTGTACACAAAACAATATGGAACAATAATCTGCCCGACCAAAAACTGAAAATATGATTTATTAGCCAAAGTAGGTTTAGCAAATGTTAACAAATGAAGGCCTTGATTATAGACTGTATAAAGAAGTGGACGAAATGAGTGTGACGCCACCCATAGCGTTCAGTCAAATGAAGCTCATTATGCTAGCAGTTATGTAATTTCCAGACAAAATACTTAAATAAAAACACCAGGATCATATAGAGCAGGTTAATATGAATATTTTAAGACCAAAATGATTAGGCTAACTACGGCAGTTACAAAGGTGACAAATTTTCAATGTAAAGTCAACTGGCGCCAGAGACGCTGGGGCCAGAAGCACCCCAGTGGTAGCTTCCTATTTGAAACGCAGCACCAGCGGGTTAGCTTTTTCCATTTACAGTATATAAGCACTCGACGGCCTTGATAGAAACCATGCTAACAGTGCAGTGCGTAACTTTTCTGCCTGTCTCCATGGAGATGCTATTGCTTTGCCTAATACATCCCATAGCGTGGCATTAAACTGTCTTGCTTTTTATCAATTACAGGTGTTTTTATTGTTCGGGAATACCTTGAAAAACATGCATTTTTAGTATGAGTGGCCTCTGCTTGTCACTTACTTGCGACAGATAAGTTTAGTGCTGTGGAGCAGTTCAAGCAAAATAATGACATCTCCATGGAAATAAGCAGGTGGTGGAACAATAGCAGAAAACCCCATAACGCACCTTTAAAGCATGGTTAGCACTGTCTGCGTCTAATGATAAAACGTTTGACCAATTACAAACCAAAAGAAAGCATCTCATATGTTGCAATGTTATGTGTTTGGATGAGAGTGGGTTTGCCTGTGCTATGGTTTTCAAGTACATTATGGGAGTACAAGGACTGAAAAATAGCAGGCTACTCATCGACTCCACTCATCATCAATTTGCAATAAGTAATCCAGCGTTCAGAGGTGAGTGAATATAACGTTGCTGCATTTTTGTATTGGAGGAACACAAATCTCTGAGCTCTGAAAGTAACTCCCGGTGGTCTCATTGTTTAAAGAGTTTTGGGCCAAAGGTGAGAAACACGCTGTTTGACATACTGTAAAATGTGTTTCTCTTGTTTTATACCTGCGGGGAGCACAGGCCACATCCACACCAGGCCGGGAGTTCACTCTGTGGCTAGCTTTACTGTTTTAGGCTAAATGTTTTCTTTACTGTGAGCAACTGGAGGCTGGGGTATGCTTTAGGAAATAAAAACTTTTAAGGCTTTCTTGTGGAAAAAGTTATGAGGAACTAGGGAAAAATACAGTGAGTTAGCTACTTAGAAGTTAGTTAAATTTCAGTTTAAGGGGCTGCACCCGATTTTCCCCCCGTGGTAATAAAGTAAAGTTACCCGACTTCATAAATATTGTGAAAGCTGTTCTTAGCGTCAACGTGAGGCCGCTGTGTGTTGTCTGAATCTCATTATAAACTGGTTTTATCCTCCGTGAACCAGGAAGTAGAACTGATGCACAGTTAGCATGCTAGTTGTTATTAACAATACCCTGATGGCCTCTAAAAGTTATAAAACACACCTATATACTAAGTGAAGTTTTTAAGGATGCTAAGAAACATTGTTAGCAGTAATTGATCTGTGTAATGAACGAACATGATTAGAAAACACATTAGACCAAACATGAGTATCATTGTCCCATCAGTTTAGCATAATTATAATTAGAACAATGTTACAACTTACATTCAAATGTTCCATGTATAAACTTTATAGACCCTCATTTGCCAGAATGATGTAGGCTCTGAGTTTGCATAAAATTGTTGGGACAAACCACAACCCCATAGATAGCATTTTGGCTCATAACAATTGCTATTATGATGAAGAAGTTTATGATACTGCATGTTAACAGTGCCGTAAGCCCAGGCAATTTAATTAATTAATTTATTTATTTATTTAAGATTTTCCCTACAGACAACTACTGAAGTATTTTCAAGCAAAAAACTTTCTTTGGTCATCTGTAGCATTGTGGGATGACCATAATGGCTAGTATAAAGTATAGCATTGTCCTTTGAACTGTCTAATTAGTGTTTCATCTTGAATCCAACACAATACGCTCATAGTAGTTTGTCTGCATGATCGCACACTCAACCTTGTACCATAATCAACTCAATGTATTCACTGGCTGTATGTCTCCAAGCATCACCACGGCTGAAAATAACAGGTTTGAGGTTTCCAATTATATCCATGCGTTCTCATTGTGCTAGCGAGCAGTGCAATTTGGCAGGTCATCCTGGTTAGAGTGAACATTGCACTGATTGGCGATGCTAATGGCACCTTTAATCATAAGTTTGGCGACAGTATGTGCGTCCAGTTTGTGACAGATTATGTTACTGGGCTGATTAATGCGCTCGCTTCTCCACGGGGTGCAGAGTTGTGAAATGCACCCTCCTGACTTCTGCTTCAGATGAGGCACAGCCAGGAGCCCATACGACCCCAGTGTGTTTCCCTGGCACATGAAACAGGCAAAGTGTCCGCTGCTCTGTCCCACTGCATCCACTGGACTGAGAATGAACCTGCGCTACACCTGTCTCTGTCTGGGAACCTAGGGGCTTTAATCAATATACTCATTACCAGCTCTGCCCTCTGGGATGCAGGGGAAACCACGCACACATTTACTTATAAATACCATAGCATTAAATAAAAGCATCTTATAACAAGATAAAACATTATGAAAATAAATATGTAAATACAATTGATAGATGTCTTGACTTTGTATTCAAAGCAGTGATAATATCTATTTATAATAGCAAATCAACTCTCACATCTACTATTTTGTGTAAATACATATTAGAAAAAAAAAAGGCTTCTAGTAGGCATATTGAGTCTTGTAAGCTGCATTTATTCAATCAATATAATATTTATTCAGAGTTATTATGCTTTTCCATCATTATCAGTGCAGTGTCTTCAATTGTACATTACTGAGCGCCAGTTTTAGTGTAAAGATGACTGACCAATTTATTAATGCTATATTCTCATTAAAATACTAATACTGTAAGCATAATGACTTTCATCCAATGACCCTTTAATATGATCCACGCAATTACCCCCTTCTTTTTATATTTAGAGCCTAAATTAATACTCAATTTTCATGTTAATTGACTAACAACATTTTCAAGGCTCCATTAGTTTGGTTTTCTAATATGACACATAGGCAAGTTATAATGACTGACCATTTTACTGTGATGAAGTAAGTGTTCTCGTGCATGTAATTTAAATTTAAGAAAAAAAAAAATAAAAAAAATCTGTATTTTTATTTTTAATTACGCTAGCCCGAAAAAAAAAAAAAAAAAAAAATATATATATATATATATATATATATATAGACACACACACACACACACACACACACACACACAATGATGTTTTCTGAACCATTCAGACTTAAACCCTACATACTTACTCCAGATCACTCACTTTATATACATTATTAATTTACATGAAATAATTTGTATAAATATATAAGTTACAATCATGCAAGAAGTAGAATTATTGGTTTGTGTTAAAAGAGTCATAATATTCTGAAATTGCAGTATTTTGTGATACGAGTGTTCACGACTGTTTCTTTGTTCAGATAAGAAAAATGTTATGAATGCCAAAAAATATTTGTAAGCAACCCTCATCTAAGTACACATTTGTTTGTAAGAATGTGTCACAAATGTCTCCCACAGTATTTTAATCTTGTATTAGCGTTCAACCACCCAAAAAAAGGAGAAAAAAAGTGAATCAAAATAAATGTTGAGACGACAATGTGCTAAATGGGTTCAAAAGCGTGTGGCAGTTAACTATTAGAAGGTCAGTGGTAGATTTAAAAGCTCTGGAGGAGAGAGGATTGATTGAGCAGGCTCCACGTCCCGCTCTCCTCATTAAGGCCATTTCTCAGCTGCCTCGGGTTAATTACCAAGCACACACCTCACGCTGTTGTTCCATTTACATCATAATTATTTCTGTGGCCACCATCAGGGACAATGTAAGGATCCTGATGTGAACCTGGCATTACATTATATACAAGATCTCAACCAACACTAAAATAAATACATTTGTTGTTCTATAGCGTGATTACTTTAGCGATCATTAAGGACATTAAGGAACATATCACCTAACTAATGGATTTAAACCATCTTAAATCTTGGAGAAACAAAAAAATAGAAACGGGTCTGGCTCCAGGGAACTACGAGCTTTAAAAGCTTTAAAAGTTTGTTAAAGGGCCCATACTACGCTATTTTTTGATCTATGTTGTTGTAACCTAGTTATACATAGTACATACATAGTTGTATTTTGTTTCGTTAACACATTAACACACAAAACCCTGCATAATTAGCTCTTCTCTATTCTCTGTTCTACCTTGTGATACAGGAAGTGCTCTACTGTGTTTATAACCTGAAATTGCTAATCTTTATTGAATTAAAGGTAAAAAATTAGCTGTTAACATGAAAACTACTGCTCCATGACATCACAAAGTGGAAAAGGGCCTTTTTAACTTTAGAGAATGAATGAAAGAAACTTAAGACAAACGTAAAGTGGAATTTAATGCAATTTCACTGGAGAAACGGCCACACAGAATATCTCAATATATGAACATTCAACAACTTGGATACTAGATTGCTGAGGCAAAAAAAAAAAAATGCATCTAACTTTTTTGATGGGGTCTCAGCCACCTGCTTGTATCCATGGAGATGGTTTACCTGGAATGTTGCACAGTATGGCAATAAAAGTAGATGTAGATGTTTCTGGAAAAAAAGAAAAAAACTTTGAAAAACAAGCATTACTATTATGAATGTGATCATCTCTCTTACACAGCTTATTAGTAATTTGTCTCCATATTAATGTCATAAAAATCAGGTTAAACATATGGAGACAAGCAGAAAACAAGAAAACACGCAGTAAAGTTTCATAGTGCCACATAACCTCAGCCTTAGCCCTTGATAAATTTCCAAGAACAATGAAAAGAAACTACCTTGTTTAAGAACCACTGAAACAACATCATCATCTACTTTCAACCCCCTCCCCTTTCTCTCTCCCTCTGTGTCCGTCCCTCCATCTCTCTCCCTCTCTCTCCAGGAGCCAGCTGTTTTTAGGATTGATTTCATTTATTTAATGATGGTTGTGCTAATGACCCTTCGTGAGAGGTTGATGGTGTCATGGCCACCACAACATCTCAGGAATAAAGATTGCATTTGGAACAAGGTGGGGAGGGAGGGAGCGGGAGAGTAACAATATGCAGACAGGAGGAGGAGACTGTATGTTCGCAGGCAGTCTGTGTCTTTCTCAAACAAACAAGGACACTGGGCGCAGGAGAGGAAATTAATAAAGTACTAGACGTGTGAGTCATTTTTTACACAGTGGCACAGATGAAAGAGCCCTATCCACCTCCACTCATCACAGAGCGCTGGCTAGTTAGCAGGCTCAAGTGGGTATTTGTTTTGTAAAGCTCTTGGGCGCGAGGTCGGGAGCAAGCCCCGGGTTTACAGATGGAGTACTCCGCTGCTTCCACCGGGAATGGCAGAGAAGTTAATGTTTTTAAGCGGGTCAAATGCAAACAGAAATAGCAGCATTTCCCTATGGGTTACTTCACTGTAGACTGAATGGAAAAGTGAAGTGGAAAAACCTGCTAATGCCACAATGTGTGACTTTTATATTTAGGAATGTCATTGGTGTTAAAGTATACTGCAATAGAGAAGCATTGAGATATTCTGGAGGGGTTTATGGAACAGTCACTATGGTTCTGTTAATAGTAATTGCACTAAATGTTTGGATAAATATTCAGGGCCCATCTTACTCTTTTTTATGGCGTTATGTTTGTTTCCTCATCAAAAACAAATCAGGAGTTTTGTTTTGTTTCACGCAAACATATTTAACACACAAACCTTGCATATTTCAGCTGAGTTCTTCTCTCAAACAGAAAACACTTTGTTCCACCATATGATGTCATGTCGTAATACAGGAAGTGCGCCACACTGTTTTTAAACACCATACATCTTCACTAGAGTCATTTGGATAGTTTCAGCCCTGGAATTGCCAGTCTCTACTAAACAAAAGGTAAAAGGTATCCATTAACTTGAAATTTACAGCTTCATGACATCGGAAAGTGTAACAGGGCATTTTGAGCATTAGAGATGTAAACAGACGAATAATAAAGGATTACTCAAACATGTGTGAATGAAATAAAACTCCAGGTATATTTTTGATGAGGTAACAACATTATAACATGGCTTAAAGCTCACAAGAGTCAATTTAGTGTAATATAGGATAGTCATAAAAAACTAAACCAATTAGTTATACACTGATTTTATTTTTTGTAGGTTTCATTTAAACTTCATGAGAACATACTCACCAATCACCATCACTATGCAGTCTATGCATTTACAATATATAGCACCAAATTCAGGTTCAGAAATGTAAATCCCATGTTTTTGTAGGTTGTAACAACACAAGCTGCCACCACAGCTCCATATCATGAGCTTAATGCATCCTATTTAAACTACACATGTATTCAGTGGGTGTAGATAATGCTGCCTGCAGCCCAATAGCCTCCAATTGATTCTCTCTCCATAATGTACAGTAGTGTTGTGCCTTCATGTGGAACCTGCATCTAACACCTTGGACCATACAGTCAGAGATACCATCAGTGTACTAATGACCCCAGCACCTCCTCACACATAGCTCCAGACACGTGCACCTGCAGAGCACACACTCTTTAAATCATCTGTGGTCGTGCAGCTGCGATGGAAACGTGCAGTGAGCCACGCTTCAGACACACAGGCAAATAAATGGAGATGGACTGCTTCCCATCACAGGCTGTGGCATTCACAAACAGCCCACATAAGTAGTGCAGGCTTGTATACAGGCTTGTGGGAGCAGGCTGCAAGACTTCAACTAGAAACACGATTTTCAGTACATGTAAAGGAGTCATAAGCCTTATGTTTGAGCTCAAAAGCAACACTACCATTTGGACTGTTACCTTTTATCTATCTATCTATCTATCTATCTATCTATCTATCTATCTATCTATCGATCTATCGATCTATCGATCTATCGATCTATCGATCTATCTATTGATCTATCTGTCTATCTATCTTTTTTCAAGCTCCCATGTATCTGCAAACTGCTTTGTGGATAAGGAACCAAGGTAATTACTGCTGTCTGGCTATAGTTTAATATTATAGTATTGCAGTGCTGAACAGCTCAAAATTACAAATTTCAATATTGACTTTAAAAATACTGTTTTACAAAAAAATATGTTTTTCCGAAACATCACCAACACAGACCTTTAGTCGGAGCATGCTCCCCTCTTGTGGTTTTCTGTGAGCACAGTTGAAGCAGGAACACTGTCACCTTCTTCTTCCTGTAATCCATTCAGAGTCTCATTACCAGTCTGATCACAAACTCACCTGCTCCTCTCTGTGACCATTTTAAGAGTGTCCCACTCTTTGGTCTACTGCTCTGGTTTTGTTTTCAGGAGGTCTTATTTTAAACTTTGCTACTCACCGTTTATTTGTGAAATGGCAAAAGTTCGTCTCATACCTCACTGTTATTATAGGTCATTATACTGTTTTTGCAGGTCATTTTGACTTGGTGAAGGTGCTTTGCTGTTGGTGCCACTTCCTGCCAGTGGCCTGGCTGCTGTGGGGCCAGTGCGGTGTGCTCCATCTCTTCAGATTAGTGAGTCCCACATTAAAAACATGCGTCGTCTGGTGATGTATGGGAGCAGCTGTCAGTTGGTGCACATCCACCTCCACACAGCCTCCACACCGTCCATCACAACAGCAGAGCAGCACTAATGGGCAGCCCAAACCAGCCACCAGCGCTGGGCTGTTTGTCACTCATGTGGGAAGAGCCAGTGCTGGATATGGTGCAGCTTGGGTTTAGCATTGAGCTCCAGATGTGGCACCAATAAAATACTGGATTTATGCTAATTCATTTGTCACTGCCCAACTGACATCAACAGCAAAAACTTTATTGGCATCTCTCAAAACACGGCACACAAACCTGTGGATGAACAATGATCTTTTGTCCATTTTTGCAGAGAAGTTCTTTGGTACTTTCTAAGTTTCTGAAACAAATCAAATATATATTTGAAAAGTTTGAAGACAGCCAGTCACTCACTGCACAATCAATCAAAACAAACCAGGGTAAACAGAGGTCACTTGCTTTTTATAGATTGAAAGTTAAGTTACTACTTGGGGAATACAAAATAAATAATCTCTGGTTAATGTACATTCCCCTATATTATATTCTCTGTATTTCTCCTGAAAAAGTAACTTCTGCATTGTGTCCACCCAGAACCACAACCACAAAACATCAGAAAGACACTCAGTATGCCCAAGACGCATCAGGTCATTTGATTGGTTGAAGATTCGAAATTATGCAAATTTGAAAATTTGTATGTGAAATGGTAGTGAGTTATGATTAAACAGTCTTCTTTATGTATTATTATGTTTATAAAAATGTACAATAATTTAGAAAACACCAATACAACCAATATACCAATATAATGCATCCAAAATACATACCTGGAGTCGTATTTGTAAAAAAAAACAAAACAAAAAAAAACCAAAGAAAGAAAGAAATACATTTTCTTTATCTTAAAAGCCATTGTCCAGTGCTCAGTGTAAAATTTCAATCAAGAATGACATTTTCATTAAACCACATTTTTTCTATTAAGCGCCACTCTTACTTCCACTAAATTTGTCATTAATTAAAACAGCCCATCACTTTGACCTTGGCTCTGTAAATTTAGACACATGCATTTATCTTTGCTCTTGGATCTGTACGCCCTCAAACAGGAGACCACACGGTCAAGCATGCATCAAGATGATCACTGTCCTACAAATGGGAGATACATTATGTTGCATAACACTGTGGAAAATGGTGATATTTAATGGACTTAGAGGTTATCTAATGTCTATATCATCTTTAGCTTCCTAATGTTAAAAGTTTGAAAGCTTGCTCAGGGATAATCAGCTATACTTGGTAGCTTATTTCAAATATGTTTCTATTTAAAATCTGTTTATGAAACTTTAGAAAACATTTAACACAAGCTTGCATTTTAAACTGCTTATTTGGAGTTAAAACAGCTGTGTTATGGATATTAGCACATAGTTGGGTTAGCCTCCTCAATGCCTTTGAACTCTAAATATTTCAACTTTTTGAAATGTGTTTGGGAAAATGAATGGAGCTCTAGAGTTGAGCTCCATAAGCAGCAGCTGAGATTAATTGTCATTACAGTATTTTTTATAAAATGAAATGAGCCTTTACTGATATCACACTCCCTTAGTCCACTTCTTTAGACAGTCTATGCTCCGAGGGCATTAACTCATATTGGTCTGGCAGGATGTGGGTGGAATCATTTGCTTTTCTTTGGCCTTGTTTAATGGCAGCCTCTTCAAACATGTCTTGTAGAGAGAGTGGAGGGGGCATACCTGTAATTTCCCCATCTTTCTTGGTTAGGATATTCATTTGTGACCTTATTTTAACAGATTTCCACACCATGTTTTTATTACATAGCTGATAATAGACTGTGCAAGTTCTGAAAAAAGAAGCATTAAATTTTTATCCACACCATGGACTCACAGCTGCCTTAAAAAATGCTGGCTCTTACTTTTTGCATGAAGAAGTATGAAAAGTCGTACAGAAGTATAGTCTACTCAAACTGGGGGTCAAAATGCGAGCCCAAGTACTTCTACTACTTACTCATTTCATGTCATACTACTATAAAGTGTAGTGTTTCAATCTAGCAACATTTTACTAAATATCTGCTCCCTAATCAGCATGTTTGTGAAGAGTTTGTCACGACTTTTTATGCCAGATGCCCTTCCTGATACAATACTCTATTTTTTTTTTTTTTTAGGTGTAGATATATAGTGACTCCTTGTGAAGTCATTAAGCATTACACTAAAAACTATTATCTTAAAATGAAGTTCAGAAATAACCATCCCAACTCTAATGAAAGGGCATAATTAAAGCTTGCTCACTCTTGCATCAGCTTATTTATATTATTTATATGAATACATCATAAGCTCCTTCTCCTCCTTTTTAGAAGCTGTTCTGGAGTTTTCTAGGAGCTGTGGATTGCTGATCTGATATGTACAGGAACAATAAAAGTTGAGGAATTTGTATGTTTACATCAAGTGTAAGTGTCTAAATGGGAGCTTGGTATTCTAATTTAGGTGCAGCTTGTTGCCTAGGATCTGGAATACACACTTACTCAATACTTCAATGAAGATGTGAGTCTGGTTAAACCACTGAATCGCCCCAAATTCGGTGGAATGGATGGATTAGCCAATCAGGGACAGGCATGGTTCATCTGTATCAATACATAACCCAAACCCTAACCCTTACAAGGAAAAAAGAAAGGAAAAACAATATCACAAGGGACTGAAAATATTGTGGATTTCTGCAGAATCAATGAGTGAAGGACAATGGGTGATCAGTGTAAACAAAATAATCTAAAAGCACAATCATGTTTGGTTCTGGCTTGAGATCAGCAGAGGGCGCAGGGACCAAACTCACAGCTATCTGTATAAAAAATACACACAGATATCATTATGGATTTGCCAGGTAAGCATTAATGGGCCACCATTATTTGCAAATAATGTAACTTTCTGGTTCAGGATCCGTCACCTGCTTGTTTCTATGGCTATGTCTTTGCTCTGCCTAGAATGTTCCGCAATATGACATTAAACAGCTCTGTGTTAAATTTATTCAATTACAGGTGCTTTTACTGCTCAAAAATGTCTAGGTAAAAAGGCATTCTGGCTGAGCAGGGTTGCCTCTCCACAGATCTGACCTTTATTTAACCTTGTCTGGTTTGGTCTCCATGAAGATAGACAGACTTAATGCCATACTGAGAAACATTCTCCGCGGAGAAAAGCATTTGATGGATGCTTCACCAGAAAGGTTACAGAATGCACCTTTAAGTGGAATGAGACATCAGCCTGTTTTTAATGATTTTGCTTGTCAGGTGGAGAACAGGGCCAAACCAAGTCAAGACTAAACAGGCTCAAACAGACAAATCCATGACAAGTGTTCACTGGTCCACTTTAGTGCACTAAAGGGTTCCCACTGTTACAAAAATGAACCTGTGGTTAGTTTGCTGCCATTTTTCCCCATTTTATTCCCAAAATAAGTTAATAAAAACCAACACTCTTGCACAGAAGCACTAAATAACAAAAATGAGGATTACCCAGCAGCTGTCGGTTTCCTCAACATCTGCTTGTGTGCTCTTCCAGTGTTTGGGCACCACATATACTGTGTATTTATGTACATTCACTCCTAATATCCACATTACACAGATGGAAGATGAACACTGGTTCATTATTACACTCTAGTTATGTTGAAACAAACCATCAAATGTGATCATTTTCTCCCTGTTTTCCCTCATAGCTTTGTTTTTAGTCTGTCACAGGTCAGTCTGTTTAACCATCAATTGAAGCTGAACTTGACAAAGAACACTAAAGTGCTGTGTAGCTGAGTTTGTTTATGGCCACACAAGAGTTATTGACCCTAATTTGGACGAGGGCCAGGGGCTGCTCTTGTTTATTTGGATCTGTCAAGGTTATCCAGTTAAACATGTACAGTGTGAGGGTGGATAACAAATAATTCGATCAAAAGATAGAAGTTATTGTGTGTGTGTGTGTGTGTGTGTGTGTGTGTGTGTGTGTGTGTGTGTGTGTGTGTGTGTGTGTGTGTGTGTGTGTGTGCGTGCGTGTGTGTGTGTGTGTGTGAGAGAGAGAGAGAGTTACAAAGAAAATTCTAGAAAATTGTTTGATTTCTTAAAAAATACAGGAATGACCATGACAGATAATAGGGGGCACTGTTATGATATTATAATTTATTATTTTATTATGAGAATCTCAGTGAGTTGATTTCGTAGAAGAGGCATACAAAGCAATTCATTATAAACCCTGACTTTGGTCATTAAATCTTTGAATCACAGTCAATATTTGTGCACATTGTTTACAATGCATCTAACCAAATAAAATAAGTCATCTATTCATTTCTATGTGCCACAACTATTACACTAGGAGGTAAGATTAAATTGTTGATTTTACCTCCCCATTCCAGCTTGTGTCCGCTGCATCACATTTGACTTTAATACGTAATTCAAAATATAATGCCTCGGATGCCTTTATTTGACTGCCTTTTAATGTGATCTCCCTTTACTTTGGATATAATTAAAAGTAATTCATATATCTAGTGGCTAGGGCCTTATTATGACGTATGATAAAAGCAAAAGAAGACGCAATGTTCTGTATTACAGAGACCAGAAATAGACCCTTCTTCCCCTGGATGTGGGGATGTTCACTTGTCTCTGGCCTGCACTTTGTTGAGTTGAGCACATGAGAAGCACAACTGGGAACTTCCTGAACCCTGAAGCTGAAATCAACTCTGTGTTATCCAGTCCCTGTAAACTACCCGCACTGCTTATTTTTCCACTCATAAACCTTTCACCTGCTGAATATAGCTACTGCACCAGGCATAACACTGATAATGGACATACATACATACATCTAGGCCAACAATGACATTTATATAGTTCAAATAAGCAATGAACCCAACTTTTTCTGTATAATATGCCTGTTACTGGTTTTCTGATTGAAGGATGTGGCAAAGTCATACCACCAGATGGGGGAAAGAGCCTGTTTAAATCCCAAACTCACAAGTTGATATTTTGCAGTGACATCACGCTGGGGGTGTTCTATATATATCTCTATGGCGGAATGTTCAGAAGTTACCTTGGTGCACCCATTAGCAAACGCTGCCTAATAAGTTTTAAGACAGTCTGAAAAAATACAAAATGGATTTAAACAACACATTTTCAGGAGCATGTGATCAATATGAATGTTCATGGTCCTGTTTAGGTGCGAGTGACTAATTGATATACAGTTAGCTAATGCTAGTTAGCTTGTGATTGTAATGTTATTTGAGAAGGACTTTTTTAACAGCACAGTTAAACAGCACAAATCAGCTCACCTGTTGTAGTTTGAACCAAGTCAGTTCTTTATGATCAAACTCTGTTAAAATAAAGCACAGATTAAAGTCTAATGCCTCAGACAGAGCAGTGCCTACAGTTAGCATCACACCCCCAGGGAATGTTGATGAGCTGCATCAATATTGAACCTGATCATTTCTGGTAGTGACAAGACCCAAGAACTTGCTATACTACAAAACAGCCTTTTAGCATATTCATTTTAACTGGCCATCTAAAACCCAGAAATAGGCTACAGTCTACTATGAAATGCTGATTTGTAAACTGGTCTAATTGTTATCATTATAGTCAATTTTAGTTTTACATACAATAGAGAAACCCACACAATTTTCTTCGCAACATAATTTTAACTGCAATTGTATTCACCACTATATCAACATTTAAACAGCTAATGTAAAATTAAAACATGAAACAGCATTTTTAATAAATATGTTTTTGGTTTTGCCCATCATAATTTTGTTTTGATTAAGTGAGTTCCCAAATGAGAAGAGAATTTTGAAAAAAAAAAAAAAAAAAAATCCATAATTTTTGTAGTCCATGATAATCGTTCAGTCCACTGTGTGATAAATTACCTTCATTTACCTTAAGTAATCTCTAACCTGATTTGTAATTGCCATATCATTTCCTGTTTTGAGTTTTGATGTTGTTTTTGCAATATGTAACAAATGTTGATCCAGATTTGAACATATTTACTTGTATGGAGCCAGCAGCTCTGCCAGCCTTTTACCGCTCTCTGCAGTCCAGCTCTTGTACACTGGCCACAGCACCAATGTTTCCAAAACCTGGCACCATATATTACTTTGTTCCGTCCACTACAATGATGCTTCTACTCGAATCAGGGTCATTTTACTTTTCAAACAGGACACAGAAAGAAAATATATTGCATCCAATGAAAAAATCTGAACGTATGTATGTTTTTATACATTTATTTTCACAGATTTTTCTTGCAAACAGGAAAAAATTATGCTATTAATTTCAGAAGTATTTTGGACATATGGCGATGCCCTCCAGGACTGCTTTGAGACCACAGACCACAAAGCTCAGTGTCTTTGTCACCTGCGCAGGTGAGAAGGCAGTTGGAGAAAGTTCACCAAAACAAGTCTCTTGGACCAGATCAAGTCAGCCCCCACATGGTGAGGACATGTGCAGAACAGCTCACTGGGATTCTGCACTTTCACTTTCACACTGAGTCTGAAGCTTGAAAGGATCCTGGTGCTATGGAAGACATCCTGCATTGTGCCAGTGCCCAAGAAGCCTATCCCATCCACCCATCCATCCATTTGGAGGAATTGTCCATCCCCGGACACTTCCTCCAGCTCCTCTGAGAGGACCCCAAGGCGTTCCCAGGCCAGCCAAGAGACATTGTCCCTCCAGCCTGTCCTGGGTCTTCCCCGGGGCCTCCTCCCGGTGGGACATGCCCGGAACACCTCCCAAGGGAGGCACCCAGGAGGCATCCGGAACAGATGCTCGAGCCACCTCAGCTGGCTCCTCTCAACTTGGAGGAGCAGCGGCGCTACTCCGAGCTCCTCCCGTGTGACTGAGCACCTCACCCTATCTCTAAGGGAGTGCCCAGCCACTCTGCGGAGAAAACTCATTTCGGCCACTTGTATCCGCGGTCTTGTCCTTTCGGTAATTACCCAAGGCTCATGCCCACAGGTGAGGGTAGGAACGTAGATTGACTGGTAAATCGAGAGCTTTGCCTTTCGGCTCAGCTCCCTCTTCACCACAACGGTCTGGTACAGCGACCACATCACTGCCGATGCTGCACCGATCTGCCTGTCAATCTCACACTCCATCCTCCCCTCACTCTTGAACAAGACCTCGAGATACTTGAACTCCTCCACTTGAGGCAAGGACTCTCCACCCACCTGGAGGGGGCAAGCCACCTTTTTCTGGTAAAGAACCATGGCCTCGGATTTGGTCCTGGTCCAATGAAGCCATCAGGCCAACATCAGCCCCCTGACTGCGCCTAGAAATTTTGTCCATAAATACATTGAACTGTACCGGTGACAAAGGTTAACCCTGGTGGAGTCCAACATGCACTGGAAACAGGTCCGACTTACTACCGGCAATGCGAACACAGCTCCTGCTCCGATCATACAGGAACCGGACAGCCCTTAGCAAAGAGCCCCAGACCCCATACTCCCAGAGCACTCCCCGCAGAACACCATGAGGCACACAGTTGAATGTCTTCTCCAGATCCACAAACACATGTGGACTGGTTGGGCAAACTCCCATGAACTCTCGAGCACCCGAAGGAGAGTATAGAGCTGGTCCAGTGTTCCGTGGTCGGGACAAAAGCTACACTGCTCCTCCTGAATCCAAGGTTCGACCATCGGTCAGATTCTTCTATGCAGTATCCTGGAATAGACCTTACCGGAGAGGCCGAGGAGTGTGATTCCGGTCGGGGACAGTGTCTCTGGACTGGAAGACCGGGGTGGTGGTCCCTCTGTTCAAGAAGGGGGACTGGGGAATCAAACTCCTTAGCCTATGCCATCTGGACTTAATGACTTCAGACCAGTTGCTTTGACATCTCATGTCATGAAAGTGTTTGAGAGACTTGTTCTGGCTCAGCTCAGACCCTTGGTGGCACCATCCCTGGATCCTCTACAAATTGCTTATCAGGCCAACATTAGTGTGGATGATGCTTTAATCTGTCTTCTGCAGTGGGCTCACTCTCACCTGGATAGTGTTCCAGGGCTCTGTGAGGATATTGTTTTTTGATTTCTCCAGTGCCTTTAACACAATCCAGACCTTTCTGATGAGTGAGAAGCTGCTCAGGATGGGTGTCAGCTTCTCCATTGTCTCCTGACTTACTAACTACTTGTCAGGCAACCCTCAGTACGTGCGACTGGGGACCACCCTGTCTGAGACTGTGGTCAGTAATGTAGGAGCCCCCCAGGGTACAGTCCTGTCTCCATTCCTGTTCACTCTGTACACCTCTGATTTCCAGTACAGCTCTGGGTCCTGCCATCTGCAGAAGTTTTCTGATGACTCTGCAGTGGTTGGGTGTATCAGGGATGGACGAGAGCTGGAGTACAGGACACTGATTGCAAATTTTGTGGAGTGGTCCCAGGCAAACCATCTGCTCCTGAATGTGAACAAGATCAAGAAAGTGGTGATTAACTTCAGGAGGAAGAGGACACTAGTGGAGCCCTTTACCATCCAGGGCCATGACGAGGAAATAGTGGACTGCTATAAGTAGTAGCAGTAGTACAAGAACAGCATGAGCAGACTCTACTTCCTGAGAAAGCTCAGGTCTTTCACTGTGTGCAGCAAATTACTGGAAATCTTCTACCAGTCTGTGGTGGCCAGCACCCTGTACTTCGCTGTGGTCAGCTGGGGGAGCGGCACCAGTAAAAGGTAAAAGGTGACATTGGATGGATTGACAAACTCATCCGTAAAGCTGGTTACGTGATCGGCTGTGAGCTGAAGACATTTGTCCCAGTGAGGGACAGGAGGACACTGGACAAACTGCTCTCCATCATGGACACTCCTGCTCACCCACTGCACCAGACTATAGAGGGACAGAGGAGATAATACTCCCTACAACTGTACAACAACTCACCCACTGCACCAGACTATAGAGGGACAGAGGAGCTCATTCTCCAACAGGCTCCTACAGCTCTGCTCAAACAGTGAGAGATACAGGACTACATTCATACCATACTCCATACAGTTGTACAACAACTCACCATTATGTAACAGATAATACTCCCTACAACTGTACAACAACTCAGTCTTATATAACAGATAACCTTATGTCCTTTCACTCATCATATCATTGCATGGCCTTTCTTGTCTCTTGTGTATAGCTGTGATTTTATTTTTTATTACTTATTTTTCTATTTTATTTTGACTTATACATTTATTTATATAATTATGTCTTATTTGACACCTGTCTCTTACTATTTTTTTGCTACTTATTTAGAATTATTTTCTACTCTTTGTTATTATATTATATTGTGATGAGTGAGCTACTGTGTCCAAATAATTTTCCTTGTGGATCATTAAAGTTTGTCTAAGTCTAAGTCAAGTATAAATTCATGTATTTTCATTACACAGTTGTTGTAGGCAGTGGCCAGGACCATGTAAATACAAGATGTCTATGGTCTTTAAGAGAGTAGTCACAGGATGCAGGAAAACACTTTTATGTTGATTGTCTGTAATGCCCTGTAGCCAATTACGGTGCCACTAATGGGCTAATGTGAGTGGAGAAAATTGAGATGGGTCTGTGGATTTTCAAGGTTTTAACTAATGCAGCCATTTGCAAGCAGAATATTTTGTGGGCAGGAGTGCATTGGAATTGCAAAGAAAGGTAATAAAAATTATAGATCTTGAAGCTAATTGCATTGTAGTGTCAAAGTAATGTCATCTGGGACATTGTGGAAGCATTTCATTTGACTTGTGCAACAAACTTTGCAGCAGGGTATTTTTTAATCAGAAAACAAAAAAAAATTCTATTATACGGCAGGAAAATGGGCAAGGCCAATATAAGAAATACTAGTACCTGAACTTACAGTATACATTTATAATTACTATTACTGCATCATAAAGGATTTTCAATGTATTTTAGAGATTAGTTTAGTGACCATATTCACCTTATTCCACCCGGCCCCCTTTTGCCTCAAAATGCTCCTTTGGCATTTGTGATTCCATTCATTTCAATGGTGAATTTGAAAAAAAAAGTATTGTTGCTTAAATATGGCATAAAGAAGGTTTATGTAAAATGTTCTATGTTCATATGCACCATGTTTCCTCATCAGAACATACCTGGAGGTGTGTTTTGTTTCATTCACACATTTAATACACAGATCCTGCATATTTAGGAGTTCTTCTCTCAAACAGAAGACACTCTGTTTCACCTTGTGATGTCATGTGGTGATATAGGAAGTGCTATACCATACAGCTTCACTAGGATCATTTGGATCATTTCAGCCCTGGAATTGTCAACCTTTGAGCTTTGGAGATGACACAGATTAATAATAAAGAGCTACTCAAATGTGTGAATGAAAAAAACAGGCACTCCAGGTATGTTTTAGCATCGCTCGAAGTTCACAGGAGATGATTTCGTGTAATATAGGCCCTTTAAATCCAGGGCTTTACCATTTTTTATGCTCCTTACTACACCACAATAATTATAATGAAAAGAATACACAATGGAACTACACAAGCATGAATGTCATCTGAATACTGGCTCCAGTGGGATATTTGCATAGATATTCAGATACACATCTGTGCTTAACTGTACAGCCCTTTCTAACACAATCTAAGTCCCGGTGATTAAATGCTCGGTGTTGCCGTTTTCCAGTTTCTTGTCAGTCGGGCGCCAGAATGCATACATCACTCAGGGCAGAATAATTGCCCAGACGCAGCATGGAGTCCATTAAGTTGCGGTGAGCCTTCTATTAAACTCGTATAATTTGTGAGATGAGATGCTTGACAAGTAGTGTAATGTGATGGTGTCTCTTCACTGCCAAAACATATGAATGAGTTGAGCAAGATGGCCGACCAGAAATCTATCAGAAAGACCAACACTTTCTTTAGGTATTAGATGTCAGCACCATGTCATGCAAATTTTATTAAAAATGTAGCCATGTGTTTGAGGAGGAGCTTACTTCAACAGCAATAAATGTAGTAGTACCAGAATGGAGGAATTATTGTTGTCATTGTGATTCCAATCTTCCTGCTGTTCTGGAAATTTGCGTGACAACACTGAAATGTCCCAATTGTGCAACAAATAAAGGTTCTTAACTATTCAAAACCAAATAAAACCATTCTATCTTTTGAATGATCACAAGTCCTCAAAATGGTGCCTGTAACAGGAAACTGAAACCTGAGTAGTGGTAATGAACACCTTACTTATACTGTAAATAAACTGATGGGGAAGCACAATATTTCTATGTGTACATTTTAAAGTAGATGCAATAATGTTTTATTGAAAATCTGTTTAATATGATATCACAATTACATAACAATGGTAGTTTGGTTGTTCCAAAGCATTCACTAAGTAGCCTATCTACTCCAAATGAAGACACACTGAAAGACATTTTACATAATGGTTGATTATGGTGCATTATGTAACTTTTCTGGTGGAACATTCAAGGCTGAGCAATGCCATATCCATAGAAACAAGCTACAAGCTGCAAGTTACATAATGTACCTTTAGGTAAAGAATCTATTTTATTTTATTTATTTATTTTTTTTATTATCCTGTATTTATCCCTGTAGGGAAATTATCCTCTGCAGCACCCAGCCTTATTCAGGATGAGTGGGCAGCCAATCTTTCAGGTGCCCGGGGACCCATCTCCATGATCTTATAGCTAGGCTTGTCAGGACCTCAGCTGGAGGATTTTTACCTATAGTTTTTTGGGAGGAAACCCACCCAGACACGGGGAGAACATGCAAACTCCACACAGAAAGGCCCGGGTGACCCAGCGATCGAACCCAGAACCTTCTTGCTGTGAGGCGTGAATGCTAGCCACTCAGCCACCGTACCGCCTTTTATCATCTTGTCCCAAATGAAAACAGAACATTTGCTCAAGCTCAAAATAAACTTGGCACTATAATGTAGTCAACAAAATCACACCAACAACTGCCTTTCATTTAATGCTTATGTAATTTTGATCTGTAAATATAAAACCAAGAGCACATTTGAAAACTGGTTTATGACAGTATCTCTTCTGTCCTCCTCCACATTTGCTGCTGTGTATTTTGTGCTAATTACCAGTGGTCTAAGCAGCAGTCTGGACCCTGGACAGCCTGATCCCTGCTCAGTTGTGGGGAGTTGGATGAGTTCCAGCCCATAATGGCAGCAGTGCAGTGAGATTTGACCATTTCCAGTGCCAATGGAGATATACAGCTGGGAATCCCTGATGTAGCAATTGGAACACCACAGGGTGAAGTAAAAAGCAATGTAGCAGAAAGACAATGGATATACAGTACAAGTCTGTATGAAAAGGGCACTATAGTGGGTCAGTGAAAGCCATCATCAAATGAGCACACAAACCTGAGATGAATACATTATGTTATATGGGGCTGGTCATTTTAATAAGGCGTTTTAGTGCTACAACTTGGCATAGATGTATTAACTAGGACAGTATAATGGGCAAGAATCCAAACAGGGATCGTATTTTTTCTTATAGTTCAATTATAAGTTAGATGCATTAGATAAACCTGCCTTAAAATCGCTTTGAAAGGCCACACTTTAAAGGTGCACTGTGTGATGTTTATGGTGGAGGGTCCGCCACCAGCTTGTCTCCGTGGAGATGTTATTGCTTTGCCTGGTATGTTCCACAGTATGACATTAAGCATATCTATTTCCATGGTAAGAGGCAAGTAATGCCACCAGGTACTGGTCAGATCTGTGGAGATGTTACCCTGCTTACAGTACCAATGCATTTTTTTTTTGTTGAACTTAATGAGTTGAACACGTGTAATTGTGCAAAATGTAAGACTTAAGTTTAATGTCATACTATGAAACATTTAAGGCAAAGCAGTATGATCTCCATGGAGACAAGGAAGTGGCAAACCCTTCACCACAAAAGTTACACAGTGCTCATTTAAATAACAAACATAACTATGAAAATGGTGCATATAAACACCTTTTGGGCTAATTTTTTAGCAGACTGACAGAGGCTTTGCAGCCAATTTATAACTCTACAGTCCCTCCAACCAGCAATAGCACATTCACACAAACAAATTTTAAGATACCTCATATGCACTTTGGGTGAAGTGTCTTGCCCAAGGACACCACACCGGTATGCATAGCTGTGATTAGCTCCTGCCCCCTGCTGCCCCAATTCTACACACAAATGCCAACACACTCCAATAAATGAACTAAACGCTCTGATCAATCAAAAAAAAAAAAAAAATCTTTGTTCGGCCATGACAGTTATTGACAGCCCTTTGATGACCTTGTTCTTTCTTATTGAAATCGACACAGCTTTACCACAAAAAGCTTTATCAGAAAATTTATTCCAATAGATAAAACTCAAAGGACGATCCCATTTTCTTATCAGGCCCCTCTTGTGGTCCTATCTCTAGCTTACCAAAGTCAGGCGGGATCAACACTTGCTTAGATCAACATGTGTGGACAAATAGTAATTTAGAGGGTCACCTGCAGCCCGCCGTGGACTCCAAGGTCATTGCTCTTGTTTGGAGTGTTTGCTTTGTGCAGGCTTTAGACAGAGGGCGTCACCACACATTGTTTTCTCAAAGGCATCCATCAAAGCCATCTCCTTTGGCATTGATTACCTTGGCTCATTAAGAAGCTCTCTGAAGACCACTTGCGCTCTCCCACAGCCCCCCTCCTTCTTACACACATGTAAGACCGCACACCCACATGCACACGCATGCATGCACAAGTCCTTCAGAGCTGCATCTTAAAGGACACATACATAAATACAAAAAAAATTTGCAAAAGTAAAAACAAGTTTTTAAAAAAAAAGTGCACTATGTAACTTTTTGGTTGGTGGTTCATCACCTGCTTGTTTCTATGGATATGTCATTGCTCTGCCTGTTCCACAGACATTAAACAGCTCTACCTTACATTTATTCAACTACAGGTGATTTTATAGCTCAAAAATAACTAGAAAAACAGGCATTTTGACTGTTAGCGGGATTGCCTCATAACAGATCTGACTTTAAACGGTCTGGTTTGGTCTCCATAAAGATAGAAAGGTTTAATGCCATACTATGAAACATTCCAGATGAAGCAATAGCATCTCCATAGAGAAAAGCATTGGGACTTTCATCAGAAAAGTTACATAATGCACCTTTAAGTAAATACAAAATACATTTTCTCAGTTCTTATGTAAGTTCATCTACTGTGGGGCGTCAGTGGCAAAAACTGTCATTATGTCCTTAGGCAAGACACTTCACAGACATGTCTAGTATGAATTTGGTGTGTTTTACCACAAATGCCATGACATTATTAGTCAATTAACTTGAACAATGAACCAAGAATACCCAATGACTAATTTTACTAATTACAAGTGGCTCTGGTCTCATTTCTTTATTTATTTCAGGGACAGTGTATATTAATGAACATTTCTGTAACTGTGCCAAAATTAGCCAGTAGTCCCATGACAGATGTTAAACAACAACAAAAAAAAGGATCAAATGTAATTCATGTGGTTCTTTCATTCATGGTCTTATGTGAGCTACTGCAGCCTATTACAACCAAAAACTGAAATCTGACCAGTCTTAGCCTTTAAATGCAGCCATTTTCTCAGTACAACAGCAGCTGAATTAAATAAGATACTATAGTGAACGGGCATCAAGGCTATACCAGAAAGGTCAGCAATCTTGTTTTAACAACTCTTCTTTGCTGTTTGCAGGAGATGCTCTTTGCCATTATTAGTCACAGTAAAACAACAACTGAGGTTGAGGTGAGGTTGGACCTGAAGAAGAATGGTCCTGTAACAGAACTGTGTACAGATTTTTGAAACTTGAACAATTTTACATTTTCTTTACATCTTTGGGTTTGCTGCTGGTGTGGTCATACCGTCCAGGACATGCGGTTTGTGGATAATTGATGACAGATTAATCAGTATAGAGTCAATACCCATTTTAACTGGCCAAAATAAGGATGTCACTTTAAAGGCCCTGTGCCTGATTTTTACTGTGTTAAAACATCAAAAACTGAACTGAAGTACTTAAAGGTTGTATAGAGGATCTTTTTTTTGTTTCAAATTGTCAATGATAGCATTATAGAGGTGTAGCAGCCTTGTAATTATGATGACCAAAAAATAATAATAATGAAAATCCATCAACTGTGAACATGGTAGGGTCAGCTAAACATTAGCCAATAGATATCTAGTCATCTATTCTCAGGTTGTCAGTCTAACTCCCTATGCTTCTAGCATAACTGACTTGCCGACGCACTTGGATTACGTAGTTATGTACGCCTCTCATGCATTCCACAGACGCAAGACGCTGTTTACTCAACCAACGCAGCGGTTCTTAGTGGCTTTTTCCAACTGTAGCTTCCTCGCAGTTAGCACAGTTTGTTTGCGATGGCAAACAAGAATCCACTACCAGTTAGCCGCAAAAGAAAGTCCATTTTTGAGGTTGCTGAAAGAAGAAGAGAAGAGGAAAAGGAGTGAAGCCAAACATTCTCGGAGATTCCTTCTAGTGATGGTGTGCACTCAAGCAGAGGGTCTAAAGACTGACGATTTGGTCGCTAAATTACTTCTGGACAGGAAACTTCTGTTTATTATTTGAAAATGTACAGTATAGTTAAAGCTTATGCTTTTCAGAAATTTGAGAGGCCAGAGTGGAGTTTGCTGTCATGGCAAAGCCAACAACAACTAGCATGCTAACCATTCACTTCCTGATTCTTTAACACTATATAATAAGATGCAGACAGCACACAGCAGACATTTTGACCTTAAGGGTTGCTTAAAGGTACATTATGTAAGTTTTTGGTTTGGGGTCCCTCACCTGCTTGTTTCTGTGAATATGCTCCGCAATATGACATTAAATAGCTCTATTATTTATTTTATCATTTATTCAATTACAGGTGGTTTTTACTGCTCAAAAATAACAGGCATTCTGACTGTGAGTGGGTTGCCTCTCCACAGATCTGACATGTAACTTGGTCTGGTTTGGTCTCCATGAAGACAGAAAGGTTTAATATTCATTTCAGACAAAGCAATGAAGAATCCATGAAGAAAAGTATTTGACTGACCCTCCACCACAAAAGTTACACAAGTTATTTGTGCTGGGGCAAGCCAAATTTTGTTCAAACTCATAGAAAAGAAAATCAGGTATCCCGTTCTCCACAAACCATGATTAATAAATCGAGCTAACATTATTTCAACATATTTTCAACACTTTGAACAGCATGTGGATGTAAGTCATTATGCACTTAATACATCAACAGTACAACCTATTTGGTTGTTATTAAGCCTCATCTAGTTCAAATCCCCCGCAGACGAAAAAAAGGACCCCCTCATCGGATTTAGATACAAGAGTCTGATTTTTCCATCCAAACTAGCTCTTGTTTTAAATCAATAGAGCCAGTGACGCCTGATTGCATTCTGTAAGAAATGCAATTGAATGGTGACTTCAATGCAACTCAAATCAATGCTATTTGTCGATCCAGGAAATTACTTGTGTCGTGAAACCTGAAACCGTAACAAGACAGGAATACCCTGCCAATGACATTTGTTGGAGGGGAAATTGTCTCCATTTTCTGACATCTGCTGGCTGCTTTCACTGGGCAAGAACTCGAACTACAAGGCTTCAAAGGGAATGGAGAGATTTGGTATGTGGGCTAAAAAAAGAGGAAGGATGATTGATGCACTTTACTTGATTTTGAAGACTGTATTTCACATGTTCTAATACAGGAAGTACTTTTTTAGCTTAAGCCTGTTTCATACCAGTAATAAAATACTACTACTACTTAGTTCAACATTTTACAACTCCATAAAATCACTACATATTAATATTTAAAAGTTGGTACATTTAAAGATGCACTATGTAACTTTTCGGCTGGGGGTCGGTCACATTCTTGTTTCTATGGAGATGTCATTGCGCTGCCTGGACTGTTCCACAGTATGACAAACAGTTTTACCTTACATGATGATAGAAAGTTTTAATGCCAGACTGTGAAACATTTTAGACAAAGCAATAACATCTCCATGGAGAAAAGCAGGTGGCAGACTATCCACCAGAAAAGTTACACAATGTCCTTTTAAGATCGGTTTAATGGTTTGGAGACAGTGGGGTGCAATTGAATTTTGAATTAGAAAATAGCTATGTCGAGTTATAACACCTAATACATTTTCATAGATATTTGTAAATTTCAAGTCATTCTTTAAATTACTTATATTTATTTATCCTTGATTGGAAAAATAATTCTAATTTATACTTATATTTTAGATTTATTTGAATTTTTTTAACTTGTTTTGTCATTTTGTGTATTTGTTGGATAATAAATAAATACCTGATACCCACTGTTCCTTCCACTCTAAATACTTCAGTCTAAATATTGTGACCCTTTTCTCTCCTCAGTTTGCACCTCCTCTATATTGACTCATATCACGTGGTTGACTTTGGGAAAGGAGTGAGCCTTAGTCCTGAGAGTGGTATTAGATTTTTGGCAGTGGCAGGTTACTATGACATAGCTCAAGGAGAGACGAAGAGGGGACTGGTGAAGATGAGCCAGGAAAGTAAGGCTCAAATGGATCAGGTAGCTGCACAGAGACATGTCACCAAAACGCGTCAAGGGCTACGAGTATTTTTAGGTCAGTTCACTGGCACTTCCAGAGAAAAAAAGATTGTAGGGCGACCACAAGAGGTAGCAAAAAGAGCAAGCTGATGACAGAAGGCGGGAGAGAAAGGAGTGTAATAATAAATTGTCATTGAGGGAACCTTTGGTGTAAGATAACCAGTGTCACAGACCTCTCCAGGGATTTACAAACACCCTTCCTAATTTAGTCATGATGCTGGCACGCTTTTGTTTGACACTCAAGTCCGAGCCCATATATTTCCCCTGGTCTCCTGTGATAAAGCTGTGATGCAGTACAGTGGATTTGTCTCAGGGAGCTGACAGGATTGCCGCAGTGCAACCAAAATGTTGGGAGTAGATTGTGGAGCTATATATTTCTGACAACAGGAATTCAAAATGTATGAAATATAACTACATTGGTAATACACTTTAATTAGCATTAATGAAGTATGAACAGATGAACAACACTTAAAGGTGCATTGTGCAATTTGTCCGGCTGGAGGATCCATCACCTGCTTGTGTCCATGGAGCTGTGTCTAGAAAGTTTCACACTATGGCCATAAACATCTGAATCTCCATGAAGACAAAAACTGCCAAATTACAGTTTAGATTTGTGGAGAGGCAAGCCCACTCACTGTAAGATGGATGTTTATAAGATTTTGATACACCTCTAGTTGAATAAATGTGTGGCATTATGCCCCTGGGGGCAGGCTATCAATTGGCGGGCTGAGTTCTCATTGGTCACTTGCGCCAGCCGGTAGTCAATAAAAGCGCCTTGCCTTCTGTTGCTTTCTCTTTGACCTCGCGCATCCGCCTGCCCTGCGGCACGTCACTTCCGTGTTTCCTTGCGCCTCACCGCCGGTAAGAGCAGTTCTCCTTTTCTCTTCAAAATCTTGGCTATATGTCGCTGATTGGAAACTTTATTTGTAGCACGGACAGTTGCGCATATGTACGCGGACCCATGCTGCTTGCTACCACGTCAACGGTAAGCTTACACCCTTGGTCATGGCATTCAGGCTTCGCTTAGCATGCTAATGTAGCTTGTGTCATCGCTAGGCAACCAGCGCAGCTCCTTAGCCGAGCCTCTCCCTCATTGGAGCTGCATTTCAGCTCAAAGTGGTGAGTAATGCCTGTTTTCTGGCGTGTGAGCTCCCCATTCTAATTTAATAATGAGTCCTCCATTTTTACTCTAGACGCTGCTGTTTTGCTCTGCCATTTATACTGCTGCTAAAATACCCACTGTGATTGTGTTGCCGCTGTTGCCCTGCTGCCTGCTGTTGCACCGGGCACCCCCGGTCCGCTTTGTAGAGGCCTATCACGCTCCTCGCTCTGCCTCGTGGGCCCAGCTACTCTGTTTAAGGACCATACAGTGGCGCAGTGCAAAATTTGGGCTATATTGTGTCCGAACATTGTTTGTTTTATTTAAAAAATGTAATTTTATGTCTGGTTCTAGGAGCTGTCAATCAAGCCTCGTGGTGGTGGATTCCCTGGTGGTGGTCACCTTTTGGTTTGAGGTGCACTATTTTCTTCGTTTGCTCTGGGTGTGTCTTATTAATTTGGTGTTCCCCCATTATAACTCCACCCCTTCACGGAATAAATCCCAGCTCCCTAGTTCTTTTTAGGTGTGTGCATGTGTGTGAGCTCAATCCATTTTAAGGTCTAATACCTTTTAAAATATTATAGTGTTTAAAATAAAGTTTGTTTTTATATCTCTTGTAAATAAACATTGTCAAAGTCAAGTGAACAGTCTCTGCCTTTCAGTATAACGGACCTGTGTGCTGTAACTAATTCTCCAGGAGTGACAGTGCATTACTTAGGAATTTTAAATATTTGGTAGCTCTATTAATTTATAAAAGTAATAACCTCCCTCTCGCCACAAATGCAAGGCAGATTACTTTAATACTCTACTGTTAACAATTTAAACCAAAGCATTAACATCTCCGTGGAGACAAACAGGTTGCAGACCCCCTCCAGAAAAGTTACACAGTGCAGCTTTAAATCAAGCTTATAACTACTAGTAAATAGTAAGTAATTTCCCTAACCCAAATAAAAAGAATAGACTAAAATAAAAAACATTGCTGCTTGTTTTCATAGAAATATAATCTTCCACAGCAAGGCATAAAACATGTCTCCATGGAGAATGTTCCGAAGTATGGTTTCTATTTCCAAACAATTGTGCAGGTGACATACCACATTCTGAAAGCTGCAAAAACAAACAAACAAGAAAAACATTATTTAATCACGGATGTTTCAGTGATAAACTTAAGTATGATTACGACAATAATCTAACATTTCCAAAGGATAAACAGGTGAGCTAAAACCATTTGAGTGTTTTTGTCGCAGTCTCCACACAGTGAATAGAGCTACAGAGGAAATGAAGGTCTCACCAGAGGAGGAGGAGGAGACTGAATCATTGTTAACTTTGGAGCTGACATCCTTTCATTCTTTACACATTTGATTGAAACAAACTTCCTCTTGTTTCTTGAAGCCTATCACAGTCAAGACCATACACTATTGTAAATGTTAGGCCTTCATTGTCTGGCATCAAATGAGACACAAACAGTAGTAGTAGTAGCAGAGAGTACAGTAGCATCTAAAAAAAAAAAAAGACTTTTAGTGGCCTCCATGATCTATCTGCTTGTTTTCAGATTGTTTCCATAGAGATGTTATGGCCTTAAAATGATGATCTCCATAGACTGTTGAGGTTCAATAGATTTTCACATTTTAACAATTTTCAGACACATGTATATTTCTCAGCACTCTGCCATCTTCCTCAGAAGAGTTACGTGATGTTGCTGTGACGCATCTGGTCAGCTGATTTAAACAGCAGTAGAATGACAACGTCATCTGCAGAACTGTGTCTCAGGTATGAGACAGTTGGTATGGCTCCTCATCCAAATTTACAGTCTGGTGAGCATGACCTCCCTGATCCAGTATTTGTTGCTCTCTGTTCTAATGTTTGTTTCCAATTTAAAATGGCAGAAAAGTAGTCAGTGAAGCTTGGAGCTCTCATTTCAGATATAAATTGCGAGTTTATTTTTATCATTTTAGTTTAGGCCTATAAGAACAATTTTCTTCGAGAAAAGATATGATATAATTTAGAGTGAAACAGTTTCTGTCTCTGATATGTCTTTAATTAAACAGGAGGCTGCATGAAGTTTGGACAGATATAACTGTGACAAAGTCACACTTAACAACCACATAGGAAACATCCATATGTTTTCTTATGTGCACTCTTTGATTTCACATACTAGAAATACATTATAAAATCAGAATGACGCGCCCTTGGTCCTGGGAGCTCTGTGTGACCCTGTGTTTATGCTATAAGAGATGTACACTAAGGGCAGCTGACCTTGACAGCCAAGTGGTATAATTTATAAGATGCTTCCACTAAAATAAAACGTATGGCGCAGGCATGGTCAAAGGGTAAGAATCCTGAATCTTAACCTCAAACACTGAGTAGAGAAGGCCAACCTTGAATAAAAAGAAGTGATAATTTAAGTGTATACTACTTATCTAAATCATGTGTACAATGATTCAATTCATATGACAAATTCCCTTCAAATTGAGCAGCAATAGCTTCAGTCGTATAAGCTTTAGTAATCCTAAATAATGGAAGATGATACAGTTAAAGGTACTTTTGTTTCACCTGAAATGTTCCACAGTATATCATTAGTATGTGCAGGGTTGCCTCTCCACAGATCTGATCTGTAACTTTACCTGGTGACCTGCTTGGCTCCACAGCTAAATACATTTAATGCCACGCTATGGAACATTTCAGGCAAAACAATAACATTTGTAGAGACAACCAGGTGGCGGACCCTCCACTGAAGTTACATGGTGGTCCTTTAATGAATATGAACATAAAACAAAATAAAACTTCCATTTGTAATATTACCACATCTTAAAGCTCCATTGGGCTCCACATATAAAGCCTGGTCACTGTTCTCATCTAATTAGGACATCAGAGCGAGGTGTCAGCCCTGCTCTCTCAGGTGTGTCTTGGCGCAGAATGCATCCTCGCTGCTTCTTTATAATGTGCTAATTACACTTCCTTGTCTTGTCAACTACAGTCCTTCAGCCCACGACCTGGAAACTCCGGCTGCACCTGCCTATAATGTCAGCACGGAGGCAGCTTTCGAAAGTGTCCAATGAAATCAAGACAACGGCTCAACAACGCAATTAGCTTCAGTGTCTGTTCTAATGAGCTATGGAAACATTGGGATCAACACTTTTTTCTCGCTCTGGAAAGACAATCATTTGCTGCATTTGTTTTGGCATCCAGTCAAATTCAATTGTAACTTTAGAGGCAAACCTTTGTCATTGGGTTGTCAGTGGACATCGCCGAGGGCACAGGGCCATGTCTGGAGCCAGTGATTTCCTTCTCTGCTTGACCAGTGACAAAAGTTACACATGAGGAGGCATTACTGGCTTGGCAGTTTGTATGGACAGTTATATAGTGAGGAAGAAATAATTTTTGCACCACCTCTCCCATCCAAAAATGACAGTAGGAGCTAGGTCTGGAAAGCTGGAAGTCTGTGCCTCATTAAAGATCCTATACTGTATTACACAAAATGGATTCGTGTGAGCTTTCGGCCATGTTATAATGTTATTTCCTCATCAAAAACATACCTGTAGTTGTGTTTTGTTTTATTCACATGTTTCAGTTATCCTTTGTTATTTGTCTGTCAACATTTCCAAAGTTCAAAATGCTCTGTTCCACCTTGTGATGTAATGTAGTGGTTATTTTCAAGTTAACAGCTAACCTCCAGGGCTGAAATCATCCAAATGATTTTAGTGATGGGGTTTAAAAGCATAGTGGAACACTATCTATATTACCACATGACATCACAAGGGGGAACAGAGTGTTTTAAGTTTGAGAGAAGACTCCAGGTCTGTTTTTTGATGAGGAAACGACATCATAACATAAATCAGAAAATAGCGTAATATGGTCCCTTTAAATGATCTTTTTTTTATTTAAGTTTTTGGCATCTTAATGTTGGGCACTGCAAACATGTACATCATATTAGAAGAGTGGCTATCACTTCTGCCCCCCTTGGTTGCGCAATCGTCACATTATTTTCACTGAAGTCAACAATGTTCTCTTGTGTGAAAACATAGTAAACATAAAACAGTAACAGTTTTATATAGCGCTTACCACACATCACCACCAACACCTGTGACTGAAGATGGCTTCCAGCTAGCAGCCAAAACATGTCAGCAAGGTAAATGCATCTCCGACTGTATTGTCGTTAAAAAGAACCCAAGAAGTTAATGTACAAAAGAAGACAAAATGAATGTTTTTGGATTTGCACTCACGCTTCACAGCAAGAAGGTTCCAGGTTTGACTCCCAGGCCTCCCTGGCCTTTCTTTGCGGAGTTTGTATGTTTCTCCCTATGTCTTGGTGGGTTTCTTCTGGGTACTTCGGTCCACAACAAACCTTCCAGCTAAGGTAGTCCTGACCAAGCTCAAGGTCTGGAGATAAGTCAGACTAAAAATATTGAAATATCGATATATCATGATATTAAATTTGGTGATACAGTATCGTTATCGTGAGCTGCTGTATCGGAATATCTTAAGAATATTTTGGAAACTTATACAACTTGACATATTCACTGTTTTGATAGATGTAAAATAGATGTATTTCATATCAACTTTGCGCAAGTAGTGGTTTAACAAATAAACATTGTTGCTAAAATGTATTTAGTTCATAAAAACACCAATATATCATGTGCAATATATCAATTATCACATGTATCACCATATTGTGATAATATTGTATCGTGACCCGTGCATCGTGTATCATACCAAATCGTGGGACCCTTTAATTCCCAGCCCTACTGTACAGCCCTACTGTAGACTGTCAACTTTCAACAGACCAAAATGTGTAATTTTTTTTTAACATTTAACTTTGTCACTGAGAGACCAAAAAAACATCTGTGACTCCAGTGTTTGACCAGTGACTCACAAGGACAGCTGCATTACTAGCTTGCCAGTTATACAAGTAAGAAATCATTTTTTACACCACTTCTTCCATCCAAAAGTGGCAGCAGCAGCTAAGCCTGGCACACTGGAACTTAGTGTCTCATTAAATTGACCCCATGCCATATTGAAGTTACTGCTGCTCGTCCATATTATGTGGGCTAGCCTATTTATCTTGCATTTTCCTGCACCTTGCCTGGCTTCATTATCATTTGTACATGTACTACAAGTTTTTCACTTAGTCCCCGGAGCAAGCAGCGTGTTAACAGTGCTACCAGTTATTTCTCAACTGTCACTGCGATAAAGCTCTTTATTTAAATGGATACTGCAGTTACAACACTGTCTTCTATCAGTGACAGTGTGGGTCAGTAAAACAAAAGCTACAAAATTACAAGATACATTTCGGTTCAAGCGTGGTAATTAGAGCAATCTGGTATTCCATTTAAGGGCCCATTTTATGCAATTTTTTGTATCTATGTTAAAATGTTGTTTCCTCATCAGAAACATACCTGGAGTTGTAACTTGAAAACTACCGCTTCATGACATCACAAGGTGGAATGGAACATTTTGGGCTTTGGAGATGTGGACAGACTAATACTGCAGGGTTACTCAAACATGTGTGAATGAAAGAAAACAGAACTCCAGGTATGTTTCTGATGAGGTAACAACATGGCTTAAAGCTCACAAAAGTCAATTTTGCGTTATATTGGACCTTTAATCAGGGAGTACAAGATGTTACACTCAGGGTGATATTACAAACAGAAGGAAAAGTAATAATATTTTTTCCTCAAACACAAACTTCAACTTGTGCAATCAATATCGAATTTCAGTGAGTTGGATTTAGTTGTTAGACAGAAGGGCTGGAAGAAAGATTGATGGACGTGAAAGCAGGACATTGGTGAAGTGTCTCTCACGGCTTTCTGTTCTTTTTCTAATCAGATATGAGTGATGACGCTCCCTCCAGCCCCAAACCTACAGTGCTCAAAATGTTTACGGTATGGAGAAATGTAAAATGCCAGTACCTCTGACAAACACTACGATACTGACATCTAGTCTAGACCAGGTACATTTACATGGACAGAAACGTATAACTAAAAGACTCAAATAACCCAATAATAAGATCTGAATATTGTCCAAGAAACCTGATAATTAGAACTACCTGTGTCAGTGGATTTTTTGTGTATTTAGAAGACAAAGTGTAATGCATTTTATATAAGTCTTTCAATCTTTATAATTTTATTAAGGGTGAGACGAGAAACAATTCTCACAAGACGAGACATGAGATTGGATCCACAAGACAAGACAATAACAAATAATAAAAATAAGTATAAAAAATAAAATGTTTTTATGAATTAATTAATTAATTTATGAGACAGGGGCAGTGCACAATCTACATTAACCCTAACAGGAGAGAAGCATTGTGCAGGTTGTAGCACTAGAGCTAATTTCTCTACATGCAGATAACATAACATGCCTGTTACATGCACCTGTCATCCCTGGTGCATGTTTTTTAGGTTTAATGGGGTAAACCGGAGTGCCCAGAGGAAACCCACCCAGACACAGGGAGAACATGCAAACTCCACACAGAAAGGCCCAGGCGCCCTGAGGATCAAATCCAGAACCTTCTTGCCTATAAAGGCCTCCTTGGTTTTCTACATGGAAATGTTATTGTTTTCTCTGAACTATTCCACAGTATAGCATTAAGTCTTTCTATCTTCACTGAGGCCACACCAGACCAAGTTACGGGTCAGATCTGTGGAGAGGCAACCCCACTCACAGTCATAATGCCTGTTTTTCTAGGTATTTTTGTGCTATAAAACTACCTATAATTGAATAAATGTAAGGTAGAGATGTTTAATGTTAATGATGTTAATGAATGTAGAATATTCTAGGCAGAGCAATGACACTGACATAAACTGACATTGACATAATGACATAGAAACAAACAGGTGACCCTTAACCAAAACGTTACAAAGTGCAGCTTTAATTTTATTTAGTTTGCAATTTTTTGTATAAGTTTCCTTGTCAAAACCTGCACAGATGTGAACAATTACTAAGAAATCTCATATTCAACATATTCAGTGTAAACACTTCAATTTGGTCTTACTATGGCAAAATTAGACCTTGAATCATTCTCCTATGGCCTAACTATTAAAGAATATTGTATTTTGTATTACTATATTTCTATATTTCATTTGTACTTATACATATACATTATTTGACAGCAGCCTCTTGTTATTTTTGCTACTTATTTTGAATTTATCAGTACTATATATACATATAGGCTAGTTTACTTTTTTTTTCTTAATTCTAACTTTTTATTTTTTTACCATTTATCTCTTTGTTGTTAAATAAACAATAAAGTTTTAATCAAGTCTAAGTCCTATTCTAATATTTTTCCAAGTTCAAATAAACAAAAACTAAAAGAGTACTATAAAAACAAGAAACTACTGTAGATTTACTCAGTACCTGTTGTAATTTCTATCAGAGGTGAGTATGTACAACAAATGCTACCTCGAATATCCTTCATTCCCCCATCACAAACAGAACTGTGGAGAAACCAGTGACAGAAATCTACCACAAGACCAGAGCGTAAATTGCTAACACATTAGTTTTGACAGTTTTTAACGCTGTGATGAAAAATGTTCCTACCCCCCAAGGGACATCCAGAAATCTATTAACAAGACTCACTCCTTAAAAAGAAGTATAATTTACTTGAAAATGAATGTCACACTTTCTTTGTACGAAACTAATTCAGATTTTGCAAAAGTTTTTACACTTTTTTACTCAGTAGCAGCTAAATGAAATAAATAGAGTACGTGTGTTAAGTTTGTAATTTACACTTACAGTTTTGAAAAAAAAAAAAAAAAAAAGAAAAAAAAAAACAACTTAACAGCTCAGACCAGAGAAGGTGTGAAATTGTGTCATGTGCTGCTAAAACTCTTTGGATATAATGTCTATTTATATTATTGAAGTAATCAGACAGTACGAAAATACACTGCATACAAATAAGAAATCAAGCAGTTCAAATGATTCAACTTTATTTTATTTATTTATTTTTACAAGTAAATCCGTTAAAACACAATATTGATTATGTTTTTAGAGTTGCAAAATGGGAATATTACCTTCAAAGTCAAACTTAAAAATATACATATGCGTGTATGTTAGATATCAGTGCTCTCAGTAGAACTAGTCAAATGAGCAAAATTACAAATACAGTTTCCAGTAATTCAAATTATTATTTATTTATTTATTTATTTAAAACAAGGACAGTACACAGAAAACTCAGAGAGAAAAGCTACTTTCCATTTGCAGTCCTTGAGCAGGTACAGAAGACATTAAAGAGCTATTTACATTAAACCACCTCTAACATTTCATCAATGGGTGTTGCCTTAAAATAACCACACACAAAAAAAAATAAAATAAAAAAAACATTCATGAATTCTAATTCCCATAAATACATTTTTTCAAATTCATCATTATCTTCTATAATACTCCAATTCATTGTTATCAATATCCTCTAAAATGTACAATTATCAAATTCATCAGTATTATTATCCTCTAAAATACAATCCATTAACAACATTACCATTAAGACAAATTTCATGAGTCATATACAATACATCTACACAATACATTGACAACATAATCGCAATGTTTAAACATTTAAAGAAGCATAATGTTGACAACCATTGTTTTAGCCCATGAGAGAAAGTAATGATAGTGATAGTTAATGCAAATCATTCCACTAAATCTTTGTCTTAGGTCATAATCTATTTCTGCCGGGTGTTTGATTGATAGACATTGTAACCAGTCAGATGCTATTGTTTTCAAGTTTGGTTGACAGCGCTATGTGTTTTAGTTGTTTCCAGTGTGTCCTGCGGCGCTTATAGGTGCAAGTCTCGTGTGCATATTAAAGAAGTGACTAGTGGTTTTACAAAAGGCACACATATACATCAACATGTTTGCAGAGTGTTTTGAAGTTATTAGCAGTAGTAGATTATAGAAAATGGGTGTTTAAGGGCCAATTAGATGTTTATTCTTGATATCGGGTAGTGCTAAGTGCCAGATGCTAAGAGCCCGCTAATGGCCCGTTATTATTACGGAGCTATTACCGTTTACGTCTGAGATGTTAATGAGTATATTATAATTTATATTTTTCCCTCTGTTTGTATGTTTCAGGACCACACACACGCACACACACACACAAAGTTCAAAGTTTTTAATAAAAGTCATAAAAGTTCATCATCTCTCATTGCGCATTCTTACTGATGCCCCCTGGTGGTCACAACAGATATAAGCCACACAACTAGCTTTCCCCACAACAAAATCCAAATCCACATTTTACAAACAAAGCAGTTTCCAAAGTGCTGCGTAGAGATCATAAAATGAAGACAACAAAAAGGTAAACTGCTAAAATTTGGTCATACCAGTTCTAAAACAATAAAACCAGTAAAATCAAATAAAAGCAAAGCCATAAAAATCATAAAATAAATAAAAGACACAGCGGATCACACAACTAACGCAGTGTTAAAAGCCAGAGAATGAACGTGGGTCTTAAGACAAGACTTGAAACACTCTACTGTGGGAACTATTTTACAAGCTGTCACTATTCATCAAAACATTACCCTGCATCTGCTTTTTTACATAACACACATGTATAATACTTAGAAATTCAAGTTATTAATTAAAAATACATGATCATCCACTGCTTGTGTCTGCTTAATATAGCATGAAGAAAGCATGAGTCAAGGTGAGTGTATCTAAAACATGCACATAATTTGAGTGAGGTAAACAATGCTCAAAGTCTCTTTTTACTTCCCAGCTTAAGTATCACACTTTTTCATTATTAAAATCACTTTCTACTGTGTCAAAACTTGCCTTTTTAAACTTTTCACTGCAACTAAAAATCTTAGAAGAACTGATTCTTTATCTCAGCAAACTTGAAATATGCAGATCCCAGTTAAAACAGACTGCAGACTTTGAGGACAGGCTGGAGTATGGAGCCCCTCTCCTCATTATAGATCTAAACAATACCCCAGGGCCTCATTTTGACCAGTGTTGATGTGAATGTGCCCTGAAATGCATTTGCACGCGTCATCTCCATAAACATAGTGAAAATGTTTTGCATCCTCTCCATGATGCAGATCTCACTGGAGGATTACACACTGAAAGAACACTGATTCCCACATGTCAAACTCTGTGTGCAGATTTTCATGTTTCATTTGCAGAGATTTCCAGAGCTCAAGACACACAGCTAGTCATTATTATTCAGCACTCTTCCATAAGTACATGCTCACCAGTGTCTGCTGCTGGCACCACTTTCACCAATGTGAGAAAATTCAATAAACACAATGCAAATAATCTGTGGAAATACATAAGTTCTTGTATTCATTCAGACGTGTGTATTCAACAATATGAACAATTACATCTGGAGCAACATTAAAGGGCCCCAAGGATAATTTCAGGCCTGGAACTGCCTCTCTATTGAACTAAAGTTGAAGAGTAGCTGTTAACTTGAAAACTACAACTTCATGACATCACAAGGTGGAACAGAGCAATTGGAGCTTTGGGGATGTAGTCAGATTAATAATAAAGGGTTTCTCAATCATGTATGAATGAAACAAAACACAACTCCAGGTATGTTTTTTGATGGGGTAACAGCATTCTAACTTAACTTAAAGCTCAGAAGTTCAATTGTGTGTAATATAAGTAAATACCTTTAATCTGCATTAAAAAATACTAATCTTGGGTACAAATTCTGTGTGTATGGCCAACCACTCAGCAAGCAAGCATACTTTTGTAGTCTTGGAAAAGCTGGAACAATAATTATGATTTGAACACTTCGTACTATTTTAAAAGACAAATATAGAATCCCCTTTATCTCAAATTAATCAAATAACCAAATTTATTTTCCCAAAACAAAAAATGTGTAACTTTAACAGAGGCAATCCTTGAGTTTTTGGTGCTATTGTGAGACATTAAAAAAACAGTCTAATTTGATCCAGTACAATTATCAGAACCTCACTTGGAGCACACCCCAGGAGAATATCTGTCTAATTAATGACTTAATTAAAAGCACTGGTGGGATGTGGAAGGGTCAGATCCGTCCTTGTTCAGTCCCAGTGTTCTTCTCAGGCTTCTGTAAATGATATAGAGCTACATGTGGAAAACTGTTTCACCAGAGGAGCAAACGTCCACCTCCTCTCTGTATAACTGAAGAGGGAAGGCAGACGTGTGGCTTTTATTATATCATTGTACTTCTCATCGTAGTTTCAAACACCACACTTTTACTAATACTTGAGGAATTTGTTTTACAGTGTAACAGTATTCTTACTTGAGTACTGATATTCAAGTTCTGCTTACTCTGACAAAAAGGGACAAAAGTTAAAAAAAAAAATGATTTTTGTCTTCCTTATATGATATTGTATTATTTTTTATAATTTATAATTTAAATTGTATATATTTTTTGTGTTTACATTTTTGTGTTCTGCACATTTGCACATTAATGACTGATATTTTGTTTATTACCTCTGCACTCTAAATAGTTTCTAAATGGGAATGAAAACAAGGGGAAAAGGGTGTCTGAAAATCTAATCTAATTCTAATTAAACACAAAAAGAAAGCAAAAAAAAAGCAAAATTTAAAAAAAAAAAAAAAAAAAAAATTATATATATATATATATATATATATATATATATATATATATATATATATATATATATATATATATATATTTTTTTTTTTTTTTTCAACTGTTACTTTAAGTGAAAACATTTTAGAAAATATGAAACACTAAATACATAAAATGTACATACACACAAATACAATTTTTAGTAGAAATAAAACTGAAATTTGTATGTAAACATATCTTTTAGCAGTTGACTTCAGGCTAGAAAACACATCTTTATAATTCATTCATAAACTGTGTTTTTACTCACTCATTAAAATGCCTCTAGTCAGATTTAAAAATGCAAAATAGTTTGAATATTCATCCAGCCCCAAAATGCTTACTAGATCCAGAATTTAATATAAAGTAGCAGCTAATCTTTGAGCCTCTGTGGACCATATGCTGACACCAGTCAAAGTCACATTTAGTGTTGGATTTCCAAAGAGAATCACAGATATCTCATGGGACATTAAAAGATAAGTAACTTGTGTACATCTGAAGCACAACCACTTACTTTGTTTGTATGTATTGAACACCGTTGCTCGCCTCTCACTGGCTAATCACTGAATCCCTGTGGACCTCATAAGGCACACACAGGACTTTGATGGCCTGACCTTCATACTGGGAGCTCCTCTTTGCTCCTCTTCTTCACCACAGAGACTGATGTTTGCATGTTTTTAATGGGCCTCCCAGGGCCCCGCTGACAGTCCTTTGGTTCCACATGGGGTCAGCTCTGTTACTGCTAGCGTAGCCTGGAAAACCTCTGGCAAGTATGCTCTTTTGACATCTCCCTGAAGACTTCCACCCCACTGCAGACATGACAGCACACTAAGAGGCTTATTAGTAATACATGATTAAGTGATTACGCGCTAATCATTCCGGTAAAATACTGATTATGTTGGAAATGGAGCATGGGTTAAATATGGAAACACCTCATTGTAATTCCTTCAAATGAAATGCCGAGCTGGCAGGATGCTTCTCAAACCGTGGAGGAGAAATCGTACACAAAATGTTGTTCCCAAACTCCCGAATTAAGGCATTAATCTTAGGACTACAGACATGTTTGAAGACCTGTAACTTGGCTTGGTGGTGTCACATGCTTTATGGAAGTGGGTCTAATACCATATTGTGGCACATTCCAGGCAAAGCAATAACATCTCCATGGAGACAAGAAGAAAAGTTACACAGTGGACCTTTAAGTTAACACCTGCTGTTAATATACTATATACTATATACTATATAGATAATATACTACTACTACTACTACTACTAAATATACAAAATATTGTTCCCAAACTACAGAATTAAGACATTAATCTTGGCGTGAGGACTACATGTTTGAAGACAGCATGTGTGTATGAATATACTCACATGTAATGGCATTCTGGCCCCACTGATTCTGCGCTTTGAGGCAGCCATTTATCTTAATCTGGGTTGACCTAAATCCTCGACATCTCCTGCTGTACGGTCCTTCCCTTTAAAACCGAATTTCACAGCCTGTCCTCCATGTACCATCCTTCTCTTAACCATAATTGATGACAGTAACCTTTTAATGGTGGGCCATATTCAGTCACGGCACAAGCATCCGAACAAGAGCAGTCATGAGGAGACTGGCGGAGAGGTAGCGTTAGCATGAGGAGGAGACAAGAGACTACTCCAATGCGTTACAGAGGGTAATCTATAATCAAAGCCAGGCTGACACTGCCGTCCTGACACTGCACAGCACATGTGGAGCTAAATCAGAAAAATGAGAAGCCCAGTCTTAGCGCGTACACCCAAATGTGAAATGCCAAACACAAATAGAACAACATCAGGTTTATGAAGGCAGGAGCTAAATAAAATCAGTACAGATATGTGGAATATAGTGAGACATACAGCATTACTTAGTACAAGCTTTAAGGAGGTGATGGATGACACTGATGCTAAAGGTTAACTAAGGTGTCCATTAGCCAGTTGGTTGCAAGTTTGACTCTTACTCTGTGATCAAGAAGGAAATCTGGTGTAAAAGTTTGCATGTCACAGTACTACTAGTATGCTGTAGCAAACCTGAAGTACGGAAACTTTTTCAATTCAAGTTTATTTGTAGCACATTTAGAAATAGGAAGTGGAAATTAAGTGTTGTTATATATTTATAGCTGAATGTTATCTACTTTTCCATCCACAAATCCTAAAGTTGCTAATGTTTGTGATCATCCATTTTTGGACACAAATAATAAAATAATCCCTGCTGTGTGAAAGCAGCATTCACAACATTGTTATTTTCTTTTTGAACAGCCTCCTCTGTAACAGTATGGTGTAATGGCCTAAGCAATTACAGTGGCGATTAAACACAATAATTAGTTGTGTGATGGTGATATTAAGGAAAGTGCAGCCTGTGTGCTGTTCACATGATGGATCACAATATCTAACACAGCAACATGTTCATGTGAGCAGCCCTTTACACTGTTGTCTTAAAGCAACACTGTGTAACTTTCTGGAAGTGGCAAATCATGTGCACGATTCCATAGAAACAGAAAGTTAAAATACTTCTGAACATTCTCCATGCAGATAAATGAGATTTAAGCCATGTTGAGCAATATTATAGCCAAAGGAACTACATTTCTCAGAGATTTTACTCAGAGAATAGACTTTAAAGCAGCTCTGCGTTTGTACAAGTCTCTCCATGGCCTAGCACCAAAGTACATCTGTGACTTGTTAGTGCTACATGAACCAGCACACATTCTGAGGACCTAAGGGTAATGCAGCTAAAACCTGGAACAGTCTCCCTGAACATGTGAGACGGGCCTCTACTTTGACTATGTTTAAATCCAGGCTCAAAACGCTTCTGTTTAGCTTTGTATATAACTGAAAGATTTTTATTCCGCCCGCTTCTCTTTTAATGTTAATGTTGAATGATTGTATATAGTCTTTCTTATTCTGTAAAGCACTTTATACTTACTTTGTGTACGGATTGTGCTATACAAATAAACTTGCCTTGCCACTTCCATGGAAAAAGCAGGAGAAGGTGCTCCTCCATGTCAGGTTTGTCCACTCAGAGTAAGAACGCATGTTTTTCTATGTTTTTCAGTCCACTAAACACATCCAATACAAAATAAACATGTTTGATTTTAGAGCTGCTGCTTTCAAAACATGAAAATAAATTCAGGTAAAAATGTCCAAAAACAAACATAATAACCCTAACAATTTTTTATTTTTATTTTTTTAATTAAACACTGCTCTGTGTGCTACAGTTACAAGCAAACTTCCTTTTAACCTCTCTTTTGATACTTGACCATAAATTCTATCTATTGGTGGTACCCAAAGCAAAACAATCACAGGTTTCACAGCTACACAGTCAATTATTAGAAAACACTGCCCTTTGAACCAGATTCTAGCACATTACAGAAATAGTATGGTATGCTCACCAGCACATTGTGTTGTCCATCTAATTATTTTTTCTTTGTTTTTCTTCCCCGTCAGGACTTTAGTGAAAGGAGACATGGGGTGATTTATTGATCTCATCTTCTGGCCCTCCAGCTGCAGCTCACATCCTCCCCTGTATTTTCCCATAGAGGCGGTGCACACATCATGTTAGCATGGGCACAAACACATCTGCATACATGACACAGGGCGAGAAAAACAATTAGAGCAGGCACACAGCTCCAGATGGCCCTCGCTGAGACAGGTGATGGAGAACCTGCACATTACTTCTTGTTATTGTGGTTTATGAATAATGGAGATATTACCATATGTCTACTACAACTAATATTACTATCACCACTATTTCTACCAAGGTTTTTCTATTTACTACACTACAACAATCTATAACCAGCACCACTACTAGTTAACTATTTTTCTAATGATACCTCTATTTTTTACATTACTAGATACACCACTGCTATTATTAAAGGTGCACTGTGTAACTTTCTAGGGGGAGAATCCGCCACCTGCTTGTCTCTGTGGTGATGTTATGTGGTGATGATTCATTCATTTAAAGTTTGCTTTAATTGCTTGAAAATACCTTGAAATGCATGCATTCTTACGGTAAGTGGGGTCACAGCTCCATAGATCTGACCTGTAACTTAGCTTATTGGCGACACATGGTTGTTTTTTATGGAAATAGCCAAATCTAACCATATTGTGGCTATTGATTATAACTGCTACGGAGCTACACCATAACAGCTTTAACTAATTATAAATATATATTTGTGTGGAGAGGTGGCACAGTTGTTGAGTAGTTGGCATCGTTGTCTCACAGCGAGGTCATGGGTTTGTTGCCCAGGATTTTTTTTTTTTCTATTTCTCCCTGTGTCTGGGTGGGTTTAGTCCAGGCACTCTGGTCTCCCTGATCAACCCAAAACATGCACAAACTGTAAAATTCTCCAGCTAAAGTAGTCCTGCCCAAGCCGAGCTCAAGATCTGAAGATGGCAGGTTCCATGGCTTGACAGAAAAGGACAAATTTCCTTACAAAACCTATAATGTATATATACTGTATAATGTATACCTTATAAAGTATAAAGTTAGCTACTTGTATTAAGTTTTTTAATTTAACTTCATACTTAAATAGCAATTTCAACGAGATATTTGGTTGAGCTTGAATGTATTAAGTGTTCAATATAATTCCCCTATCACTTGTTCAATCAATCAAGAAGCCATAAAGTGCAATTCATATAATAAATAATAAAGCAAAAGTGAGTGTGAAACATCTTTATTTCACATTGCAAACAGAGTCTTATTCTAATTTAAATGCCTGTTTACCTTTAGCTCTCAGTGAAATCGAATTTCGCTGTTGTATGCCAACCTTCTCCATTCTGTTATAGATCCAGCGCTTTATACTTCCAATTGCATCAAGGCAAATTAAATCACAATCATATTTTTTCACCTCAGAAATCTCCAAGAAGACATTCACTTTCAATAACCCATAAAAATGGATTTGTGTATTTCTAAAATTGATTGCTGCAGGTCTACCTCCTGGCAGCGCTACACGCAGAAATCACTAATAACCACAGCAGCAGATAGCACAGCCAAACTGAGAGGTGAGCCAGGCACAGGAGTTGGAGACGGCATACTTGGGCACGCTGTAATTGCAAGCCAAAACCTCTGACATGGAAAGTGCATTTTGGCTTGAGTCCATGATTTCATAGTGTTCATATGAAGCTTATTCTACAGATGGAGGATCATGCCAAATGGATCCCTACCAAATGTGGAGCTAATGGGCTTTGAACACATTTAAACACACTTAAACACACGCCACAGGCTCTGAAAAGTTCAATCAATTATTTTGTTTTTGCAAGGTGACAAAGTAGGTTCATTTTAGCTACTTGTTTATGGTCCTCAATCCTCCAGAGAAAACAAGTTTGCTTTTTACTCTGGGAAAGGTAAGGCTGGACCACAATATGTGTTTTTAGTCCAGGTACAGTTTTACATTTCTCATATTGTTAAATTACACATTCCACTGCTGAATGTAACATTTTAGTAGAAATGAAAGAGTATTGTAAGCCTATAGTGATTGAGATACTGTATATCAGGCTAGAGCACCATCAATGCCAGATGTCATCAGTTCTTGGAAGCTAAGCAGAGTGGAGTGTGGTTAGTACTTGGAAGTGAGAGCCCTGCGAATACCAGGTGCCACAGTGGAGCAGTCGTGGCTCCGACTCATCCACAAACATTTATACTGATGTTGACAAAGACAAATAATGTATATCGTATTGGCTGAAAAAATCTATATCGCATCATTCCTGGTGTTTGCAGTAGTTGCATTAACCAGTTGATACTTTGTAGTGACATCACGCTGGAGGTGTTCTACATGTATATCTATGGTGAAATGTTCAGCAGTTACCATGGTGACACAATGCACACATTAGCAAATACTGACAAAAAGTTTAAAGATTGTCTGAAAACTGTTGAGAAGACACAAAATGGATTTAAACAACTAATTTTGAGTCTGTGATCAATACGAGTGTTCATGGTCTTGTTTAGGAGTTTGATTTTCAACAAAAAAGGTGAGAGTGACAGCTGGCTAATGCTAGCTAGCGTGTGACTGTAATGTTATTTGAGAGACTTGTTTAACAGCACAAATGAGCTCAGCTGTTGTAGTCAGTTCTTTGTGGTCAGATTATGTCAAAACAAAGCTAAGATTATTCTAGTCTAATAGAGCTTCAGACAGAGTAGTGCCTACAGTTAGCATCACACCCCTAAGCAATGTTGATGACATCAGCTGTAAAGTATCAATAGACTGCAAATTTCCCCATAGGATGAAGAGCTTAGGGACTAGAACCATTGAACCCAAAGGCCCTCAACAGGGAGTTAGTGAGAGTTTGACATACTGAACTGTGCTATACTTCAAACTTTCCCTTTCCCCACAGGACAAAAAAACAGGAAAAGACAGGACTGAAATGTACTCGGTAAATAATTTGACATATTAATTGTTTCCTTCCTCCAATTGACGTTTCAGGATCTGCAGTATATTTTAGTTTAGAACTTTTACACACTTTAAGAGAATACACTGAATAAACCAGTCTATTTGTTCATTTTTGTGTGCCTTTTGTTGAGTCTTGGCTTAAGAGTGAATGCATTACAGCTCAGTATTTGCCCTCCTGTTATTTAATATGCTCTGCAGTAATCTCCATCTATGGGGTTCCATTCCCCCCATTATCTGGGATGAAGTTATTTACTTTTCGTTGCATAATGTAAACATTGTTCGAATCAAGGCGACTGGGACTAATTCGTCTTGTTGACATGTACTGTATAATTTCCTGCTTTTATAGTTCTCATATTATTTACAATATATTGCAAAAACCGTCCATCCATCAATGCAATCCATCAAGTGAAGTGAAGTTTTGTCTCTATTTTCATCTCTTGGCTGTAATAAATGCCAGCCTTGTATGTGTGTGTGTGTGTGCGTGTGCGTGTGTGTGTCAGTGGTGGCTGGTCAACAGAGGGCACAAGTGCGCTACACGCCCTAACTTGACCTATATAAAAAAAACTATTTTAGTCATTATTTTGTATTAGGTTATATGTTTAAAATTTTTGTTTAAAATTGAACGTGTATCTGCATAGACATATTTTTATCATGTTAAATTTGCTCATATCACTTTATTTGGTTCACGTGTTTGGCCTTTGAGTTTGCTGGGCTGGAGCGAACTCAATGGAGGTCTAAGGAAGAGTCTGAAGTTTGGAGAAAATTTGACGCCAGATCGTTGCTTCTGCCCATTACTTTACATTATAGCCCTGAAGTACGTCTTGGGGGCGTAGGTCGGGCTAAACTCAAATCAAGTGATTGGTCTTCATAAACATTTATCACACACCTGACCTATTGTGATTCAGTGTGCGCCCTCTCTCCCGACCAGCTCCAACTCTCCACTGGCGCCATGTTACAACTATAGGCTAATGAATGGATAACAAGAGTGCAGTGTGCTATACGAGTTATGGCAAGTTCAACTTCAAGTCACTTTTTAGAGAGTAATATGTTTTCTTTTCAGCGGGACCCTTCTGCCAAGAAAAGAAGCATTAAGCTGGAATGAGTGCATCTGGCTACGGTGTATATCCTGCGACTCTTATTTTGATTCACACTGGCTAGTGGCGGCTGGTTACTTACGCCTAAACCTCCACACAGGATAGCGTGAGGAGAGACACCGCTAATCAGACCCAAAGCAGCGGACACACAGACACAGTCCCGCCGCCAGGACCCGGGGCACACACTGCCGCCACCGGGACCCGGGGCACACACTGCCACCGCCAGGGAGCTCGCTCGCTGCTCGGTCAGCCTCTGTCCGCTCTTTCTGGGCAGAAAAGTTTCACCTTGGGATAGCGCGCAGAGGGTTTAAGTCTACTTGTCCTAATATGGACTGGCTGTAGCTTGGCTCCGGGACCTCGCGTCCTGGACCTGACTGGACTGGGACTTAGACCAGTTTTATCTCGTCATATTGGACAATAATACACTTTTGGAGACAGAACCAACAGGACAGTGGATAGAGAATACATTTTGCTTCAGTCCTTTGGAGAAGGTAGGATGGTTGTTTTCGTTTTGTTTTGGGCAAATCTGAGGACAGAGCCTCACAGGTAAATCGCGTGCAAATGAGCTCATGGGTGCGACGGAGCTGCTCCGGTGTTTTGCCGCGTATGCTGTAGGAGCGGCGCTGATGCCATGTGTTTGTGTTGTGACTGTAGCCTCTTATATTGTAGTTTTGCTATCGTTGGGGATGTTTGTGAGCAGAGTGTCAGGTTGTGTTATTGGGGCTGATTGTGAGTGGTGGATCAGGTTGTGCTGCTGCGTAAACTTTGATTTGGCTGTGTGTTGTGCTCTGATTGTGAGAACCAAACACAGTGCAAGCGTAGGACTGGGGACTGATGCAATATAAGACAAATTATTTATATTCATTCAGGGTATTGTTCAGCCAATAGTGACCAAAATGACTGTATATTTCTGGCATTCGTTATAATACTATATAGGCTATATATTTTGGCCTAGATGCCCCCCCCAAAAAAAATTATACCACCAGCCGCCACTGGTGTGTGTGTGCGCATGTGTGTGTGTGCGCGTGTGCGTGGTGTAAGTAATACAACATAACACTGGCATCAAGATTGTAGTCAGCTGTGCCATTTAAAGTGGTGATATATTAACACGGTCTAAACTCGGCTGCTTGATCCAAGATAGTAAATTACAGTCTCGTGACCTATTTTAACCAGCAGAGTGACACACTGCACCCAGCCCTCTGCATGAATTAGTCCTTGTCAATCATGCATGTAAAGCAGTATAAATGTCAACTGAATCTCTCATTCGAATATCCCATATAGCTCAGTATTAGCCTATAATTAAGTGTGGGTACATGTGGATGAAGAATAATTATTAATTATCCAATATTTTCTGAATGGGATGCCCTCCCTTTTTGCAGCATTCTTCAGTTTTCCAATTGTTAGACCACAACAAGACTAAGCAGTGGTTGAATTGGAAAAAGTAATTAACAAAATAACAAATAAGGATGCAAACTAGATTATAATGATAATGCAAAAAACAACGAAATTAATGATCAGTGTTACAACTGTTAATGGACATTTTGCTGTGCCATTGTTTAATTACACTTATATATTTACAAACCAAATATCAAAGGGGAAACTACCTACACCATTTTTACTACAGGTGGTTTTATATCTCAAAAATAACTGAAAACAGGCATTCTGACTGTGAGCAGGGTTGCCTCTCCACAGATCTGACCTGTAACTTGAAGATAGAAAGGTTTAATACCATACTGTGAAACGTTCCAGACAAAGCAATTTGACTCTCTCCCAAAAACGTTACACACTGCACATTTAAGAGAAGATTTATTTTCAAGCTAATAGTTTGGAGTATAGCTAAAATACTTTAGTTGCACTTAGCATTTATAAAAACAAACCAAAAAAATAAAATAATAATAATTCTTTCATGCATATAAAGTTTGGGGTGTTCTGAGTTACATTTTGTTTGTTGTATTTTTTTTTTTTTTCCCCTTCGCTGTCATAAAACAGTGCATGTGAGCCTTTTCAAAAACAATTCCCCTTTCATCTAGGGTTAGAGCTTTCTTATTTTCCTCATTACTTGCTGAGGAAATGTGGGGGGCATTTGCATAGCGGTGAAATTGAAAACAACTAGAGCCAGCCAATCGCTCGCTCGCTTGGAGACGGGCTTTGATCGTCGTGTGGATGAGGGCGAGTGTGGGCCCTTCATCGTGACTGATTGTGTTGTGAGCCAAAAGAACCCTTGTTTTACTTTATAATGAATCCTAAATTGTAGCGGTTAGCATGGCAACGTTGTGAGTTAACTTGTGGTTGTCATTCATCTGATTTCAGTTCATCCTTAACAAGATGCTGCAAGTGAGACAGAAAAGGTAAAAGAACATTATATAATCTTGTCTTCTTAGAGATGTTATTGCTTTTCCTAAATGTTCCACACAGACTGTATAAAGAAGTGAACTAAGTGAGTGCCACTCATAGTGTTCGGCTTCAGTCAAATGAAGCTCACAAGGCTAGCAGTGAGAGGCGTGAATTTGAAGACGAGTTCCATTTTGGAATAGAAATGTATTTATGGACAAAATAGCAAAATAACACCAGGATCATGTAGTTCCTATTTAAAACACGACTGCTAGTTGGTTGCCTCTGTCCGTTTATACAGTCGATGGTTCCACAGCATGGTATCAGATAGGTAGATAGATAGACCTTTATTAAACTTTTTTTTTCATTCAATTACAGGTATTTTTTTTTTATAGCAAATGCACTCTTGAACCTAGTGAATTACAGTGTTTTTTACTCTCCGGAAATCTGAACTGTAACTTGGCCTGGTGGTGTCACTGGCTTGTTTCTTTAGAAATATACGAAGTTTTATAGTGGGATGGTTTCAAAACAATTAGATCATCTTTCATTTTAGTTGCCCAATAAAATAATAAAAGAAAAGAAAAGAAATAAAAATAAATAATAATAATAATAATCATAATAATGTACAATGTTGCTAATTTAAAGATGCACTATCTAACTTTTCTGGTGGAGGGTCGGTCACACTCTCTATAGAGATGTTACCTGGAATGTTCCACTGTATGGCATTACACTTACTTATCTCCACGGAGACAGCAGGTGATGCAGTAGGACCAAGTTATATGTCAGGTCTATGGAGCAGCGAGTCCACTCACAGTAAAAAGAGTTTTTAAGTCAGTAAAAATCCATGTCACTGAGTAAATGCAAGATGAATACATTTAATGCTATACCAGGACATTCCAGACAAAGTAACAACATCTCCATGGAGACAAGCAGATGGCGGACTCTCCACCAGAAAAGTTACAGAACGCTTTAAATGCAATAAAATATAATCAATTAAATGTATTTTCCGGGTTAGAAAGTTTTCCTCGTTTCACTTAATGAGAAGCCTGGTGTACAAAATGTTCTGAAAGCCACTTTACGCATATACACATGATTTATCATTACCATCATACCATATGTTCTGTAGGTGGTTACATGTCTCCTCTCTACAATAAATGCAAATATTTTCTATCCATCCATCAGTCCGAGCTAGACCTGCATTGACCATATGTTGACCCTATGCCTTACACACTAGGACCATAAGAAACAACTTATTTAAACTTTTAATTCTGATGTAGCCACATGATTTCATATGCCACTTATGTTGTAGTGTAAGATACGATGAATTCATATTTCAAGTACATTTTTGGTCATGCAAGTTATAACACTAACACACGCTGAGTCTCTATGTTTCTTGGGGACATTATATCGGCTTACCTTCATTTCGTGGAGACTGATCCTAACCTTAACATGGTCACAATTTCCCGAGCCTTAAACTCAACCCTAACATTAACTTATTTTAACCTATAGTTTAACTTCAAACCATGTTTTTAGTCTACTAATTAAACTATTACATCATCAGGGCCTGTTTTTGTCCCCATAAGGAAGGTAATGTAATGTAATGCAATGTCTCCAAGAAACACAGAGACCCAACGTGTGTTAATGTTACAACTTGCATGACCAAAATGTACTTAAAATTAAATATGAATTCGTTGTATTTTACACCCCATCGATTGAGTGTGTATACAATGTTATACCCGCCCATCACATCAACATCAGGACTAAACCATAGACTGTATAAAGAAGTGGACTAAGGGAGTGTGACGTCACCTATAGCTTTGGGCTCCAGTCAAATGCTCACTAAACCTGCACTCTAAGAAAGATGAATTAAGGTTAACTTAGCCAGTTCACTGTGTTGTTAATATAATTCATAATAGCATCATAATAAAACATTGACAATACTGAAAACTGCATATTTACAAACATATTTCCGAGGGTCAGCTTCAACTCGTACCTAAAACGAGTCTTAAAACCAGGGCCTTCTCTGTGGCCGGCTCTAAATTCTTGAACACTCCGCCGGCTTTTATTCTCTGCGTGAGTTTTGTGTTTATTTAATTATTATTATTTTATTGATTTTTATAATTTTGACAATGTTTAGCTTTATGTATTTGGATGCTTTTTTTATTTAGTGTTTTTATTTATGATTTACTCTCTTTTATTGTCTTAATCTGTCTGTGTAGTGTACTATACTGTACTGTGTCATGTTTGTAAATGTGCTACATAAATAAAGTGGATTAGATTGAACAAAAGCATTACTTACTGCATTATGATCTACTAACAGCATATACAAGTGTCCCAGCTACTGTACTTGAGTAAAACACAACTTAGCACACTCCTCTGACAAAGACAGAGCACCTTGCTTTGGATTGATGCTCTTCATTTCACTGTCTATAACTGCATATTTTCTGTCATCTCAAATCCATCGATACAAACAGCAGACTTGGTTTCAAACTACTTTATCGACCGCCCCAGTGGCTCCTCATCCTCCTTTGTACCTGTAACCACACCTCTGATTCACTTTTGATTTATGCACTGTGCTCCAGACTTTATGTTTGTGTGCTCCGTTGATGAATTGAGTCGCCTGCGTACAGCTCTTCTACCCGCGAGTGTCAGCCTGATTTATAGACTGGTGTTTGATTATTGGCTGCAGTGTCACCACAATAACTGCATGTACCTATGTAATTTATAGGCTTACAGTGTATAAGCAAGAAACGCATTGTTGTTCCTCTGACGGCGTTTTAATATTCCCCAAACTGAGACACATATATTTCCTACAAATAATGATTTTTACATGGTCAGCATCTTCACCTGCAGCGGGTTGGGTACAGTTGTCTTCATCTGTCCCAACAGGCAAAGTCATGAGGCTTTAGGGGCACAAAATATCAAGTATTCTATAGCTACAGTAATAAAGATGTGTGGTGGAGGAGAAGACAGCGGCACATCTTGAAAACACAAGCAAAATATCATTAAAAAATATTTAAAAAATACAATACAGATACATGGGTTACTCCACTGAGGGACATCACACACAGGGTCTCACAAATATAAGGGAGTAAATGGCCACAATGCAAAGGGGCACACAAATGGCAAGGAAAACAGTTTGTGTATATTCATAGCTAATTTGGGTACTTAGCGATTTGTATTTATTTGAAGGAAATGGGATAATTCTTCAGAGAGTAAGCTGTGGATAAAACCTAATGCAGTCAAGTTGATTAGCTGCTTAAAGGTGGTATTATTTTTTCTACAGACAAGGTACTGTACTTGGGCAGTAAGTCTGGGCTTAAAGGGGCTGTGTCTGAATTGTACTGTCTTAAAGGTCCTATATTACACAAAATTAACTCTTTTAGCCATGTTAAAATGCTGTTACCTCATTAAAAACATATCTGGTATTGTGTTTTGTTTTAGCCACACGTTTGAGTAGTCCTTTATTATTAGTCTGTCTGCATCTGCAACTGCAACCAGAGCAGAGTGCTTTTGGACAGCTAACAAAAACTACCATGCTAACTACTGTATGTACCTCCTGACTGTCTGACAATAAAGCGTTTTATAATTAGATGCAGTACACAGTGGACTTATTTCAATCTCAAGAGCTGCTTATACAATTTGTACTGTGGCAAGACGAATTTGGCTCAAAAAGGAGAAGAAATAAAAAACAGGCCCATTAAGGCTTAAAATTGTATTAATAAATCTTAGCAATACTGGGAAAAGATATTTCTTGGCAATGTTGGGAAAAGTGACGGCTCTTTACCCATCGTGCTGAATACAAAATATGGGTAAAAATAATAGGAAAAAAAAACACTCAAGTGCACTAAACTCTCACTTTAAACTCCATGCACCTTCACTAAAATCATTTGGATAATTTCAGCCCTGGAACTGCCAATCTCTGCTGTACCAAAGGTAAAAGGTAGGTGTTAACTTGAAAACTAATGATTAGAACAGGATAGAACAGAGCATTTTGAGCTTTGGAGACAGACATTAATAAACCAGGGTTACTCAAACATTTGTGAATGGAACAAAACACAACTCCAGGTATGTTTTTGAGGAGGTTATTATAAGATGGCTTAAAATATAGGAACTCTAACTTGTACCTTCCTGTTACAAACCCGTGCTTGCTAAGTTAAGGGTCAAGGAAGCATCAGCTAAGCAAGTGATCACTTGTTTGAGGGTGTTTATGTGCTCTTCCCACGTGGCAGAGTGCACTATCAAATCAACCAAGTAGGCGTTACAATTTGGGAGGTCCTGCAAAACAATGTTAACCACTCGCTGAAAGGTGGCAGGTGCATTACACATTCCAAAAGCCATAATGGTGTATTGCAAGAAATAATCACGAGTGACAAAAGCAGATATTTCGGACACACTGAGCTGATCCTCATCCAGTCCTTCACACTCGGCTACAAACTGCCCCAGTGCACGTTGGAGGTCCTGGTCTGATGAAGCCATCAGGACAACATCATCTACAAACAGCAAACCGGATCCCCTCCAGCCCTTGACTGTGCCTAGAATTTCTGTCCATAAATACTGGTGACAAAGGGCAGCACCGGTGGAGTCCAACATGCACGGGAAACAGGTCTGATTTACTGCCAGCAATGCAAACACAACTCCTGCTCCGGTCATACAGGAACCGGACAGCCCTTAGCAAAGAGCCCCAAACTCCCATGAACGCTCGAGCACCCGATGGAGAGTATAGAGCTGGTCCAGTGTTCCGCAATCAGGACGAAAACCACACTGCTCCTCCTGAATCTGAGGTTCGACCATTGGTCGGATTCTCCTCTCCAGTACCCTGGAATAGACCTTGCCGGGGAGGCTAAGGAGTGGGATTCCCCTGTAGTTGGAACACACCCTCCGATCCCCCTTCTTAAACAGAGGGACCACCACCCCAGTCTGCTAGTCCAGAGGTACTGCCCCCGACCACCATGCGATGTTGCAGAGATGTGTTGTCTTTGTCCAGGTTAGTAGGAAGCAGCTTACCACATGTTACTTATAGGACTCACAAAACACTAAGGGATATTAATATTAAATTGGGTGTTTTGTTGGATTTCATTTTTCTCTCTCACACACACCTTGTCATCTTTGTCCAGAAGAGTTCCTTGGGCAGTTGTAAGACTCGCCAGCCGCTGTGGGTTAAACTGAGGCACGCTGGGGCCAAGGTGCCACACCAGCTGTCAATTGCCCACCATGGAGCCATGCTAGCTGACCAAACGCGCGGACTTCTGGACGGATATAACAGGGATGGGGTTCCCGGGCAGTCCCAAGACGCATTGGCCACTCCATGAGTGAAACTGGGGCACACTGGGGACAAGGCGCCACACCAGCCATGCCAGTCAACTGCTCACCACAGAGCCACGCTAGCTGACCAAACACCTGGACCTCTGGACGAGGCCTCTAAGTTTTTAACTTTTTAACAAACCCCTTAATGGACTTTCCCCACCCTTGTGATATGCTGATTCCCCTTTTAAATTAAAACTGCTGTGGCTTATTGTAAATAAAATTAAAACTAAAGTCTGTCTATAGTTCTCTGGTGATCCACAATATCTGCTTTTGTGGGGCGGTGAAGCCCTTAGGGGGCATTACAGATGGATGAGTCTGCCTCTGAGTCCCCAGCCTCTGCTTCCTTCTAAGAAGACGTGACGTGGGGATTGAGGAAGTAGGAAGTAGAGGAAGTATTCCTTCCACCATCCGACAACATCTCCAGTCGAGGTCAACAGCTCTCCACCCACACTGTAAACATTGTTGGTGAAGCACTGCTTCCCCCTCCTGAGGCGTCGGACAGTTTGCCAGAATTTCTTTGAGGCCATCCGTTAGTTTTCCTCCATGGCCTCGCCGAACTCCTCCCAACCCCGAGTTTTTGCCTCTGCAACCACACGGGTTGCAGCATGCTTGGCCTGGCGGTACCTGTCAGCTGCCTCAGGAGTCCATGAGACAACAAGGCCCGATAAGACTCCTTCTTCAGCCTGAAGGCATTCCTTACTTCCGGTGTCCACCACCGGATTCAGGGATTGCCGCCGCGACAGGCACCACAGACCTTACGACCACAGCTACGAGCGGCTGCATCGACAATAGAGGCAGAGAACAAAGCCCACTTGGACTCCATGTCTCCAGCCTCCTGTTTCATCAGTGCAGGTTTGACAGGATTCGCACGGTATGGATGCTGATGAATGGGTTGTGCATCTTTAACATCTATGTCGTGCATCAAAACAGTAGAACGACTTGGCACATCAACAAAAAGACAGGAGAACTCGTGGATTAAATCAAGTACAGTGGACTGTTGGCCCGGAGTCAAATGACGTAAATGAGAAGACAGTGACTTCAATATTTCGGAGTTTGGGAGACGAGCACTTTGCGGCTTTCGGGTCTCTACACCATCCTCACCAATTAGTTGACCTGTCACAATCAATGCAGACATGCACGGAGACAGGTTTCTTTCTGCAAGATTTGGTTTATCATTGTGGAAATGGCAAATGCGCGTCTTGTGTTTCCGATCTGGAGTACCAATGTTAGTAAGTTTTTGCTTGATCTCGTAAGGTCTGGAAAATTTTGCAGAAAGTGCATGGACTTGGATTGGGAGGAGGATGAGCACCTGTGCAAAAGTCACATTTTACAGCCTTCTTGTCAAAGTGACGTTTCATTTTGATTTGCTCATTAGCTAGTGTTGTTTTGGCGATTTTGTTGGCTTTCAAGACACGTTCACAAAATGTTCTAACATAATCCAATACATTACTAGGAGCAGGAGACGATGGGAAAAGAAACTTCTCCTTCAATGCCTTTAGCGGACCACGAGGAGAATGTGCAAAGACTAATTGGGCTGGACTTGGATTCTTGGACTGTATCTCTGGCAGTGAATAGGACAAACGGAATACCATCATCCCAGCCTTTACCTGTTTCAAGACAATATTTCCTTAGCATGGACTTTAATGTTTGATGCCCCCGCTTTAATGCGGATTCGGGATGGTACACACTGGAGACTACGTGTTGGACTCTGAGGGTTTGGATTACTTCTTTAAATATTTTTGACTGGAAAGTGGATCCTCGGTCATTTTGAAGTACACAAGGGAACCCAAAAAGAGTAAAGAAGTGAATCAATGCGGTTATCACAGAACAGGAATTAATTTTCTGCAGGGGTATAGCTTCAGGAAACCGGGTATCGGCACACATAATAGTAAGCAAATATTAATGTCATCTTGGGGAGACGTCTCTCCCTTTTTCTTCTACCTGGTCAAGCTCTTTGTGCATTGTTTAGTACATCTGTCTGCATCAATAACAATGTCACCTGATCATTGTCATCTGCAGCGCCAACATCCACCCACAGGTAAAACTAAAGACAAATCTGTCCTTCAAACGACTGGAGTTTTGGGCTTTTCTTCTTTAATGGGTCTTTCACAATGCACACTCATGGGCCTATATTTCTGGTCTTATAAGATACAGATAAACTCGAGTTGTAATGTACTTTTATTCACCAGGCCTCTAACCTGAGTAAATATGTGAATGAATACCATTCATTCACATATTTAAAGTCTTATTTTTCTGGGCTTTTGTTTTTGTCTTCTCATCATCAAATTAGAAAATAAACAATTGTGTTGAATGGGCAACGTTTGTAAATTTTAAATCACAATCTAAAAATAGCCTAATAATAGAAATGGCTTCCTGTTCAAAACTGCAAAACTGGCAATTGTGACATTTCTCTATAGCAAGCAGCACATGGTTATTTAAGCCATTGTTGTTTAAAAAATAACTAAGTGATTTCAAGACATTTTACAAACCTACATGCACAACTCTGAGTACATGGATTTAAGGATGGGAGTAGGTGAGCTCTGAAACCTCAAATGCAAGACAATACAGCATTATTCAAACATGAAAGAATCACTCAAAATACAACTTTGGACAGTTTATGATGAAGGAACACTGTTATAACAAGCTCATCAAAGTCAAAAAGAGTCTCCTTCAAAGGTTCTATAATACACAAAATTGACTCTTGTGAGCTTTTAGCAATGTTATAATGTTGTTACCTCATCAGAAACACACCTGGAGTTGTGCTTTGTTGCATTCACATGTTTGAGTAGCCCTGTATTATGAGTCTGTCTATATCTCCAAAGCTCAAAATGCTCTGTTCCACCTTGTGATATCATGAACCGCTAGTTTTGAAGTTAACAGCTACCTTTTACCTTTTGTTCAGTATAGTTTGGCATTTCAGGGGTGAAATGATCCAGATTATTCTAGTGAAAGTGTACGGTGTTTTAAAACACAGTGGAGCACATCCTGTATTACCACATGACATCATAAGGTGGAACTGAGTGTTTTCAGTTTGAGAGAACTCAGCCTAAATATGTAGGTTGTGTGTAGGTTGTGTGTGTTAAACATGAGTGAATGAAACAAAACACAACTTTAGGTATGACTTTGATAAGGAAACAACATTATAACATACATCAGAAAATAGTGCTATATGATCCCTTTAATGTGGAGTCTCAAACTATGTACTAAAACTTGCAAACAGTATGTTTAGACTCAAATCCATGTATGTTATTGTATTTTTCATGACCGCTCTTGTGGCTGGTCTGTCAGTCAAAAACTGCCCGTACAGATGAGCTACAAATGACCATGAATCAACTTGCTGCAGCAGTAGGCCCACACAATCCTTCAAAGTTTGGTCAAGGATATCGTTTTCAGAAACATGTCCAGGAGTGACGGCAGCCCAGCTCTTAACATCATTCTGAGTAATTGGCCACAGGAGTCTGCAGCATTTTCATAAATCAGAACCGAAAATGCAGCAGGAGATGGATCAAAAGTTAGACTGAACAGAATGTACAGAATTTCCCTTTTTTCTATTCTAAAACTATTTAAATTGATGTTATGATGAGTACTTGTTTCACAGATTTTTTTTTTTTTTTTCATTTTATACTTTGACTTGACAGATTTTATTCTGTCACTTTGCCCCATGCAGTTTTCATATAAAGGGACTTGGAAGTTACATTGAGTTTCATCACTGTTTTAGTCAGTCAGAGGTTTAAGAGAGATGAAAAGTAACCAACACCAGTATCCAAGTAAGACTTTATTAATGTATTTTTAATGTTTTTATTATTATTATTATTATTATTATTATTATTATTATTATTATTAATTTATTCTATTTTCTACATAAATGTTGGCCATTATACAGGGAAGCCATGCAGACATAGGATGCTGATGAACTGTCATTAGTCTTGCAATGAAAATGACTGGAAATGTGTGAATTGTCTATTGATACTTTGCAGTGTCACGCTGGGGGTGTTATACATGTATCTCTATTGGTGGAATGTTCATCATTTACCATGGTGACACAAGGCACACATTAGCAAACACAGACAAAAAAAAAAAAAAAAAAAAAGATCTAGTGTAAAAACTCTTGAAAAAAAATCTAAATTGATTTAAACAACAGGGGGGAGTAACAAACTGAAAAACTGTTGATTAATGCTAGCTAACTGTAATGTTATGTGTAAGAACAACTCAAATAATTTTACCTGTTGTAGTTCCAACCAAGTCAGCTCCTTCTGGTCAGATTGTGTTAAAATAAAGATCAGATTAAAGTCTAACTCAAGTAACAGAGCTTCTAACAGAGCAGTGCTTTCAGTTAGCTTGTTGGTGACATCAGCTGCAAAGTATCAATACAAACTTTTACAACATAGTATAACATTTTATCACCATTACATTTTTATATGATTTTTTTCTTAGGTTTACTTAAAATAAAGAATATGGATACTTTGTAACAATAAATTTAACTATAGGTGGAGATTAAATTTGTTTTTGAAATTTGCTTCCATAGTTAAAAACAATTGGGGCAAAAATCTCCATGTATAATTCATATGCTGTAAAATGTCCTGGTTTCTCTCCTGAACACTTTTTAATCTTGCAGGAAATAGCTTTCATTTCAAAGCAGTTAATTTAAAGTCCAAAAATAATGGATTACTGGAACTTTCCACAAATCTTAACCAACATGGTGTAATAACCTGTTAAGATTTTCCCCTATTTATTTATTTACTTACCCTCTTTGAGCATTCTGGCATTTGTTTGGGTCTCAAAGCAAAGTGCAAATAATCTCTGGGAGGAAAATTAGCCAGGCAATGCGCAGTGATGCTGCGTAGGCCAGGGCCTGTGAGTGGGCAAATAGACCTCCTCTGACTAATACTGGTACTGCATTACACACAGGTCCTCTTTCTTTGTGTATTTGGAGTTATCAGTGAACAAAGTCGATCTGTGTGTGGATAATCTCTCCTGGTTTTCATAGTAATAGTAAGTATAAGAAGTCTCTTGCAGTGGCAATATTTTTAAGATTAAAGATGCACTGTGTAACTTTTATGATGGAGTGTCAGTCTCCTTGAGGCAGGGACTCTCCACCCACCCGCAGAGGGCAAGCCACCTTTTTCCAGTCAAGAACCATGGCTTCACACTCGGTTGCAAACCGCCCCAGTGCACGTTGGAGGTCCTGGTCTGATGAAGCCATCAGGACAACATCATCTGCAAACAGCAGAGATGAGATCATGTGGTCTCCAAACCGGACCTCCTTCGGCGCCTGACTGTGCCTAGACCACCACCTCGGTCTGCCAGTCCAGAGGTACTGTCCCCAACCGCCATGCAATGTTGCAGAGACGTGTCAGCCAAGACAGCCCCACAACATCCAGAGACTTAAGATACTCAGGATGGATCTCATCCACCCCCGGAGCCTCGCCACGACAGGCACCAAAGACCTTAGGACTACAGCTACAAGCCACAGCTAAAACAAAGCTCACTCGGACTCCATGTCCCCAGCCTCCCCCGGAATCTGGGAGAAGCTCTCCCGGAGGTGTGAGTTGAAGGTCCCCCTGACAGAGGGCTCTGCCAGACGTTCTCAACAGACCTTCACTGTACGCTTGGGCCTACCAGGTCTTTCCGGCTTCTTCCTCCACCAGTGGACCCAACTCACAACCAGGTGGTGGTCAGTTGACAGCTCAGCCCCTCTTTTCTGTGTCCACAAGACACTCGGCCGGAGGTCAGATGACACGACAACAAAGTCGATCATTGTCACTGTCGTTGCCGACGTGGGCGTTGAAATACCCCAGTAGAACAATGGAGTCCCCGGTCAGTGCACTGTCAGTACCCCTCCCAGGGACTCCAAGAAAGCCGGGTACTCTGCACTGCTGTTCAGCCCGTAGGCCGACACAACAGTGAGAGACCTGTCCTCGACTTGAAGGCGCAGGGACTCGACCCTCTCGTTCACCGGGATGAACTCCAACACACGGTGGCTGAGCTGTTGGGCAATGAGCAGGCCCACACCTGCCCACCGCCGCCTCCCACGGGCAACGCTAGAGAAATGGAGAGTCCAGCCCCCCTCAAAGAGTTAGGTTCCAGAGCTCAAACTGTGCATGGAGGTGAGGTAACGCTCAACCATCCGCATGAGCTTGGGCTCCTTCCCCCCCAGCAAGGTGACATTCCATGTCCCCAGAGCTAGTCTCGGGTCGTTGAGGCCCCCGCTTTCGACTGCCGCCCAGATCTCTCTGCACCGGCCCCTTATGGATCCTCCTGCGGGTGGTGGGTCCACGGGAGGACGGCCCCACATCACTCCTTCAGGCTGTGCCCGGACGGGCCCCGTGGGGAAAGCCGGCCACCAGACGCTCGCCATCGAGCATTCACCCCAGGCCTGGCTCCAGTGTGGGGCCCCAGTAATGCCAATCCGGGCGATGTTACTGGCCTTGCTGCGTTTTTCATCATAGGGGCTTCTGAAGTGCCTCAAGTGGAGGAATTTAAGTATCTTGGGGTCTTGTTCACGAGTGAGTGGAGGATGGAGCGTGAGATTGACTGGCAGATCGGTGCAGTGTCTGCAGTGATGTGGTTGCTTTATCGCACCGTTGTGGTGAAGAGGGAGCTGAGCCAAAAGGCAAAGCTCTCAATTTACTGGTCCATCTATGTTCCTACCCTCACTTATGGTCATGAGCTTTGGGTAATGACCGAAAGGACAAGATCGCGGATACAAGCGGCCGAAATGCGTTTCCTCCGCAGAGTGGCTGGCCCTTAGAGATAGGGTGAGGAGCTCAGTCACACGGGAGGACCTTGGAGTAGAGCCGCTGCTCCTCCATGTTGAGAGGAGCCAGCTGAGGTGGCTCGGGCATCTGTCCCGGATGCCTCCTGGTCACCTCCCTTGGGAGGTGTTCCGGGCATGTCCCACTGGGAGGAGGCCTGGACATAGACTATGTCTCTCGGCTAGCCTGGGAATGCCTTGGGGTCCCCTCCCAGGAGTTGGAGGAAGTGTTCGGGGTGAAGCTAGTCTGAGAGTCCCTGCTTAGACTGTTGGCTCCGCGACCCGGCCCTGGATAAGTGGAAGAAATTGGATGGATGGATGGTGTCTGTCTCCATGGAGATGTTACTCGTTCACCTGGAATGTTCACAATTATGGCATTAAACTTAAGTTACATTTATTCAATTCAAATGTTTTTATTGATCAAAAATACCTTGAAAAACACCCAGTGCACCTTTAAGGTTTGTTTGCCGATTACAATGCAATTAGCAAATGATATGAAAGGTATTGTGCAAAGCTGAGACAAAGTAGCGAAACAACCTTGAGTACAGTGGATGAATCAGACACCTGACAAAGAAAAATGTTTGTTTTGCTTTGATAAGTCAGTGAACTCTGTACTTGTATACATGAAACGGCCAGCCAAAAGGAGCGGCTTAAAAAGGATCAATGTTTACCAAATTAAATATAGTTTCATCTAAATGCCCATGCGTAGCATTATTGTTGTTTATTTGTGTAAATAATGTCAAATATGTCACCTCGGTGGTTCTGTGTTTCATGCACTGAATAATGACTCCAGCATGAAATGAAAATGCAGATAAAATATAATCAATATTTATTTTGAGGAAATTGGTGTACACCCTGTGTTGCCGTGGAGATAAAAAGGTCAGGATCATGTGATGGAGCTCAAAAGTGCCTGCTCAAATCTTTCTGAAGGTATTTTAGACTTTTACCTCATTTCTTTATCTCATGTAATTATCTGAAACTTAATAAAATCAACTACATTTTGCTTCAAGTTTTAGACAGCAATACAAACCTTTTGTATATTTTAAGCTAAATTTAACCTCCACAGTAAATGTTAAGATTTCTTTTTTTTTTCCTTCAATTTTGTTTGCTCATTTTACTTAATGATTTTAAAATTATACATAAATGTATGTATAATGGATATGTGTTAAACAGATGTGTCATTTATTTCAGACATGTTATATTTGTTGATTTAATTAAATGAATAATTCTTAATTGTCACAAATCTTAACACGCAATGATCCAACTTGTATAGCAAATTTTATAAACAAAACCAGTACCATAGATCCTCATTAAGTACATTATGCACAGCGGGCAAAGGCACCAAGTGCTTAAAGGGGCACCACGTGAATCCTCACAGGTGTAGCATTCGTTGCAGGTGTCGCAGACTCTACTGTGGGGGCTGTTTGGAAGTGGGGGGACAGAACGTTCCAGAGCTTGGGGCCGGCCCTGTCCCTCCTGGTTTTGAGTCTCGTCTTAGGCACCATGAGCTGGAGCTGGCCCTCGGACCTCAGCATGTGCGGGGGTGTAAATCTGGATGAAGTCTGACATGTATTGTGGGGCCAGTCCATTCAAAGCTTTAAAAACAAATAATAAAATCTTAAAATCAATTCTAAAATTATCAGGAAGCCAGTGCAATGACACAAGAATTGGGGTAATGTGACTACGCTTTTTGCTCCCCGTTAAAAGACCCACAGCAGAGTTCTGGACTTACTGCAGGCAATGAAGTGCATTTTGGTTGATGATTGTGTAGAGTGCACTGCAATAGTCCAGGTGAGTAGAGATAAAAGCGTGCACGACCTGTTCAAAAGTTTTCAGAGATAAAAAAGTTAAAAAAGTGTTAGTTTGGATAAAAGACGAAGGTGATAAAAACTGGATTTAACAACAGAATTGACCTGCTTGTTAAGTTTAAAATCCATTTGTTGATTTAGCATAAGTTTACCAATGTAATTGTGACACTGACCAAAAAAGAAACAATATAAAAGAACTTTTGGAGCTCTAGTTTTTTTCACATTGAAAGACAGAATCAAAATAGTCACTGTTTTAACCAATGGGAGCACTCTTTTTGCTTCAGCACATATGTGATATTATTTTTGAAGCTCCCAGCTCCTTTGATTTCCTCACTGTCTGCTGTTAGTGTATTGTTGCATGGGTTTAGTCCATTTGGACTCATTGTCTAATCACTTGTTCCTTGCATTTGGATGAGTCTCGAGAGTGGGTAGGAACTCTGCCCAGAAGTGCTGTTTTCTATTTACTTTATCTTTGCCAGTACAGACTTGGCTGTAACCAAACTGTGAAGGACTGAGTGTGTGCAGAATATAGGACAGAAAAAACTCTCCCCAAAATACAGAAATAAGACCACTAACAATAGAAGGAGTTTTAACTCAGAGAACACACAGTAACTTCCCAATTGTTAATATAGTAGCAGTGGATTAGCTGTCTGCAGTGCCTGATTTAAGATCATAATCTCCCCTCCCTTCACTGGTTGTATAAATTCTACCTCCTCAGATCAGTACTTTTACACTGAAAATGACTTCCGAATTGTAGTCGAAACATCTCAATTTCACAAGTCCAAGGATCTCATTTATAAAACTTTACATGAAAGTACATACAGACAAAACACAAACTTCAACAAATTTCCCTTTCATTTTTTGCCTCATCTCTGAAATCCCTGACACAGACACATTCAGAGTTTTGGAATGCTTATTTCCACAGCAAGTTGTCTTTTTAGTGATCAAAATTTTGTACTCATGCTTTATGAGACCCCCCAGATGACTACCTTTGAAACCTCTTCTACCATTTATGAAATAAGAAGAGTCAGTATTATATTAGTAAAGATAACATGATGTGTGAGCTACTGTGTCCTAATAATTTCCTTTGTGGATCAATGTTTGTCTAAGTCTAAGGTATGTCAGAAATGTCTTCACAGATTGGACTGAAAAATCAACAGCACAGAGTCAAGTGATACAATTCTTCTAAAAATTCTTCTTCTGTTTACTTTTGCTCAGCTTTGCTTAGCATTTAACATTGCTAACAGCCTCCTGCTGGCTGCTGGTCCAAAGGGAACATGGGAACTCAATAAAGTTTGTAATAGCTAATATAGTGTTTCAAGAAACATGAATCATAAAATCAATTCCAAACATCTGCGTGATCCTTGATTGACAAACAGCTCCTGCAAAAATCAGTTATCACTTTAGTTCCTTCTAACCACTCTGCTGTTTTGCCTACAAAAAACACTGCTATCAAGCACAGAGCCTCATCCATGTCTCTGCAGAAATCATTGTTTTCCTTTGTGCACATGGCTCCGTTCAGCCTGAGTACATCCACACATTTAACTGTTTTCTCAACACACCACTGGAAATTCTTCTGAACAAAAAACAGCCTTTTGTTTATCTGGAGGTGCCGTATATATGCAGTTCCCTGAAATGAAAATCTTACGTGGTGGTTTAGCTTTTGTGCAAATAATGTTGACTTCTCTTGGTCATGCTTAAAAGCGTTTTGTTTGTCTCTCGCACAGTGCACTTAGCATTTACTACTTTCTTGGTCAGTGTTGATTTAAAATAGTGGAGGAATACCGGTGGTGTTTTGGTGTGGTTACACTGAATAAAGAGGCATACCTTTTCAAATTAAAGGTGCCCTATGTAACTTTTCTGGTGGGGGTCTGCCACTTGGTTGTCTCCATCGAAATTCTATTACTTTGCCTGAAATATAGCACAGTGTGGCATTAAACATATCTTCCATTTTCTCAGTTACATGTGTTTGTATTGCTGAAAATACCTTGAAAAGCATATATTCTTAATGTGTGCAGGGCCTCTTCAGCGATCTGACTAGTAACATGAATTGATAGCGTCACCTGTTTATCTCCAAGAAGATGATGATTTTTTGTCATAGGTAGAACATTCCAGGCAATGCCAGGTGAAATCTCCATAGGGACAAGCAAGAGGCAAAACCTTCCACCAGAAAAGTTACACTGTGCACCTTTAAACAGTCTCTCTTAAATAATATTCAGTGGTCTCTAAAAGCAAATGATAGACGTAAACCTAACACCACAACAGCAACAAAATTATAAAAAAAATCCCTTTGCCTAGTCACTGCACTAACTATAGAAGCAGAATCCTCTCACTCAAGAAGGTCCCAGGTTCGATTCTCAGATGTGGAGGAGCTTTTTATGGACTTTGCATGTGTGAATGAAACAAAACACAACTCTGTATGTTTTTGATGAAGTAACAACATTCTAAATCTAGCTTAAAGCTCAAACGAGTACATTTTGAGTAATATAGGACCTTTAAGATCTGGAGATCTGGATCTAAAGCACTGCACTGTGGTTGCGCACTGTTCTTGACCAGTTTCAGTGATTAAAGGATTGGTAAAATGGACAGATTAGCAGTTATAATAAAAAATACTACATATTCACCTCTGTCCCATCACTATATATAATAATCACCCAACCCATCCTTCCTCCTATGTCTACGTACTGTAATTGAATTTCTTCTCACTAAATAAACCTTGCTAATATGTCTAGATGTCGCAACGAAATAATGAGTAAAGTCAACTGCGTCTAGCCCTCCATTAGTTTGTTTTGTTTGACCATGGGGACCATTTTAATGAGGTGCACCTTTTCTTTAGCACAAATGCATCATGGGAAGTCACTTAATTGAAATCTTTTAACAAGATGCATCGGCATTTTAATTAAGAGTTTGTTTATGGCAACTGGGACTATTTTGATATTCTTTTTAGAGTACCTTATGAAACAAAGTGAAGTGAAGTAGTATCATTGCTACCAAGAAATGTTGTGTTAGGTCCAATTGAATTAACTTAATGGTCCAAAATTAGCAAACTTAACATCAAAGGTTAAGTTTACAAAGCCATATTTGGACCACACTAATATCACCACAACAGCTATCCTTTAAAATTCAAAAAAATGTGTTAAAAATGTCAGGTAAAAGAATCACATTACAGTATTTTCTGTTCCTAACAAACTCAAGTATATTAGACTGTTACACACTTCCCCAGTCCTTAACAGCAGTGGAGTTTGTAGCCATCGACCTTCTCTGTTATCCCGATCCAGGAAATGAGCCTCTCATTAACTATGACGATTAGACTTGAAAGTTTCCTCTTTGATAAAACTTGTTTGGGGCCATCTGAGGTGACCCTGAGCAGTCTGCTTTGCTGTTTCCTCTGCACAGGCTGTGGCAGTGGTGGGGGACCTCCCGTGATGCTCACAGCTCCTCTTCTCTCTCTCACCACATGTATTCATATCCTGTATCACTGAGGCCGGTCATTAGTTTGCTCTCTGCTGCATTTGGAGTCTTTGTCCTCACTATGAAGGTGTCTGCCCCCAGAGCTGGTATTTCTGAAGTTTGAGTACTGGCCCTAGAAGCCTTGCCCAAGAAGAGTAGAGGGTAAGGCAAGTCAAGTTCTCAAGTGTGATTCATTTGAGTTTTTGAATTTGAATGTTTTATTACTTCCACATGTGCCAGTCGAACTTGTTGAGTCTTTGCCCATTTGCTCAATGGACACTTTCAAAAGACCTTTGACCAATTAGACAAAAAGACAACAGTAACGTTTGGAAAGTAGATGAACGTGGTGCAAAGTGAACTTTGAATGTGGAAGGCAGCCAATAAAGCCAATAAAGGCACTCTGCAGTTTGTGCTAAAATGACCCTAGTGCTTACACGAACAGTTAATGTGTTTCAACACTACATGCCTTCTTCAGTTTGTATCATTTTCCACAAAGAGCACCACTGCGGACCACTTTAAGCACTCACTTTTGGATACGTTAACATTGTTGTTATATAAATGTTTTTTAAGTCACTGCTTTTCTTTGCAAATTTTTTGCATTTTTCCTCTTTTCAGTTGGGGCTGGTGCTCTTTTGTGTGATCCCTGGAGTATTTTATTTATTTACTTTTTATACAGGGCATCTGAACAAAAACCTGTCCAATTTACTGTGCAATTGATCTGAGTTAATTGGAGCATGCTGCAAGAAATAAAATAATATTGATACAAAATAATTGTTACAAATGATGTGGGCAGCATGTATAAAATCCTTATGCAACCTGCGTTTGGACAGAATAGAAACTAGAATTTAACAGAAAATACACAAGCCTTCATCAGAATTAACTCTAATCCTATCATCTCCCCAATAGGATTGACATTGGTGGGAACACTTTTGTAGTGAGTGATCACAGTCCCCTGCTGCCATGCTAGAAGGACCGTGAATCATCAATGAAGAGCCCAAGTCTAATTTCTGTCATACACTTCAGGCTGAAACAAGGTCTCAGTGAAACCTACCCAACTTGAAAATGCAAAAACACCGTCCTTTCCTAAGTGACTGTGTATTGATTTTTATTAGCATGAATTGTGTTGACAGTGTTCCTCGCACTTCCATTTTGCCTCTATCACTTCAGAGCTTCAGTCTAATCCAATTAACCTGCTCTTGGACAGGTGAGCCAACTGGAAGGGTGCAAAAAAGAAAAAAGGGAAAAAACACAAGCCCACTTGGCCATGCAACTGCTGCTCAGAGTACATGCAGCCATATCCCTGGAGGCCTCTGCTCCAATATGGCTTTCAGCTTTGCCCTACAATCATATAAACTGTATATAGTGGAACCTGCTAGCCACCACGTTCCAATTAGGAAGTGTTCATGGACGAGCTTCCGGCTCCATCGACTCTTGTTTCCAGTTGACTTAACATTGAAAAACTGTCACCCCTCTCTCTGTAACTGCTGCAATGAGCCTCGTCATTTTGGTATTAAAATGTTTGTATTAATCTGCTTCACATGATCCTGGTGTTTTTATTTCACTATTTTGCCCGTAAATAAATCTCTATTCCTAATATGTAACTGGCTCCAATTTCACTCCTATAACTGCTAGCATTGTGAGCTTCATTTCACTGAAGCTGAACGCTATGGGTGACGTAACATTCCCTTAGTCCACTTCTTTACACAGTCTATGCCTAAAACAGTGAACCCCATGAAACTGCCTTGACCTTTGTAAGAAAATATATGCGGTTCATCTGCCATCTTTAACAGAATTATGTAGGGGAGGTTGATTACTGTAGCATATTGTTGATGTAATTTACGCTGCGGTGCTGTTCTCATTTGCATTGCTGATATGTGATTCAGAGGATGTGAAGGAGAGAAAGCACTTGGGATGTAGTACATTATTTAGATGCCATGTGAGCTGAACTGCAATCATACACTCGACTGTCTCACAACCAGTTAACACAATTGTAGTGTGAAATATAAATGTACAAGCTGATGTTTAACCTGCACAACTTGGATGGCTTAGTGAATAAAGCATAGATTGTTATAGAAGTGCCACTTAAGGAGATCATCAGGGGGAAGATGAAGCAGATGGAGGAGTCACGAGTCATGCACTGGGACACTAGAGAATATAAAAGCCTAGAGGAGCCTGGATCAGATCTGCTGGTATGGTTAGCGTATGGAACCAGTCATAACAATAACAGCAGTACAACAGACTATGTAGAGTGCAACTGCCGCTAATTAAAATCTGGGACACTTATTCATACTGTATTCATGTTTTGCAATCTTTCTATAGTTTTCACCATGTGTTTCTGAGGTCATAATAAAAGTAAAATGCGTAATATGAACTGGTGGTGGAAGAAGTTCTAAATTTTGTCAATTAAGTAAAAGTACAAATACCAGAGCAAAAATATACTCAAGTAAAAGTAAAGGTATCACATGAAAAAAAAAAAAAAAAAAAAAAAAAGTGAAAGTATTGAAGTACCTGCAATGAATGAGTAAAAAGTACAAGTATTTTGTGCAGATTTTGAGATCAAATAAAGCTTCAAATGTATTGACAGAAACAGAAACAACTGAATATCTACAGTTAGAATAGAAGAGTTTTTTCTTTTTTTTTTATTTGTATATTTTTGTTTGCTCAAACTATGAACATGTTAAAAATAAACCCCTCCGCCATTCCAGCAGGTCTTAAACTAATCATAAAAAATACTTTTACTTTTCAGGTCAATTCAAAGATGTAGTGGAATAGAAAGTACAGATACCTGCTTTTCAAATACAGTGAAATAAAAGTAAAAGTATCTATTTTAAAATCTACTTAAGTACAGATACCTAAAATGTGTACTTAAGTACTTTACTTTTTTACTTAACTTACTTTTACTTTGTTACCACTGGCAAGACCATAAGATTTCTAGATTCTAGAACTATTATAAAGCTTCGTAATTTCTTTCCTTTCAGAAGTTCATTCAACACATGGCAGACATTTTTTGATGTTCACTTTAAGGAGGATTAGTGTATTGTGCATGTGTAGGACACCCTGAAAGACACCAAAAAGACAAGGGGAAAACACCAACACCATTACCTAGAAACACCTTGTAAACTCAGGGAATTGAACCTACGCCCTTCTTGCTTAGTACTACAATAACTTCTGAAACTATTTGTCTTAGAAGCCATCACAAATATAGGTCACTGAAAAGGTTACTGTAGAGGTCAATGTTGAGCAGATTTTCCCCTTATTTCAACAGTTGCACACCTAGATTACTGAGGATAAAGAGAAGATCAACAAATATAGCATTAAGGTCAAGGTGACAGTCCTTTTGCATCATACCACTTTGTATAAATCCTATTTGTGTGTGCACTGCCATCGAGGTTAATGTCATCAGAGGCAGGCAGGGGAGGGCTGGCTACTTTGATGGATGAGACGAAGTGGCATTTAAAACACAGGGGCTAAGAGCTACCAAACAATCCTTCTTTTGAAAGAGGGCTACGCATGGTTTCTAAATGAGATTGCAGAGGAATAATGTATTATCTAGGCTGATGGTCAAGATAGTATATTTTGGTCCTTCTCATCTGTCTTCTCTTTTGCCAGCGCAGAGTAATCCATTTGCCTTAATTTCAGGTCTCGAAGGCTCGCCACCGACGGGCCATGGGATCAATATTTGCCAAGTTGAAACCACAGGATTATCCGTCTGTCAGGCCTCCCAACACACGCTCTCAACTGTGACATAAATCTTGGACTGTCCTCCGCCATTTTGAGAAGGTCACACCTCCCAACTCCCCCCATTGTGAAGCCCAGACAAAAGCAGTCAATAATGTTACACAAACAATGCAGCATACAGGTTTGTTTTGTTCGTCAGTGAAAATACATATGGGTTTTTTATGCAGAGATTTACAGTAGTGTGGTGGGTAAATAATTCAGCAGTGTTTTAAATTCAAATGTGTTCAAGATTTTCTTTTGTTTGCAAATTTACCCACGCATTATTCATGCCAATAGACAAAATGTGGCTTTGTTTTTTGGAGCTTTTAAAAAATAGGCCAGCAGTCAAAATGGTAGTGGAGTGCCTTATTTCATGAAATAACTGCAAGATAAAAACTGACAATATTCAACACATTATTTACTCTCCTATGAGAATAAAAAAACTTACAAAGGCTTCTAAATACTAAAAGACTAACAACGCCTCCATCACTGTCAAACAAAGTCAGAGTACTTCCACTAGTTCTATTACTATTACTTTAAAAGGCCCATATTACGCTGTTTTCTGATCTGTTATAATGATGTTTCCTCATCACAAACCTATGTGAAGTTGTGTTTTGTTTCATGTTTAATAATAATAATAATAATAATAATAATAATAATACATTGGTTTTACGTAGCACTTTTCACAGTAACACAAAGAAGCTTCACAATAAAATAACACTAAAACAAAGACAGGACAGACAAAAAGAGTAATGAGGAGCAGTCATGTGTGGGGGCTGTAGGCTATGAGGAAAAGATATGTTTTGAGCAGTTTTTTGAAGGTGTTTAGTTAGTTTGAGTTTCTGATGTGAAGTGGGAGAGAGTTCCAGAGGGTGGGGGCGGCCATGGCAGAGTACTTTGATTTGACTGTGGGAGGTGGTTAAAGTCTGCTGATCGGAGGCGGCAGGAGGGACGGTGAGGCTGGACGAGGTCTGTGAGGTATGGAGGGGCCTGGTTTAGGTTTACTTCTTCTCGGAAACTAAAAACACTGTTCTACCTTACTACTTTCTACTTTTACTACTTCTCTTCCTAAAACTTTCTGGTGTAGTAGCTCACTAACCTTCAGCAAGCTGGATTGTCACAAAGTTTGAATTTTCACATTTATGAGAATCGCTATTGTACAGCTTCCAACTGATATATTCAAGTCCACACAACTTATGGTGTGGAGCAAAAAGCATACATATTTTCATAAACATAATCATTAATAAGGCAGTAAGGGTAAAACATGGTAGGCATGTATTGGCCAAAAATATATATTGTTTTACTATCGAAGTACAGTGCTGCTGCTGCTGCGATTGGGTTAAATTCTAAACGACTGAAATGTGTGCCATTCCAGAATAATATTATAACAGTTCATTACCACTGTATTATCAATCTGCCTTTTGCCCTGTTACAATAGCACCAATGTGATCTGCTGTGACAAGGATCTTAGACCAAATAGTTACTCCAACAACACAACTATAACGTGACTACTTTTACAATTACTGCATGTTGATGTCATGATTAATTAAAGGTTCTATATTACAAAAATTTGACTCTTGTGAGCTTTACGCCATGTTATAATGTTGTTAGCTCATCAAAAACATCCCTGGAGTTGTTTTGTTTCATTCACACATGTTTGAGTAATCCTGGATAATTAGTCTGTCTACATTCAAAGCTCAAAATGCTCTGTTCCACCTTGTGATGTCATGAAGCAGTAGTTTTCAAGTTAGCAGCTACGTTTTACTTTTCATTAATAGTTATTGGCAATTCCAGGGCTGAAATCATCCAAATGATTCTAGTGAAGGAGCATGGAGTTTAAAAACAAAGTGGAGCACTTCCTGTATTACCACATGACATCACAAGGTTGAACAGTGTGTTTGTTTTGAGAAAAGAACTCAGCCTAAATTTGCAGGGTTTGTGTGTTAAACATGTGTGAATGAAACAAAACACAACTCTAGGTATGCTTGTGATGAGGAAACAACATTATAACATAGATCAGAAAATAGTGTAATATAGGCCCTTTAATTTATTCTTTGCTTCCGCTACTTGAGCCTATATATGTCCAATTTATAACTAGATACTTTTTTGCTTTTTTGTTAAATCAAACTATTATCCTTCTGATTAGCTCTGGACAATGTATTGCTGAAACATATCCTCTGGAGGTGGTAGATAAACACAGCAGACTCTGTACAAAAATTGATTTGCAGCACACATAGAGGAGCAATATCTCAAAAAATTAGGGCCATCACAAGAGGCAGTGTCCTTACTTAGCAGTGAAGGTCAGAGCCGTACTTAGCATTAATCTCCAAAAGTGCACTGATGGATCCGCTGTACCCTTGAGGAGCGCTGTGGCACATTTGGGTTCATTACAGTAAATCTTAGCGCTGTCGTGTTCAATGCTGCCTTTACATGTACCTCTAACGTGCTCACGTACATAAATTAACTTTATTATATCCTCTGTGGTTTAACCTTTGGTGTTCTGTTCACGTCCCTGAAGAATTCTGGGTATACCTTCTGTAAAATGCATGCACCATATGTCCCAAGATTATGTAATATTAAAAAGTATCACCTGCAGATATAGATTTTTTCTCATGTTGTAACATCCAGGGAGGCGTACATTCTACTAGCATAATTCACTAGCAACAATATAGCTTGAATTCACACTGAATTGTGAAGGTACAATATTACACAAAACTGACTCTTCTGAGCTTTTATCCATGTTATAATGCTGTTACCTCTTCAAAAACCTACCTGGAGTGTTTGAGAAACACTTTATTATAAGTCTGTCTGCATCTCCAAAGCTCAAAATGCACTGTTCCACCTTGTGATGTCATGTAGTGGTAGTTTTCATGTTCACAGGGACCTTTTACCGTTTGTTTAGTAGAGATTTAAAATTCCAGAGTCTGAAATTATACAAATGATTTTAGTGAAAGGTGTATAAAGTGTAAACACACAGTGGATGATATCACTATACTATATTCAAAAGTCAAAAAACTTTATCTTATGATCGTGGAAGGAAATATTGGATCCTGATGCTTAAACTGAAATACAAAACAAAATTTGCCTTAGCTCTTAACAAAATAATCAAGCATTTCTAAATAACAACAAAACTTTACTTCTTTCATCAAATCAGCAATTTTGTTTACAATTTCACTCTTTGTCCCTGATTGAAAGCACTTGACAGAACTAAGCGTCTCTTCCATTTCTATTTAAAGCCCTTGCTTAACACTGTGTTCTTTTAAAGTGTGTTGTACCAGTCTGTCTTTCACCTGTCACAAAGCACACCAGGTTCCTAACAGGTAAAGCAGATGTGTGAACTTTAAAGACCTCATTTGGTAGTGTAACATTTGCTTGTCTGCACTATACCTTCCAACACGAGAAGACTGTCACTGCCAAAGCGGATTGATTAACGACCAGCGCCAGCACCCACTGACTCCCAGTCCTGGATTTGAACCACAATTGGATTTGAAGCTCCAATGAGATGTCAGTTTGGTAATACAAGTTCCTTGCAGGAAAATGTAATGTTTGTTTTCTAATCATTTGAACAACAAAGAAGATAAAAAAAACATTGGTAAAAGGAACAATATCCACAACATTAAAACCAGTAACGAAAGCCACATTTGTACATTGAAAGTGCCAGCTAGACAAGTTGAGGGTCAATCCATCCATCTATTTTCTTCCGCTTATCCGGGGCTGGGTCGCGGGGCAACAGTCAAAGCAGGGACTCCTAGACTTCTTTCACCCCGGACACTTCCTCCAGCTCCTCCAGGGGGACCCCAAGGCGTTCCCAGTCCAGCCGAGAGACATAGTCCCTGAGGGTCAAATACAAAAAAATTAACAAGTTTGACAATGGCCAATAATGGGATGGGTTGACGGCTCCAAACCCAAAGTTCTTAAGATGTCCCCAAACAGCAAAAGAGGTTCAAAGGAAAGAGCTGTCTTTGTGAAGTGGGCCCAAGCTGTCTTATTCTGACTTATTCTTACCCGTGTGAATAGCTGTGTTAATAGTTTAAAGAGAGAAAAATTCACTGGCTGTCCCTCACCTGAACCCTGCAACACTTGATAAACTCCTTTTAGTCCATGCTTAAATGATGGACTAAACAACTGGACTTGGTTTCAGTAATTCCATGATTTTATTCTATGGATGATTTTGGTTAGAGCTGAGGAACCCTTATGTGACTTGAATTTGAACAATGCAAACTTATAGGTGACACAAGAAAATAAAACATTGCTTTGTTTGTCATAACAATTTCTGTGAAGGTGATGAATGCTGTTGTCACTAGATTGGTGATAATCAACAAGCAGTCATTTCCTGGATGTTTTCTTTATTTACCAAACCAAATCAGACAAACTAATTTGGTGATAAACTCATATTAGAGTCTAATGCAGATGCAGGGGGTGTTATTATTATTATGTGTGAATTTGTACAAAAACACTACTGCCTTGGTGAACACAGTGCTCAACCCAACGTTGTTTCTTCATCAAAAACAGACCTGGAGATGAGTTTTGTTTCATTCATACATGTTTAACAAACTTTGCATATTCAGGCTGAGTTCTTCTCTCAAACAGAAAACACTGTTCCACCTTGTGATGTCGTGTGGTAATACAAGTGCTCCACTGTGTTTTAAAATGCCATACACCTTCACTAGAATTTGGATGATTTCAGCACTGGACTAAAGGTAAAAGATATCCGGTAACTTGAAAACTACCACTTCATGACATCACAAGGTGGAACAGAGGATTTTGAGCTTTGGAGATGTAAACAGATAAATAATAAAGGATTACTCAAACATGTATGAATGAAAACAAAAAACACACACACACACGCACACGCACACACACACACACACACACAACTCCAGTTATGTTTTTGAAGAGGTAACAGCATTATAACATGTGTTAAAGCTCACTAGAGTTTGTTTGTTTGTTTGTTTTGTTTTATTTTAATAATTTTAGTGCATTGTTTTCTCCCAAACCCCAATATATGCCATTATCTGTCCTATTCAATAATAGAATTTTGCCTTAAGGAGTAGTCTGTCAGCTACCATTTTTTTGAATACAGTCTATGTGCCACTGGCTAAAAGTAGCCCCTCCACTATTCAAAGGAGAAACAAGGGTTTTCATGGAGGAGTGTGATTATTCTTAGAGGTTAATGTTGGCTTCCTGAAAAGCCCCACAGTAATTGATAAATGGGTGCATAGCCTGCAGATGTATTCAGGGCTACTGGACTGCAATCCGCCTGAAGCAGCTCTTCCCCTGAATTATTAAACAGCACTCTTTTCTCCATATCTTTGGACAGAGCAATCACTCCCCACATTAAAGAAACCAATGCCGCTTGCATCACTTTGTTCTCGTAACAAATCCAAATGTGTCAATGCTATTTGTACAGCTACAGTTCACAAATGAGCACTGTAATCACCAGAAATCATAATAAATCATGGTCCATCTTAACTGACAGTAAAGGAGAATTTTTTTACTACAGGACACAACAGTCATCTTTATGTGATGTGTTGTCATATGATCAAAACAGACAAAGAATCTATGTCAAATATACTTGACCTTTCTACAAATATGATGTCATAGGGCAACAGTTGTTCCACGGGATTGTTTTGCTAAGAGCACTATCCCGAGCTACAATTAGATGTAATGAGTAGTTTGAATCAGAGCATTTTTAATGACAAGCATTGTGATTAGACTCATGATTTATGTTTTCAAATCAGGATCCAAAGTGCACATTTTACCATCAATAAGCACTTGTTTTTTACCTCAATTTTCAGCCAGAACAAACCAGGAACAATCGATGAGAATATAAGGAAATACATCTCCCTTGTGGCACAGAGAGGGAGTCGCCTTTGCACTGATCTGGGCTGTAACTGATGGCATTTGTCTCCAAAGAAACGGACAGATATTTTGGATTGAGACAGATCTGTCATATGTGAAAGCATGCATTTTGTTCCTAGACAAGGTTAACCTTCACCTGTTCTCACATACGCTAATTTTACCAGTTGTGGAAACACTTGGTTGCAACCAATACTTCTCAAATTCAGACCTTGTCAACTGTCTGGTATTTTTGGCTCACAAGGAAGTCCAACAACACTCCATATATGTAACATATTCTGGTTGTTTATTTTTCTTTAGCATATATAAAGACCGAACTGTGACCTCTTAGAGGCTTGCTTTCTATCCTCGCATGTCTTCTGTGTATCTCCTGCTTGTAACTCCCTTACATCTGGCCAGATAAAGAACTTCTTTTACGACTCTACCTGGTCTATTGTCTCTTACTTTTTCCAACCTTGACTTCAATATGTTTTACTGGATAATCGCAAAACAACAGTACCTCAATTTCAGATGTATTACATTTGTCTTAGGGATGCACTGATCTGATGCTGGTGTCCGATATCGGCGCAGATACTGAAAAATTTGTTGGATTGGATACTGGCTTCAATATCGGTTCCGTCTATATCCTGGTTAGACATTCATGTAATACAACTAGGCTATTTACTGGCTGCAGTTGGCCCAGAAAGTCTCATTGGCAGTTTCATAAATGAGAGCCAAACAGGGAAATCGGTGCGCCCAAATCATACGGCAGGTCTGGAGGTGGCATACCACATACAATTGCCGTAAATCCTAGGGATGAGGCCACTTGAAACATGAATATTTTGGGGCATTTCATCCAAATTATGCTGATTTTCACCCACCACGTTCATCACCACCTACTCGTACGTACGGTAGGATCGGAGCTTTGCACACAGGTTGATAAATAGGCTACCATGCGCCATCTGCAGTGTCCAAAAATAAACACACAAATATACACCCTTTTCATCGCAAGCTAGTATCAAAATCAGCATCGGAACTGAAAAAGACAGATCGGTGCATCCCTAATTTCTCCACAACAGTGCACTGTATTTGCCCCTATCTTTTACGGGTCACTGGTTTGTCAGAGGCAGGGGGCTGTTGGCCTGGGGACTGTCTCTCCAGCAGCTTCAGATGAAGACGTAACTGCTCTGGTTCAAAGGCGATTTTTACCAAATGCGCTCCCATTTGGCCTCTCTCTGCAGCAGTAACACAGTGGCCTACGTTTATCTCATTCTGGAACTTTCACCTCACCTCGAGCTGAGCCGCTGGTACGTGTTTCAGCGATTTCACATTTTTTACCAAGAAAAAAGTAAGACAGACGGCGAGAGGCGAGAGGCAGTCTACAAAGTGAGTGGTCCAATTATAGTCATGGTGGCTGATGCAAGGAGAGCAACTGCCGAGACCACCACTGAGACTGCACGTACATGCATACAAGAAACCCAGATTGAATTCTGCTATTTCTGGGAAGGATTTAAAACCAATTGGTAACATGACATTTTCATCTCTGCTACCAGAATGTCATGTGAAAGTGACGTGTCAATAACATGTATTTATTTGAAAACTGACAACTTATAGTTCGTTTTATTTAGATTTTTTACTGTTTTGTACAATTTAGGCGGAGCTAATAGGGGTAGTTTTGAGCTATTTAGGTTAGTAAAAGGGTGAAAAGATTAGATCACTGCCCTAAAAAAATCAAGCATTTCTGAAAAAAGAAAGCTGGCTAAACTTTACTATTCTCATCAAATCAGGAACTCTTGATTTACCAATAATATGTGTTTATTTCACAACTGATGTCTTGTAGTGCATATGCATTTGATTTTGTACTGGTATTCTCACTTTAGTACCTCTATCAGAGCAAAGTATTATATCACAGTGGGCAGTTATTGGGATACTTGGGAAAATGCTGCTTTTACAGGCTCCAATAACTATAAATGTGTTTGATTACTGATCTGCAACGGCTGCAGTTAGTGTCTAGCACACCCATATTTTGAAAGGAGACCAACTTATTCCTAAAATTACAATATCTGGACAGGTTTTGGACCTACAAATAAGTGCTGTATATATTCTATATTTATTTCACAGGGTTAGAGATACGATCTGTGGAGAGGCAACCCCACTCACAGAATGCATGTTTAATGTTTAAAGATACAACAAAGAAAGGTTATGTCATCCAGTGGCACAGACAGTGCAGGCAAAGCAGAAAAGTTGCACTGTGCATCTTTAAGTGTTGCCTTTTTATGTTAGTGTCCTAGAATGTGCTTAAAGGGCTCATATTATGCTATTTTCTGATTTATTAAAATTATATTTTGTTATCATAAACATACCTGGCGTTTGGCTTTGTTTCATTCACACGTTAAACGCACAAACCCTGCATATTTAAGCTACTCTCAAACAAAAACACTTCCACCCTGTGATGTCGTGGTAATACAGAAAGTCCTCCACTGTGTTTTTAAAACTCCATACACCTTTACTAGGATTATTTGGATGATTTCAGGCCTGGACCACTACCACTACATTGCCTCACAGAGTGGACAGTCCATTTTGAGCTTGGGCGATGCTTACAAGACGCTTACAAGAGTCAATTTTGCTTAATATAGGACCTTTAAAGAAATAACGTTTTCCTGTACTGAGGTTAAATAAAAAGGCTCTGTGTTTTTTAGTGGCCTTGACCTTCACCTGCCTGTAATGTAAGCTGGCAGCAGATACAAGCACAGCGCTCCTGTCTGACACTGACTCCCTCTGTCCTCACCTCAGAGGCACAAATCGATGTGAGGGGCACCTGGGGGGAGGCCCGGTGTCTAAAGGTATTAGGCTAAATGTCCCTCTTGACCTTTGACCTTTCCTGTGATCATGACCCCGGGACGCTGTAGACGAGGTCACGATGCCCTGACCCCGAGGTCCAGTCCTCTCCTGCAGCAGCTGCCTCCCGCCTCAGCCTGTGAGGCTCTCCACTCAGTCCGCACCCAGGTGAGAGGAGACCTGTGGCATAGGGACTTTTTAAACTTGTTTTTCTGTCTTACAAAATCTGAAAAAGAGATCTAGTTTATTTTAAAGGCTTTGCAGCAAAAGTTATTCCTTAGTTTTCAAACACTTTCTTCCTACTTATTCACTGCTAATTATTCACTGCGATGAGTTTACAATATAAGCGCCTTTCTCAACTTTCAGAGACCAGAGAGGAGCGTTACTGTCACAGTTAAACTAACAACAACTAGTATGCTAACATTGCATAAAAACACTTTAACACATTTAAAACAAGACCTCAATCTGTATTGGGGAAAAACTCATTTTGCTCAGCCTAATCGACAATCGGATAAAGGATTGTGATAGATGATTGAGCACTCAATTTTTACATGCTGTATCTGTATATTGGTGTTATTTATTTATTTATTTATTTATTTATTTATTTATTTATTTATTTATGTCAGTGTAAATCCAAGCTTGAATATAGAAATCAGACTTCCCTCTTTTTTTTAATGCCATTTATTTTCATAGTTTAAAAAAAAAAAAACAAGAAAACAAACAAAAAAGACTTCCCTCTAAACATACATCTATGTATATGAAGTAAAAGTGAGCAGAATGTCCATACATTTTTCATGGAAAACAAATAACATCCCTGAATATTAAAAAGTGCCCATTGCAGTATTAAGGTCTCAAAGGGGAGTCAGAGTGGAGCTTGAATTGTAAAGTAAAGCTTATTAAACATAATAGAATTTGCTTTATTTATCAGACGGCTGTTTTATAACAATATCATTTAACTCTTGCTCCCTACTTTGTACACAACAGTTTACCTGCCACATTAGGCTGGTCTGTACCATCCTCCCACACATACACTGTGTGATGTGGGGTGGGCCTGTTGCCACGGCGAGGGAGCCAGTCGTGGTTGAATATTCATGCGAGCGTCTCTCTGTGTGGGCTCTGCTGGTGGGACGTATGTAAGCTGAGACCTGCTGCTGTTTGCATAAGTCACTCTCTGGTCAGCTTCATTCAGATACAATACTACCGTTTCATTACACAGTGAGCCCAGGCTGCATAAGTAGTCCTTGACAACCGCACATGTTTTATTCTGGGGGAATTAAAGTACTTAATTGGGTTTTCAGGGTAATAGTCTATGGCCTTGTTGAAATTTTGATGCATGCACCCAAACTGAATGTGTGAGATCTATTTAAGTGGTTGTTCTATTTAATAACAAGTTTTTTGTTTTTTTTTTAAATTCATGCTACGACAATGCAGACGGAAAAAGGACTTTGTGAGTGGGTGGAATGAACTGATCATGATGAATGAAATTAATGATTGTTTCGTGGACAGTGTGAAGTTTGCATGTTACTCCTGGATCTAAGAGGATTTCATCAACTTAAATGTTCACAATGCATTTTTATAGCGGGGGGTCCGCCACTTATTTGTCTCCATCATTGTCTTCATGCTTTGGCTGGAATGTTCCACAGTATAACATTAAACCTACATTCCAGGCCAAGCATTGGTGAAGGGTCCCCTGCTGCCAGTGTGGTGCGGCACAAGTGAACAGCAGTTATTGACTGCTTTTTGTTTTATGCATGGTTTTAACGTATTTTACTTGGTTTTAGTTGCTGTGTGTATTTTAATAACTGTATGTTTAGCTGTTCCCTTGTTGCCATGACGACATGTCACATGACAGTTCAGCCCAATCTCTGACACAGCAATCAGCGCACCTCTGCTCCGGCGGGAAGAAAGGAAACTTAATAGCAGAAGCAACCAGACTGAGAGAGAAAACAGTGGGAGGCAGAGCGTACATCGATCTGTGCGGCACAATGGCAGCGATTGTGTTTTGGATCAGGCAGAGGCACAGAGTCACAGAGTCGCTGCGGCCATAAGCCAGCTACATAGTGCGGCCAACCAACACTAGGAGACTAGTGAGAGTACTACGATGTCCAACACCAGCAACGGGAGAGCAGGAAGCTCTCTCTGTGGTGTAACACTTTGTGTTGAAAGTATAGTGGTACTCGTTGTTGAAGCCTTTGGCCTAGGGGTAGTGTGGGGTTTGTGCTGGTTGTGTGTTGCTGTGCACCAGGATGGCAGTAGTGGAGGTTGGGGCCTAGTGGAGACGTGAGCCGGACAACGGAGACAGACTACCACGATTGGAGCTGAGCACCATGATGCTGACCACCAGCAGAAGGAGAGCAAGGAGCTCTCCCTACGGTGTGGTGCTCTCAATGGATATGGCCTATGGCCATTTTCGTAGGTCGGTGGTGTATGGTCCTGGCCGTTTATGTTTATGTCCAGGTAGACAACAGAGATGGAGGGATCCGACACTGAGCCACCCGCACCACGTCCTCAGGTTGCCCAGGCTGGACAGGGCATGGAACACTGACTGAAGCTGGCCATGGACTAGCTGGAGCCCTTTTGATTTTATTGTATTTTTTTTGAGGGCCCACACATTTTTAGCCACGTTTTCTTAGTTCCTTTTATACTGGTCTGTTTTTAGAACATTTATTTTTAATAATACATTTGTATTTATTATGCATTGCCTATTGTTTACACAGAAAACAAGCCCTCTCCCATAAGTTATCCATAACTACTTTTATTTGGCCATTTGCATCATTCTAATCATCTCCCACCATTACCACCACCCATCTTACACCAGCGATGGGAAGAATACTTTTAATATGTATTTAGTTACAGAATAGTGAATACTAAAATGTATTTTTGATACATGGGCCAATCAGAGTACTGTATTCTGTATACTTTTACTTTTATACTTTATCGACTTGAATTTTAAAAATGCAACATAGGATTAAAATCAGCTTTTTGAGCATTTGACCATTTGTTACGCATTTAATTATCACAAATTGGAGAAGAAATATTGGACATGCACTCACCACAACAGCTCACTTACTTCCCAACACTGCATGGCACTGCAGTGCTGTTACTCAAAACTCCTGACAGGTTGCTGTTGTGGCACTGAAGGATACAAATTTGACATAACAATACAATTACTTTAAACTCAGATTCAATAGTTAAGTATTTATAAGCTTACCAAAATAAAATAACTAACAATACTGTCACTTTTTAAAGTATTGTGTAAAGTTTTCTACTGAGGACTGCAGCAAACAGATTTGCACGAGTGGGATGAAATGTATGAGTAAAGCTTATAGCATCTGAATCAATATGACCCAGTGTTATTGAATCATAAAACTTGGCATTGGCGAAGTATTCCTCAGTATTATAGGAAAGTGAGGCCTGCACCTCCGCCCACACATTTACAGGTCTGCACTGTCACCCCTAGTTAACATCTGATTGTATATAATTATGTCGATGCCCTCAAGTTCAAGGTATAAGAATGGAGAATGTGATTGTGTGATGTGCAATAAAGAACCAATAGTCAAATGTGTGTGCAGTTTATAATAACAAACAGAAAGGAATACAGGCTAGGTCAGAGCCTGCTGCTGTTTACAGGGGAGGATTCTTTCTTTCTCCACAGTAAAGATATTCTACTTTAGTATTTGGTCTCAACATGTGCATTGGTTGGCTAGCATACCTTATTGTCAAAGCCTACTGTTTAAAGGTGAACTAAGTAACGCAGCATTAAGCTTCTTTCTTCTAGTTTATCTTCATGGAGACAAGCTTATGAAGTCACCAGACCAGGTTACAGGTCAGATCTGTGAAGACCTAATCCTTCTCACGAAAAATAGTGTAATTAAATAAATGCTGTTTATTGCAATAATGTGGAACATAGACAAAGCATTAACATCTCCATGGATACAAGCAGATGGTGGACCAGAAAAAGTTTCATAGTGCACCTTTAATGTGGATAAAAATGTGTTTCTTGGCTTTGTATTGATTTTCTGCTGCCTTCGTTTGGCTCTCCTTCATTCTTCCTCTCTTCCTCTCCATTTTTTGATCCGTTTTTAAACTTTCCACATCTCTACTTCTCAGTGATATCAGCCCTCATTCCAGCTCATCTCCGGAATGTATTTGGTGATTGCCTCAGACTGGATATACTCCATGCTTTGTGTTCTCGTTTCCTTTTTTAATATGGTTACATGATTGCACATTGTGTTTTTATCTGTTATTTATTTATCAGTCTATCCTCAGATGTTGATTGTCTGCTGATTGCTGAAACTCTTTTACCTTGATTTGACTATTCAATACCTCTGTATCAAGCACCATTTCCTTCATTTATTATGCTTTGTGCATTGACTCAGAAATTTAAACAAACACTTCACATTTTCTGTCTTAATTTCCTGAATAAGTTATGATCAGCTTTACCTTTCTGTTGACCTGAGTTAAAACTTTGTCTGCCTCCTCACTTCTCTGCCAGACCTTGGACCATGGTGAGATTAAGAGCCATGTTTAGAGGACTTTAAAGAGCAGCCCTGTTGGCTAAACATCCTTCTCCAGTGTTCTTCCAAAGACACCTCCTTTGGGGCTAAATATGAGAAGTAGGTCAGCCCATTTTGGAGTGTCCATTTTCTGTGGGTATAACATTAATATTTGCTCTGCATAGAGAGCTTTGCACAGAGGTGAGAAGGTAGGGTGTGTATGTCAGCATAAACAAAATAAACAACTGACACCATGACTCTGCAAATACTTAAAGGTGTAACACTTTAAGGTGTAACTTTTCAGTTGGGGGTTCACTGCTCTTCTTAGAATATTCCACAGTATTACATTAAACAGCTCTACCTAACATTTACTCAATTAGAGGTGTTTCTATTGCTCAAAAATAACTAGAAAAAAAGGCATTCTGACTGTGAGTGGGGTTGCCTCTCCACAGATCTGACCTGTAACTTAGTCCAGTTTGGTGTCCATGAAGATAGAAAGGTTTGATACCATACCTGGGAGCTCATCGGGCACTGTTTTTCCAAGTTCTGGTCGAGCTTGGGTCCAGTGGCTCTGCTATGTACACAACATATGTCAACCAAACAACCAATAGCAGCAATTTACAAAAAGACATTTAATCATTAACAGTGAAGATGTAGCTACAACATGTCCAAATAATAAGCAGATGGGCAGCACTTTTCTACACATTTGAATGCTATAGCACAGAGAAAGACTCCACCAGGACACTTTGTTCATAGGAGCTGCTCCAAAAACATGTTATGAAACCTCTTCAGATTACCTGGACAAAACCGGCTTCTAGAACGCCTAAGGTTTGAATCCTGTCTGTCTTATCAACAAATACAATGCAGTCCAAGAACACATATCCACTGGAGTCTAGTTTTGTCTCTCCTCTCCTCTTTAACCCTTAAAACACAGAGGTCTGAGCTGTAGCCTCCGGAGCACTTCCCTCCTGCTGCAGACTAAGAAATCTTCAACCAGAATCCTGCAGGCCATGTTTTAACCCTACGCCCAAACCACGCTCATGTATACTACTGGGCACATGCACCAGCTCCCCTAAGGCCATCCTTTCTTACTGGTCAAACTAACATAACCCAGTCAGTTTCTTGAAGAACTGCATAGGAAGTTGCTTGAATTGTTCTGAATGTCAATTTCAATTCACTTGAGACACATATAACCACAAATATTCAGTTTTATTGTTTTGCATGCTACAAGTTACACTTATTTCTCCACATATAGGAAGAGTGACTTTTTTCATTATTCAAAATATGTATTGCAACTGGAAATTGTAGTGCTGGACCAGAAAAGTGCATGGACAGAAATAGTAGAAAAGGATGTCATATGTCATAAGTATTAATTAGATTAAGTTAATTGGCCTATAAAGATAAATTTTTACTGTATCAAAATTCTACATACATTATGATATAATAACATACAAACTAAGTGGGATGCAATATAAAGATACAATAGTATAGGTATCTTTGTACAGTACCATAAATATCTATTTAAGTGCCCATAGTTGAAATGTCTATAATCATACAAATTAATATTACCCTAATATCCAGACTACTGAGCACACCTGAATGACAGTAGGACAGGTATGAGTGGATGTCAGGCTACTGAAGTTTGAGACGTTTCTTCTCGTCATTTACGCACTCACCTGCATTTAATGCATATGGGTCATTAAGTCGTATCCCAGTCACTAATGTTAATTTAGCATCGTAACTTATTTTACTGCACGGTGATAAACTGTTTTAGTGCACTGACAACAGCGCTAGCTAACGTTGCAACGTCATGTTAACCACACAGACAACTGCACAGCGCTTTCTGCACTCAGGCTGTGCATCGTGGTGTAAGCCGCAGGGTTCAAAGTGTGAAAAAAAAGTAGCGGCTTATAGTCTGAAAATTATGGTAGCCCATTTTTACAGACGTTCTCAGAAAATAGCAGCAGGGTTAAACTCACTCATTACAGCCCATTTTAGCTCCAAAAACTTGTAAGATGTTGCAGGAAGAGACTGAGTTAGACAATAGGGACTCAAAAGCAGCACCTCTCTATCTGTCCCAATATAGTGCCATGTGAGGCCTGTGACAAACACTCACCTTGAGAGCTGAATCACCGCTCCCTGGGGCCGCCCCACTGCGCCTGATGAATTTTCCGAGAAGAGAAAGGAGGGGTTATCTGAGAGGTCAGCCTAATGTGAGCGACATTCATCAAACCGCGCGCACTCCGAAGGAAGCTGCTGAAATTGGAAAACGGAAAAGCTAGTGATTCTTGGTGGGTTGCAGCGCACAGAATGGGAAAGAGGGGAACAAAACAAACAAACATAGGGCTGGTGGACTTGGATGATAGCTAATGGATTGGAGATATACGCAATGCCGCTCGTGTTTACATGCTGTACGGCCACCACAGGCTCATTCATCATAGTCGCTTTATGATTTCCTCCAGGAGACTTGGCTTTCAAATTGGGGCCATTTGTTTTCTTTGAGAAGTACAGCAAAGTGAATTAGCATGTATTTGACAAACAGCAGATGAATCTATACATTATACAAACACACTACTGCATATGAAACACAATGACACAATTGTATTTTCAGCATAGGCTCATGTGCAATGTTATTGTACTATCCAGAAATCACTTGAGTGTATGGAGACTATTTTCAGGCATTTTGTTATATAAAGATAATAGCGTTCAATATCAGTTTGTAACATTTTATACATTATTATGAAAGTATGGACTTGCTATCTATGTTCTTCACAATAACATCAAAACTACATAATAGATTGCTTTTAGAGGCTCTCAGCTTTCAGTTTTATTCCATTGTACTAGATAGCTTTTAAATAACGATTTAAACCAATAATTTGTGTTTGTAGTTTTTATTTTTTTAGCTTTGTAAAATGTTATAACATTGTTCCCTCGTCAAAAAACATGCCTGAAGAGGTTTTAGATGTCATCCATGCATGTTTGAGTATTTTAGTGATCTCTCCCGGGCCCTACTCGAGCCCTCCTTATGGTTACCTGTAAGAGTCTGCAACACTCAGCCCAAAAGCCTACATCGTCCATGTTTGCACACGGCTATTCTTCATAAATATACAAATGCATGATACAAAACTATACACAACAACTTGACCAATCTGATGCGATGTGCAGTAGTTTCATTAGTGGAATGCAGGCTGATTGTGTTGTGATAATGCTCTGAAGCGGGAGTTACTTAATGGAGGGAGCAAAGGGAGAAGGGGGCATCAAAAATGAAAGTGAAACTAACATAACATGCTAATACATTGTTTTTGGTGAATACAGCATTTCCAAAACTATTAAAGGTAACATGCTGATCTAAATATGTTATGTGTTAGCGGTTAATGCTCCATAGAGTCTTTAAAGGGCCCATAATGCACTTTTTTTAAAATCTATGTTATAATGTTGTTTCCTCATCACAAACATACCAGGAGTTGTGTTTTGTTTCTTTCACTATGCAAGGTGCACTGTGCAACTTTTTCTTTACACGTATGCTATCTGCTTCTCCAGGGAAATGTTACTGCTTTGCTTGCAATGTTCCGCAGTATGGCATTAGACTTAATTGCAGATGTTTTTTATGGTTAGAATATACTTTGAAAAGCAGGCAGTCTTACTCTGAGAGGGCTCATTTCTTCACAAATCTGACCTGCAACTTGGCCTGCTGGCATCACATGCTTGTCTCCACGCTTTTAGATATGTTTAATGCAATACTGTGGAACATTCTAGGCATAGCAATAACATTTCCCTGGAGATAAGTAAGTGGCAGGCACTCTACCAGAAAAGTTAGACAGTGCACTTTTTAAGACACAAACCTGCATATTTAGTTCTTCTCTCAAACAGAAAAAACTGTTCCAACTTGTGATGTCATGTGGTAATACAGGAAGTGCCCCACTGTGTTTTTAAACTCCATTCACCTTCACTAGAATCATTTGGATAATTTCAGCCCTGGAATTACCATTCTCTGCTAAACAAAGGGGAAAAGGTAGCTGTTAACTTGAAAACTACCACTACATGACATCACAAGGTGGAAAAGAGCATTGTATATGTATATATATATATATATATATATATATATATATATATATATAGGTCCTTGTGGTTTAACTCAGTTTTTGATTTAACAATTAAACAATAATGGAAGTTTGTAGATTCAGTTATACATTTTTTTTTTAATTATTTCATACATATCTTGTGAATAATTTGAACCTAAATGTCTGCTTTTGTATTCCATTTGCTACTGGCATTAAACAGGAGCTTTGGTGTAATTTGTGCTTTGTGTGTGGGAGGTTCTCTGTGGGTGCGAGCTGGTAAATATTTTTAAGGTTATAGTGCTCTTTGTTTTATCAGATATCAAGATGAAAAAGTAATGATGATAACAGCCATGTGCAGACATTACAATTTGAGGGAATCTATTAAAATCATTAAAAGGTTTGTATTTGTTCATATAAAACTGACTTCCCTAAGTTTGGTACTGGAATAATGGCTACACTGGACCTCTCTCTCGTACAGGGTAAACAAGGCAATATTGTTGAAAGTACAATTTGAAAAGTCCGATTCAGAACAGAATGTATAAGGGGCTGGCTGGTCAGGCAGGGTTCACATTGTCGCACATGAGATTATCAAGATTTCTTTCTGGTACAGTCAAGATAGCGCATGGAGCTATCATGAGTTTGTTTGCTCATAACGAAATCTCAAACTGTTTGCCAGATCGGAGTGCAAATAGATGCACTGTTCGAGATCTCCAAGAATGTTTTAAATAAACAGTGCTGCACTTGTGGATTTTGTATTCAAAGAAAAAATCCTTTAGGTGCAGATACTCAGTGCTTGTACAGTCAAAGCAAACAAACTGATAAACCCCAGAGGAAAAACCTTGGGAAAGTGCATGTAAAGTCGACATATTTATTCACAAGACTTCTGTCAAGGTCCAATAAAATATCTTTTGGCAGATGCTGAGATAGATTTATCTGCTTGTGCCATAAACATGATTTGAGAAACTTCTTTCCAGTGTACCAGTCTAGCTGGGTTTATCTCGACCTTGTCTTGTGCTGCCCGTGGTTGTTTAACTATAATAAATCTGTCCTCCAACATGAACTACCCTTATCCAGGTACAAAGTCAAAATGACATGGGGATATTCGGGGAGAGGACACTCGTTTTCAAGCCAAACATTACATTTTCCTTATTAGGAACGGTATTTTCTGATCAATGTTATTGTGTTGTTTCCTCAGCAGAAACATACCTGAGGTTGTGTTTTGTTTTATTTTCAGATGTTTAACACACAAACCTTGCATATTTAGGCTGAGTTCTTCTCTCAAACAGAAAACACTCTGTTCCACCTTGTGATGTCATGTGGTAATACAGGAAGTGCTCCATTGTGTTTTTTAAACTCCATACACCTTCACTAGAATCATTTGGATGATTTCAGCCTTGCAATATCCAATCTCTACTGAACAAAAGGTAAAAGGTAGCTGATAACTTCAAAACTACCACTACATGACATCACAAAATGGATGTAGACAGACTAATAAAAAAAGATTACCCAAACATGTGCGAATGAAACAAAACACAACTCCAGCTATGTTTCTGAGGAGGTAACATTCTAACATTCACACATTCTAAAGCTCACAAGAGTCAATTTTGAGTAATATAGGATCTTTAAATAAACTTATATTTATTGGTCTGTCTGCTCAAATTGTTTCAGTTTTCAGCTACACACACTGCAGAGGTGGTGAGTTATTCTACTTCTAGTTATCCTTTTTATGATACAGTAATTTGTTTAATTTGATTGCATTTTACTCAGTCTACCCAGTCTCTTAAAATAAGTGTTAGTGAATCTTTGTTTTACCTGTTTGTAGGAGTAGGCTACAACAATGTGTGGGAGTAGATTTGACAAAGACATTGAAAATACAACAAAAAATATCAAATGGACCCCATCACCTGTGTGCAGATAGATCCATTCAAAAATCAGTTTGAAACCACACTAAGAGTTATGATTAGAAGTTCAAATACACAGAAATGTCTCTCAAAGACCGTCTCCTCACCCACACCGGCTCCAGAGACCACACAACTCCACTGGTTCCCCATACAATACCACATCTAATACAAGGTCCTCCTCATCACCTAGAAGTCCCCCCCTAACCTGGCCCGTGCCCTGCCTCACCCGCCATCAGCACTGCCTCACCCGCCATCAGCACTGCCCCACCCGCCATCAGCACTGCCTCACCCGCCATCTCAGATCAGCCCCTCATCTGGACAAAGTACCAACCAAAAAGTAAAATCTAGCTATAAGTTAAAATTACTTGAATTAAACAGTTTGAACTTGATTTGAGTAAATTTATCTTCTGATGGAACAAGACTTTTTGTACTAGAAATAATAAAATACATCTTGTTATACATACGATAAGAAAAACAACTAATTTTGGTAACAATATTTGCAGTTAAAATAAGAAATAAAACTTTACGTTGCTCGAATCAAGAAAAAACAGAATTTTAGTTGTCAGGTCGAATCTACTCAAATCAAGTAAAATGCTCTTATTTTAATAAACTTTTAACTTACCTTGATATTACTTTTTGCAGTACAAACCCCCGCCCTCTGGAACTCACACCCACAACCAATCAGGAGCTCAAACTCATTACAGCACTTCTAATCACTACTAAAAAACTCACTCTGACATTCCTCCCATGACTTCCACCGTTGTTTTCTACTGTTTCCTGTTGTTTCCTTAAAGTTACACTACATAACTTTTTGGTTCAGGGTCTGTCAACTGCTTGTTTCTATAGATGTGTCATTGCTCCGTCTGGAACTATAAATTTATTCAATTACGGGTGATTTCATAGCTCAAAAATACTTGCAAAAACAGGCATCCTGGCTGTGAGCAGGGTTGCCTCTCCAAAGATCTGACCTGTAACTTGGTCTGGTTTGGTCTCCATGAAGATAGAAAGGTTTGATACCATATTGTGAAACATTCCAGACAAAGCAATAACATCTCCATTTGACAAACCAGGAAAGATACACAATGCACCTTTAATGTTTGTAAAGGGTCTTTGAGTGCCCAAAAAGGTCTATATAAGTCTGATGTATTTTTATGCACTATTTTATTATTATTAAATGTGCACTAGGCTGGACTATAGTCGACCACACATGTAGCTCCAAGTCCATCTCCTGTTGTGCAGGTTTGATGGGTTAGGACCTCTTGCAGTGAGTCAGGACTGCTAATAAAAATACCCGCAATGCAACTGCACTCTAAATTGTGGGGCTTGTTATTTAAACCCAACATCTGAGGCGTGAAAAACAAGATTGAATCATTTACTTGCACATAAATGTAAATGAAAGATCCCTGGTGCTAAGAGTAAATACAAGATGGTGCTGCAGCTTAAGGCAAACAAAGCTGAGCTAAAACACAGGGTCACACCAGACTGAGCTCAGTGGATTCTGCCTCAAGCCAGTGGCCAAACAACACGCTGGACTTATCTGAGGGAATAGTACCTCAAGAATCCAAAGCAAAGACAGTTTCAAACTTTACTCAAGTTTTTCCATATCTGATTGCAAATGTGGTGAACACTCAGAGAAGTAGCCATAAAAAATTAAAATAAAATAAATAATTGAAAAAAATAGGATAATTGGCGTAGCGGTTAAAGGGCCCATATTGCGCTTTCTTCTGATCTACTTATATTATAATGTTGTTTCCTCATCACAAACATACCTGGATTTGTGCTTTGTTTCATTCACATGTTTAACACACAAATCTCAATCAGTCAGTCTCTACTAAACTAAAGGTGAAGGTATCTGTTAACTTGAAAACTACCACTACATGACATCACAGGGTGGAATGGAGCATTTTGAGCTTTAGACTGATAATGTAGGATTACTTAAACATGTGTGAATGAAACGAAACACAACTCCAGGTACGTTTTTGAGGAGGTAACATGGCTAAAATCTCAAAAGCGTAAATTTTGCTTATTATAGGACCTCTGACAATTCAAAACAAAACATGATATCTTTTAAAGTGGAAAATGTACTGTACTGTTACTCACTTGACATCAAGTTGTCAATGCTCAACTCCACTCCAAAACATTGTGAATAGATGACTTATTCATCAAAACCTCCTTTCGATCAGAAGTTTAAACTGAGCAGAGGCGTTCCTCTCTTGCTCCTTTCATTTTCTGACTTTGAAAGTGCAAAAAAAATATGTTTATTTTATTTTAACTTTAGCATAGGTCTACTGTGTCAATCCAAGTGGAAACCAACATCGGCTGAAGTGATTGTTTTGACATTCACAGACATTAAATAAACGGACAACTGAAAATAACTTAATGTGGGCTTCCTGCAATTAATTCCAATGTACTTTTGTATTGGGTTGTCAGAAATATTGATACAAAGATATTAAAACAAAATTAAAACTATACCAATTAGGACTATTTTTGATAAACTTGGACAGAACTTGGTTAAATCTTAATAATAGTTTGGGATAATCTTGATATAACTATTGTAAGACCACTTGATGATATTAAAGGTGCATTGTGTAACTTTTCTGGTGGAAGGTCCATCAAATGCTTTTCTCAATGCTTTTCTTTTGAAATGTTGTCTGGAATGTTTCACAGTATGGTATTAAACCCTTGTATCTTCATGGTGTCCAAACAACCAAGTTACAGGTCAGATTTATGGAGAGGCAACCCCTCTCACAGTCAGAATGCCTGTTTTTCTAGGTATTTTTGAGATATTGAACCACCTGCAATTTAGTAAATGTAAAGTAGAGCTGTTTAATGATATTTTTGTGTTAAAAAATCCATTATTTTGTCAATGCGTGTTATTGTTCTCATTATTGTAGTCAGTAATGAGTGTTGTGACTTTTCCTATTGAAAAAGTTTGAAATGTGGTTGAAGCATTACATATACATTTATAGTGACATGTTCATTATTACCCTTCCCTTATATATTGTATAGGGAACACAGGCTTGTATTCCAACCTCCTTTCTTGCCCATTTGCTTACTTCTACATATAGTACACCATTCAAACAAAGGCAGAATCTTGCTGCACTGCTGCAATTGCGTAGGAAGTTCAAGGTCCTTTTTTTTATTTCTTCGTGTGGAGTAATTATGTAGTTAGTGTGTGCTGTGAGGGCATAGGTGGGAGGAGGGCTGAGGGCTGAGCAAACTGCCAGGGGAGGGCCCCGTGTCTGTGTCTGCTAAAGATGGGAAGAAGACAGATGTGTCCAAGGGCTATCCAAGGGCTGTGTAGTGATTTTGGAGTTAGTCAAGAAACATTGTACAATAAAATACTCACACAAACAGTTATAGCACAAGTTTTGAGATTTATGAATAATGTAGGTGGCAATATACAGTCTGTGATATTCAGGCTAATAGTGGACAGGTCTTTGAACTGTAATGTTTCACTTCTGGTTTTTATTAGGTCCATATTTTTCCTAAATTAAAAAAAAAAAAAAAAAAAATGCTTTCTAGAGATCTACTGTGTTTTGGCTTCTAATTTAACATTAGCTGCAGGACATGTAAATAGCCATCCTTAGGGTGTCCGCTTCTTGACTCACTCAATAATCAATATATCAGTATACAAAAACTCACGTAATCTGTAGTGCATTTCATTTCATTCCTTATTTGACTTAATTATTTGGCCTACATTTCCCTTTAGACCCGCCCTCTTCTGCTATAGACAAAGGACATAAATTAACTAAAATAACTTAGTTAGGACTGTGAAAATACTTAATTTTAATACTTACATAAATTTAAGAAGAATATTTTTATAATTGTTTTCAAGGAGTAATAAAATACTTTTTACATAAATTAGATTATGGCTCTAACATACTGAAATGCATTTTTTCATGACCAGTGTCAGTACTGACTGTAGAATTGAGAGGAACCAATGGCCGATATGCTCTGCCATTTAGTTCAATTTTAGTTTTACTTTTGCAAATGCGATGGTGTGTCTGTGCAAGTGAACATAACCAAATCCACATTACAGCCTAAAACTATTTGCAGCCACATAATTTTAAAGTAATTTGTTAGTAATTAGACATTAAATAAGCATTGTGTAAAAATATATATACAAAAAATAAATACATTTTTTGGAGGAAGTGTAAATAAATAATACCCCTAATAAATACTTGATAGAGGGTTGGTTTAAATGACAGCAGAGGAAATAAACTCAGGGTTAGAAGTAATCAATGACTTGTGAGAGTTAAGGCTGAAGAGGAATCAATAGAGGACAACTAATAGGTCACAGATGACCTTTGTTAGCTCAGAGCCACAAAACACTGTTAATGATTCATTATGTCTTAATTACATTACTCAAAAGTTTGTATAACACAAACAAGAGAACTTGGACCATTCACTGTTTGAACAACCAAAATGACATTACATTTTCTGTTTGAGAGAAGAACTCTGCCTAAATATGGAGGGTTTGTGTGTTAAACATGTGTGAATGAAACAAATCACAACTCCAGGTATGTGTTGGATGAGGAAACAGTAGATCAGATTATAGCATAATATAGGCCCTTTAATTCATAATGAACAAATAGTTTATTAAACATGAACCCGGTTTAGTAACCCCTGACCCTCTTACTAGCCTCTCCTTTTGTTTTTTTTCTATCTTTTTGTTTAGTTTTGTTATGCTAAATCACATCACCACAAAGCTTTGAACATTCATGTGTGGTTCATTGACAACTGCTTCCTGCATTGTATGGTGCAGTTATGCTTGCTGTATTATTAACTGCAAGTACATTGCAGTCAGTCAGTCACGCTTCACTCTTTCACCACTTGGTTTGGATCGATGACCACTCCTCCTATTGTTGTAGCATTTTCTCCTTAAACCCAGAGCCTTATATTCCACTGAGGTCTGATGGCTCTGCTGCCTGATCTTAGCGTGGCCCTTTGGAGAAATCTGATCCAACAGCGGACACATGTGTATGGATTGCTCACCCCAAGCCAATCAGGGAACAACCACTCTGCCAATATTCGCTGCAGATGGGTCCCATGAAAGAAAGGAGTGGAGTGGGGATTGTTGATTAACCTCCGTAGTGCCCGGTAAATCCGTGCACCCCAGACACAGCCGTGGACTCAGAAGCTGTCTCAAAAGGCAATTTCCAAAGAGAAGATGTCAACACTTGCTGTCTTTAAATGCAATGTGTTGGAAGATGTGGCAGACTAGTTAGTTTGGGAGCTGCTGTTTGTCTTCTATGGTGTTATATCTTGTAATGACCTCGACCCTCTCCATGCTGTGGCTTTGAAATTCTTGCTATTCTCTGTCAGTTTGATCAGCGCTCACAAATAGAACAAAACATGTATCAAAAATAACAATAGATGTAATTGTCTTAATAACATCGTTTCAGATGAGGGGGAAATTATGTTTAGCGATGCTTTGTTTTGTTGTTTTTTCCTTGTGTTGGTTAAAACACTCTACCATATCAAATTTGGAATTGGATTTTGGTGGCTGACAATCCTGATTTCTGGCAAAATAATAGTAATAATAATGAACATGATGAGCATTTGATTAAGTTCTCACTAAGAGATAGGGATTATACTCATGCTTGTAGTCCATGCATGTACACACTGTTTAATATAATGCCCCACTGACACTGACAAATTAACAAAATTTGAGTAAAGATTGCTTTCATATATTTTGCATTTAAACTAATACAATCACAAGATATTATTTCAAGCAATTATGGAAACCTTTTGTAAATTATTTGTAAACTAAATCAAATACATGTTTTTCATGATGTGTGCATACACCACCCAATGTAATATTTGGCTTTCGAAGTACTGCCAGATCAAAAGCCAAACTATATCAGGTCAAAAATAGGGCTAAACATGTTCTAACATGCTAAGCCTGGGATAGGATCCTCAAGTTAATAGTGAAAGGAAAACAAAAACAAATATATTTGTGTCTTATAAAACTAATACCCAATTGTGTATCACAGTCTGAGAAACGCTGATACAAACACAAATAATCTTTGAAATGCTGTCAGCTCACATTTTGAAGAAATGACAATGGAATTAGCTCTAATAGTGGAAGCTTTGTGGATTATTTTAGTTAATGTAAGGTCTTCTGAACATCTGACTGTCAGGATCAAGATAACTGCTTTCCATTTAAATTATAATGAAAAGACAGAATAACAAGAACTAAGAGCTACTTAGACATTCAGAGGGTAATGGCAAGACAATGCCATAGATTCATCTGATTTGGTGACGATTGGTGCATTAAGATGAGTTCCACGTTAGCCAATAGCCACATGTGGAGATCAGGCTAAATGACATTTTTACATTGATTTATGGCCGTAAAGTGCGATTGTATGTGTAGCCTGATGAATACTAACACACATATTATCTGTGTAATATGTGATCTGTGAAAAATGTAAATCTACAATCAGCTAATCAAATGTTTGTACATGGAATATGAATGAGCAAGTTCATTAAATAAATTATCATTTATAATCACTTTTTTCTGGTCATTTTAAGCCACACTTTCTCCCCTATCACTACAGCCATCAAAGAAAACCAGACTCTGTAGTGAAATGTGAAATATGATGTGTTACGATTTTAGATAAAGCTAATGCTGTATTCAATTTCTATAGGGTTTTGCAGCCAGTGTGTGACTGTAATGTTATTTGAGAGTGACTCATTTAACAACACAATTGAGGTCACTAGTTGTAGTTCCAGCTCAGTCAGTTCTTTCTGGTCAGAAAAAAAAAAAAAAAAAAAGATCATATTAAAGTCTAAGTAAAGTAACTGTGCTTCACACTGTCGTAACAGTGCATCACACCCACAGGGAATGTTAATCACATCAGCTGCAAAGTATCAATACAGTTTTATTTAATTATTTATGTGTCAAATAATATTTCCCCTATGACAATGTAGTAATAATAGCTTGTAGTTTTCCCCATAAACCTGGCGATTCTTCCAGCTCCTTTGACCATGGAAACTCAAATATAGTGAACACACTTTTACTTTTGAACTGGTTTAAAACTATCACATGTAAAGATAATTTACATACTCAGAAGTGAAACCCCCCTCCAATCTTGTGTTTAGGACATGATTAAGGCATATAGGCCCATCTCTTCTCTCCAGGCATTATCCTATCTCCAAATGACATCTGGAAAATGATCATCTTTATAGTGAGTCCTTCTGCTCCTTCCCATCTCTCTCTCCCCATCTCTTCTAATGGAGCCAGTGCCGAGCGGGAGGGCTTTTCTTGACCTTGTGCTTGCTTCGTAATCTCCTCTGTGCAAATTACACCTCGACTTTATGAATATATTGTAATTAGGCATATGTATTGGAGGGGCCGGTAAGATATAGTTTGTACCTAATCTCTCATTTATATTCAAAGGAGCAGCAGTTAAAGAGCTTACATGTGCTTTCGCCGTCCTCATTCCCTTTTGGCATAATCAAGGTACTTTCTTTCTTTGCTTAGACCTTTAGTGGCCCCAGGAACAGAGCCGAATTAACCAGTCTTTTATTTCATTGTTATAGAAGAGTGGCACATGAGTTGACTGGAAATGCAAATAGTTATTCTGTATATAAGGACAGGATATAAGGATGCAATAGTTATTCTGTAAGGTACTTTAAAGAACTGTCAATTAAACACAGGGTATTTACATTTTATTTTCATTTTTCAACAAGGGAACATGTAATTGAATATTTTTCATCTTTTTCACTGTGTATGACAACATGAATTGATACTTTGCAGCTGATGTTGGTGGTGGGGGGGGGGGGGGGGGGGGGGGGGTGACGCTAACTGTAAGCACTGCTCTATCTGAGGCTTGTTAGACTTTAATCTGAGCTTCATTTTAACACAATCTGGCCAGAAAGAACTAGTTTAGTTGGAACTACAACATGTGAGTTGATTTTGTACAGTCAAACAAGTCCCTCTCAAATAACATTGCAATCACAAGGTAGCTAGCATTAGCCAACGTTTTTTCAGTCATTCTCACCTTTTTTGTTGAAAATCATCATCGTCAGTATTGATTACAGGCTCCTGAAAATTAGTTGTTTAAATCCATTTTGTATTTTTCTTGCATTTTTGGATAATCTTAAAAGTTATATGGCAGTGTTTGCTGATGTGTGTCTCCATGGTAACTGCCTTTGCTTGCACGTTTTCTGGTCACAATTTCCATGTTTAAATGAGAGATTTAATTCTGATTAAAAGTAAATTAATTCCACTTTAAAAAGACCATGTAAACACTTAATTTCTACTGAAAATGATTATTCAAAATTATGTATTATTTATTTAATCCGATTTTAAAGATGAATGAATTTATTCCTTGATCATGTAAACGTTTATTCGCCCTTCTGACGCAACGACGCACTGCAAGATGGCGAACCAGAGCAAACATTGGCAAACAATTTTTTTAATAAGTACGCTGGCAGAACTATAAATAATGAAAAGAGTGGATGGCAGAAAACATGAAAACACTAACCAAACCGAGATGACAAAAAGCCAGTAGCAGCTGATCGTGTGTTTTCTCCGTTAGACGTAAATACGTTCGCGCGCCCCCTGTCCAGTCAGAACCCTTCCCAATCCCCAGACGTTGAGCAGAATTAAATAAAGCCGATTTAATGTGTTTTCCATGTAAACCTCAATTCGGAATTATTATTTCTATGTAAACTCAAAAGTGAATAATTTAATTTCGAACTATTTAATTCGGAACAATTAATTCAGAATTAAAAAACATCATGTAAACGTAGCCTATATCATTTAATATTTGAGTGCACAGAAGACAGCGTGAGAGAATGCAACTGCAGACAGGACTGCACAATGTAACAAAGCCACAGTGCAGAGTCATTTGTGGAGTTGTTTCTTCCTTTGAACACCTACGTTTGAGATTTAATACACAGAAGGTATTTTACAGTGTGAAGCTCAAAGGCAACATCCCACGACACAGCTCATCACACCATGTTTCATCTGCACGACTTCTGCATCATTTTATTTTGCATTTATTTAATGGCTGGATAATAATCAGAATAGGCAAGTGAAAATACCTTGCACAAAAATAAATAAGTAAAAAAAAATTCTGTAAATTCTCCACAAACCTGACTCCTGCTTGTTTTCATGGGAATGTTTCTTTGCCTCCAAAATATTACACAGCATGGCATAAATCTGTTTCCATGGAGAATGTTCTGACGTATGGTGTGAACATTCTATACTAGTATATATGGCATCATGCAGAGTTATTCTGTGTCCCTTTATGTCATTTTATTTTACTTTTGAATACGTTTACTTAGTTTCCTGCTCGTCCAAACAAGGACTAAACATACTTTGTAAATATATTTTAATCATAATGACCTAAAATTTTTTTTTTACCTGTGCTATGAATCAATATGCCCATTTTATCCCCATTTTCATAATATTCCTTTTTTATGATCGTAAATCCGTCAAAATAATCTGAAAGAAGTCTACTGATTAGGAAGGGATCAGAATTAAACGGATATAGATTTTGCAACTCTAAAAAACTAAAAGAAAAAACAGCTGTAAAAATGTTTTGGTTAATGATTATTTCTTGAGGGCACCACAGTGAGGAAGCTACTAATTCCTCCAGCGCCCAAGCATGAAATGTGTCTCCTGCTGCAGTACGGCGCAGCCCACCTGTTTTCATACACACACTGGCACAAAGCCCTGAGCTGTCCACAAATGAAGCCCTAAACAAGTGCATTTACTCCCAGACGCTTCAATAGACTCTGCACTGACTTCAAAGGGGGCGCACTGGGCCTCTGTGGGGCATGGCAGAGGAGGCTGTGCTTGGCTGCGCGCTCAGACCTGCTCCAATCCCCACCAGCCAACCCCACAACCACAATTAGCATTCATGGAAATGCTATTGATTTATTATCACTGGATGGCTACTTCTTCAGGCAGTGAAAAAAGAAAAAGTTTTTTGTATAGCTGAGTATAGTAGAGTTGGTGAGTATGAAGATAGCAGATTTAATGCATGACTGATTATGCATGTTATTAACTACTGCAGTGCACCAACATACACATTTTTATGTTGTTGTTTTGTTTTTTTAAGTACATGTTGCTCTGAGCTGTGATCATTACAAAGTGCTGTTCAGCCCTTTTCAAAACAATTTACAATTACAAAATAATATATATTTAAAACAACCAGGGAGCAATAAAAATACATTAACAATTACAATGACAGAATATATACATAAATAATCAATTAAATGGTGTTCTGTGAAAACGTGCTTTTAAAAGAGATTTGAAGGAGTTTAATGATCTTGCTTGTTGATCCCTGAGTATAAGTTTGCCCCTTTAATTACTGAAGTTTTCAGAGAAGTAAAACGGTCAGTATGCTGTGGTCCCATTTTGTACCGGGAATAGACATTGACGATGGGGTAAATTATCCTACAGTTTGTTAAATTCTATACCTGGTGGCAAAGTGGTTAATGCTCTTGTCTCACAGCAAGAAGGTCCTGGGTTCAATTCTGGGGCGGTGTGGGGCCTTTCTGTGTGTTATTTGCATGTTCTCCCCGTGCCTGCGTAAGTTTCCTCCAGGTGCTACCACTAAAACTATGTACAATAGGGTCCCTGTGGGACCAGAACTCCCCTGAGAAAGAGATTGTTAATCTCAGCGGGACTATCCTGGTTAAATAAAGGTCAAATAAAAAAATAAAAATATAACATTCTAAAAGAAGACAGGACCTTCTTGGTTTCAAAGCTACTACATTACTTTAGGCCTATACCTACCAATGCTCGGTGCTTTTGTCTGCATTTGCAACAGTTTGTGCTGATTTTGAATTGTTTTTAAGGACACATCAGCACTTAGATGCCAATATGACTGTAATATCCTGGCACAAATTGTCCCTTCAGAAACATTATTCTTACATTAATCTACAAGAGCAATTTTCCGGCCCCTTTTTGGTTCCACCAGACATTGTTTACGCAGTGAAGTGAAATATCCTTGGACCAATACATTTTTGTACAGTAGTAGTGCTTTTATTCTTGTGTTATTTCTGCATCTCTTTTTCACAGCTCTCCCCCATGTCTGCACCATTCTGAGAAACAAGTCATTTCACCTTAGAACCAAGGTTTAAGCCTCCCACGTGCTCTGCCCACTCGCCCAGGCAAGTGTCCAGTTGGTGACCCTTTACAAAATCACAACATCTGTGAAGCTACACTCAAGCTCCTAAATTATGCTGGAATATTTCTTTATTTGTCTCGAGTCATGAAGTATTTAATATATTAAAAAACACATTGGTTCACTTATATACAATGACCTGCTAGCGTGGGATTTCTTGGACAGTAACGAGTCTGTGCTTGTTAAATACAGTAACAATAGTGTAGCATTTGGATTTGAAAGAAACAAGAGCCAGATTGGAATGGCTAGACAACAGTCAAATCAAATCAAATGGAGGTCTGTGGGCAGTTCTCAGTCATCTGTGATCAATCAAAAGTGGTCCCAATTCCGGTTAAAATTAAACTAAACGTTACTGGTCCCCTAGAAATTTGTCTCTGAAGGGCAAAGAGATGTATGTGGAGTGAGAAGATTGGGTTACAAGGCCTAGTGGACAAAGTATCATATTGCTAAATAAGGTAACATTGGTTTTGATTGTAATAGAGCTTCTTTAAAGGTCCAATATTATGCAAAATTGACTCTTGTGAGCTTTAAGTCATGTAATAATTTTGTCACCTCATCAAAAACATAGCTGGAGTTGTGTTTTGTTTCATTCACACGTTTGCGTAACCCCTCATTATTAGTCTGTCTACATCTCCAAAGCTCAAAATGCTCTGTTCCACCTTGTGATGTCATGTAGTGGTAGTTTTCAAGTTAACAGCTACATTTTACTTTTTGTTCAGTAAAGATGGGAAAGTCCAGAGCTCATATTATCCATGTGATTCCAGTGTATGGAGTTTCAAAAGACAGTGTAGCATTTCCTGTATATTCCTGTGTATGAAACAAAACACAACTCCAGGTATGTATTTGATGATTTGATGAAACAACATTATAATATAGATTAGAAAAATATGGGCCCTTTAAAGCTTGGGACCCATCTTCAGATGCTGCTTGCTTGGTACAGACTACTTGAGCTGGAAGAGTGTAGAAGATCTAGTGTGAATGTAAAGATGTAAATGCTTTTTACTGATGGAAACTTGGAATGTAATGATTATGATATCCAGATCTCTCTATCAATATTTTTTATGATATGTATTTCACTGTATATTTATTGCACTATTTTGAGGAGGCTAACAATATTGTAAACATGCTACTTTTCTGTCATAATCTGAATAATCAAGTAAATCATTTAAAAGTGCATAATAACAGCTGTTTCCTCATGTAGATTGGACTGAGCAAAGGATCATGGTCTATGTATTTATGTTTTTTTACCTATTGCTGCTCCATAACAATGAATTTAAAGGTGCAATATGTAATGTTTTTATTGGGGCTCCATCACCTGCTTGTTTCTATGGATATGTCATTGCTCTGCCTGGAATATTCCACAGTATGACATACTTTACATTTATTCAATTACGTACAGTTTTATAGCTCAAAAATACCTAGAAAACAGGTGCTCTGACTGTGAGCGGGGTTGCCTCTCCACAGATCTGACCTGTAACTTGGTCTGGTTTGGTCTCCATGTAGATAAAAAGGTTTAATGCCATACTGTGAAACATTCCAGAGAAGGCAATTGCGTCTCCATGGAGAAAAGCATTTGACAGGTCTTCCACCAGAAAAGTTACACAATGCAACTTTAAGCAAAGAGACTTCGATATATTGTGATGGTCCACAATATTATTGTGGCACTTTTGACGATACAATATCCGATTTTGGTTATTGTTACATTGCTAATAGAAACCAGAATACTTGGGCGGCCTACACATGGGCAGAGCATGCAAACTCCAGACAGAAAAGTTTGCTGTAAGTGTGTGCTAGCTGTGTCACCACCATCATAGAGAAGAAGTCTGTTTGGAACAGTTTGAATGTTTTTACGCTACAGTTTCATGACAAGGTACATGGTCATAATATTACACCGGCTCAGTGTATGTCTACATTAATACACTTTGCAGACTTTTGTCATGTAAAGTCATTATAAAAATTCCCAGTTCTTTTGACGTCTCAGAGTGCTTTTGTGTGTTCAAACCAGACTCTTAAAGGTGGATAAGTGAATTCCATCAAAAAAAAAAAAAAAGTGAGAACATATATATTTGAAGACTCTCTTGTTTCTATGACAGCTACAAAGAAAAAGACTAAACCACTGGTGTTAATAATGAGTACAAAGGACAGAGCTTTTAAGGCGTTCAAGAAACCCAACCAGAACATGGTTTAGAGACAAGAAAGGCTAAAAATAGCTAAGAGTATACAAAGAATTAAGCAATACAAACTAAATTACAAACAATACATTTCAAAATCAGATGCCTCAAAATGTAGGTTTAGCAGTTTTTAGTTCAAGGTCGGCCCATAGCAGGATCTGCCACAGATCTGTGAAATAATAAAACTTGTTCTAATTTTGATCCTCTCCAATTCTCTTAAGTTCCTCGGCTTCTGTGCCTTGCTCGATTAACACAGATTTTTTACACTTACAAAAAAGAAATAGAGATTTACCCTTGAAAATCTAAAAGGCATACTTAGTTGTCATATGGATAGATGCAACCTGGTTCTTTCAAAACAAACCAATGAAATGGCTGCCTATAAACAACATAAAACAGCATATTTAAATACATTACTGAACCATAATAAGGAAAATATACTTTAGTGAGTGACATGCATATCAGAGTTAAAATAAATAAATTAATTTAAAAAACTGCTCCTTCTATGTCGAGTAAACGTAAGTAATTTAAATTACATATTAATTACAAATCTTAATGGCTTCATTTAAATTGCAAAAACACCCAAGATACCAACTGATATGTACGTCTTTTGAAGCTCTTTTATGCCTCAAATCCATCCTTATCTCTCAATCCTTCTATTGGCATTTTTGGTTAAAATCTTCTGGGAAAACGAAGTGCCAAAACTTTGAAAAAAAAAAAAGCCTCAGATATTGTAAATTAGAAACTCAAACAAAATATGAATAATTCATTTTGCTTAAATCCAGGCACTCCAGATGAATCAGCCGTGCCTGGCCAAAAATACAGCGAGCAAAACAAACAAAGCACTTGGAGGCGCAGAGACAGAGGAGGAAGACTTGTCTTTGATCAGAAATACTCGGCAGTCGCCAGTGCCCACTTCACACCCCCATGATGGAGGTTGTGCTCTAATAATGTACCACTGGGAGCTGCCTGTCCCCGTGTGGCCATTGAAATCTCCTGTGAAGAGGAGACACATGCAGAGAGAGGGAGGAAAAGGCTCATCCAGGAGGCAGATGAAGAAGAATAAACAGACTCTGGGAGGAGAATAGGTGAATACATGTGTATATGTGCATAAGTCCATGCTTTAAATTGCTGGGTTTCAAATGACATCACAACATTCAATGGGCCAGTCATATTTAATACAGATAGGGGCAGATGAAATTAATAATGTTAGAATACAGATATTTGTAGTAATACAGTGAGTTCTTGAGTCTAATCACTCATAGCAATTAACAGATTCAACATTTGTGCATTTAATTTTTGGATATTTCATGATAAACGACAATGTAATCAATAAGAAAATCTGTCGTAGCCCCCTGTCAGGGAGTATGACATCATCACATTCTGAAAAACAACCAGGACGGATGTAACAATAACTGAAATATCGTGATATCGTACCGCCAAAGTCTTATTGTGGACCGTCACAATATATGGAAATTACAAGTTGCTTTGCTCAACTTAATAGTTTTGGTGCAGCAATAGCTAAAAAAAGAAAACAAAGAAAACTGAACTACGTAGACCATGATTCTTTGCTCAGTTTCAGCGCAGACTACATGAAGATTAAGATTATGAAGCACTTTTAAATTTTAGGCCTCTGGATTTCGACAGAACCAAAGGCATTTCAGTGGATTTTAAAAAGAAAAAGTAGCATATTCACCATTTTGTTAGCCTCCGCAAAATATTGCAATAAATATCGTACCGTGAGATGCATATCGTGAAAGTATCGATTTAGATATCGTTACATCCCTCACTTTAAATGTATATATGCTTATATTTATGCTTTAAATACTGCAGTGTGCATTTGTGTGAGGGATGGACTCATGCAGTAAAATTCAGTCATGGCAAGTTCACTGTTAAATTTGTTTCCTAAAATGTATTAGGAAAATAATATGAATAATAATTACAGCATCACCAGTAACAGTAGGGAATACACACATCATAATACTTAAAGCAATTCAATTAATTTAAAATGTTTCATGACAAAAATGAAATGAAATGTGAAAATTAAATGAAATGTCATGATAAGTTTTTTTTTTTTTTTTTTTTTTTTTTTTTATCATAAAGTTGTTTTTTTGTCCAAGGACATGAGAAGAGCTTTTGGAGCAAGGATGGCTCCTTGCTCTAGAGATCAGTGGGCAAATGAACTGAGTTAATGTTGTACAACAAAATAATAATTTAAAAACTACACAAAATAAAATTCAAATCACTAGTTTTCTAGATTCAAGAAGGCCCATATCTACAGGGGCAAAAGCATGTTAATGACAATGGAAGAGTAGTATTATGGTATTATGGTATAGTACATTAGTATTACATAGAATTTAAACCCACTTGAAACTCGGATGCAGACTCAGTCAGTCTGGCCTGGACCCAGGCCTGAAAATACTGAATATTAGTGATTTTTTTTTTTTTTTTTTTCATTTTTATTATTACAACTTTATTGTTGTGATGTTGAAATGTACTCGTATTATCCTTGGTCTTGCATTGTTGCAGATTGCAGTTCCACTTCCTTAAGGCTTAGATTTCATTGGCCTCACAGAGGAACACAGACTGTTGGCCGCCCATAGGAAACACTTGAGTGCACAGTTGAATGTGTGCTGGACGCTGCACACAACAGTCCCCTGCACAAATTGCTTATTACGTTGTTGTTCAGCAAATCAAGGAGCTGACCTAAAATGCTCTGTGTGAGCTATGTAAGGACAAATGAAGAACTAGAATGATATAGAGGGAGGGCTGAATTGGACACTGCACAACTTTACCAATTTCTATTGAAACATGTTTGGTTGGATATTACATTCATATAAATAGCTGGCCTCTGACAGAGGTACGAAGTCAATAGTTTGAATAAAAAAACAACAACATAAAAACAGTGTCAGCGAAAGCTAGAAAGCCTCCTCACAGCACAAGTGCAAGTGAATAGATACAGAGAAATCACATATTGCACTATATTCAATATGCTTCAATAAACCCAGTGAATCTTTGAACAACATGTTTGCTGCCCAAGAAAGAATACAGCGGGAGAACTCCACTGAAGCACTGAGTCTTGTATCCTTACCTTGCTTTTACTTCTCTAACACCCAAGCACAAACAGAAGGGCTTTGGAGAGCTTAATTATCTGTATTAATCCATTATCATTTCAGAACCACTAGTTTTCTGCATTATAACATTAGGGGTTTCAAACCTGTAGATGGAACACACACATTTGTATTAAAGGTCCACTATCAAAGTTTTCTGCTACAGTTTCCAAAACCTTGTTGTCTCCACTTTGCTTTGACTGGAATGTTCCACAGTATGGCATACAAAAGTGTTTCCCTATATACGAGCATACATAGTATTTTTTAAGTAATAAAAATACCTGTAATTGTAAGATAGATATGTTTATTAGCATATTTGTTACACATGCAGAGAAGTTTACAAAAATATATAGCTAAAACACATACACTAAAAATAGTAATGTCTAAACAATTATTTTCTAATTATTCTAATAAGCTAAACACAGCACAGTCTGTCAAAACACATTGTAGGACTTTTCAAAATAACACTTTGAAACTTGGCGAAACCAAAATAGTCATGGAAAGAGTAGCTGTATCCCACATCCTTTGGAGGCATTTATAACAGCACCATGTAAAAGTTATAAAATCCGCTAAGTGGGAACAAATATTCAAAAGCAGATGGTGTGACAGTAATCTGGATCCCATTTTAAAGCTGTGCATACAAGAGACTCCCTGTCACATTCAACCGAATCTGCGTGTGTCAGTAAAGATACTAATGCGCCTCTTTCCTATTCCCTCTTCTCTGCACTCGTCTCTGTGTAATACATGGGCTCTCTCCAAACCCATTCGCACTGTCCTGAAATATGAGTTACCCTGAGGAGGAGGATAATTATTAACAATTAATATTCATAATGATGTCTCCGTCCCTGGGCATCCTTCAGAGAGCTGCAGACAAAATGGATTTGGAATTCAATTTTTACTTCCCATAATCCAATCAAAAATGTGGACGCATCCTTAAACATGTCAGTCCCCCGGTGAAGTAAAGTCAAATATGAGCTATGCCAACTTTAAATGCTTTTATAATCCACATTGCACTATGTATTAAAGTATTAAAAGTGGAAGAATGTGCAGAATGTTTTGAAATGGTCGACTTGCAAATTCATATTTCAGACGTTTCGGGAGTAATTAAAGTGGCTTCAAAGAGTTTGGCTACACTTTTAAATGTGTAAACATTTAACACAGCCAGAATGTAAATACTGAGTTTCTATATTAACCTGAAGGTCATGGACCGGGATGTTTAAAAGCGTGTTTATAGCAAGAAAACTATATCATAGGTTTATATTAAAGATGCACTATGCAACTTTCTGCTGGGGGCTCTGCCTCCTGCTAGTCTCCTTTAAGATGTTATTGCTTTGCCTTGAATGTTCCACACTCTAGCATTAAACATATTTATGTTGCATTTATTCCATTACAGGTGTTTTTATTTGCCAAAAACATGCGTTGCTATGTTCTCCACAGATCTGACCTGTAATTTGGCCTTGTGGCACCCCCTGCTTGTCTTCCTGGAGCTGGATGCATTTAATGCTATACTGTGGAACATTCCAGGCAAAGCAATAAGACAAACAAGGGACGGACCCTCCACCAGTAAAGTTACACAGTGCACCTTTAAAGTCATAGCTCCAATCAGGTATTTGTGTTGTTTCATTCTGAAGTTTGGGTCCTGGTAAAGGGGGGGACCACAGAAGCTGCAATTTACTAGAAACCGATTAGGTACATGCATGTTTCTGGACTGTGAAAAGTGAAAGTAACTTAGTTGTGAATTAAACACATAAAACATGTTTTCTATTGGTCAACAGTACGCTCAGTATGTGAGGTGAAATTTGGATTGCTCCAGAAGATAATCTTCAACTGTAGCAAGAAGCTTGCTACATTTAGCTGCTAGCTAGCTTGTGACTGTAGTTTTATGTGTGAGAGACTTGTTTAAGAGCACAAATCAGCTCACCTGTTGTACTTCAAACTAAGACAGCTCTTTCTGGCCAGATTGTGTTAAAATAACAATCAGATTAAAGCCTAACAAAGCCTTAGATGGAGCAGTGCCTTCAGTTAGCATCACACCCCCAGGGAATGTTGATGACATCAGCTACAATGTACCAATAGCTTGTAATGTATGGACTCACCCCACACAACTTGCAAAAGAAAAACTTACTTAATACTTACCTGAAAATGTAAAAGCAAGTTAAATTCCCTGCATGATCCGAGCTGTGTGCATGTCCTTCAGTATTCTCTTAGGAGTGGTAGCTCAGAGCGTCTGACCCTCTGTGTGATAAATAGCGTACATAAATATACATAGCAGAGACTGAAATGAGGTGGCGGGGCTGTGCTAGTGTGACCCTCGTTGTCAGGCCTTTATGTATTATGCTCCCGACTTGTCACTCTTGTGTCAGGCTTTTTAATTTACTGTCAGCCTCAAACCTGTTCCGGGGATTCCTGCTGGAGGTGCCACATGATGATGAATACCATTAAAAATTCCAGAATTCCCCAGTGCTCTGCCATCTCCCTCCCCCTTTAACCGTCGACTTCCTGGAGCTTTGTCATATCAAGCGACAGGAGCAAAGGCCTAGAAAGGTGTACAATTTTTCAAGACAGAGGGAAAAAGGGTTGTGAGAATATGAGGCCTTTTCTATTCATTTACATTCAGGCATTAAGGCATACAGTCAATAATATTAATGGTCTTTATGCAATATGAGCCAACATACAACCCAATATGCACCAACAACTGTTTATTTGGACTATTTTGTTTTATAATCTGACTGTTCATATTGACACTTTGCAATGGCATCTCACTGGGGGTGGTTACCATGGTGACACAGTGCAGAGATTAGCAAACAAAGACAAAAAAGTGTTAAAATATTCTGAAAAAATACAAAAGGATCTAAAGAACAAATTTTCAATGTTCATGGACCTGTTTAGGTGTTTGATTTTTAACGAAAAACAGATGGTTAGTGCTAGCTAGCTTGCAACTGTAATTTTATGTGTGTGATATTTGTTTAACAGCTCAGATCATCTCACCTGTTGTAGTTCCAACCAAGTCAGTACTTTCTTGTCAGATTATGTTAAAATAAAGCTCAGGTTAAGTCTAACTTGAGTGACAGCACTTCTAACAGTGCAGTGCCTACAGTTAGCTTCATATCCCCAGATAATGTTGATGACATCAGCTGCAAAGTATCAATACTGTTTTCCAGCCACTAAAACATATCACTTTTCTGGTGGAGAGTCTGGGAATGCTTCACAATATTGTATCTATCTCCATGGAGACATGCAAGTGACTCCACCAGTCCAAGTTACAGGTCAGATCAGTTGAGAGGCGACTTCACTCACAATAAAAATACATGTTTTTCAGTTATATTGATGTAAAATATTCAGTTTAAGGGCCTATACCAAGCAGTTTTCTGATCTATGTTATAATGTTGTTTCCTCACCAAAAACATACCTGGAGTTGTGTTTTGTTTTGTTCACACAATCTAACCCTGCATATTTAACTCTTCTCTCAAACTGAAACATTCTGTTCCACCTTGTGATGTCATGTGTTAATACAGGAAGTGCTCCACTGTGTTTTTAAAGTCAAGACACTTTCACTAGAATCATTTGGATTTTGAGCTTTGGAAATGTAGACAGAATAAGGGTTACAACATGTGTGAATGAAACAAAACACAACTCCAGGTGTGTTTTTGAGGATGTAACGTTTTAACATGGCTTTCACAAGAGTAAATTTGGCGTAATATAGGCCCTTTAATGCCATACTGTGAAACTTTGAACATGAAACATGTTGACTTTATTTATTTAGTTTTTAATCAGCAATGTTCAAAAATGGCACATCTAGGTGCATTGGATACCTTTGTTTCATATTGTGATTAATTCTAACAGCATGGTGCCACTGCCCCACAAACAAAAATATTGTCATCCATTTGTATGAGCCGTGGAGTTTTATTGAGTTGTATCTTTGTACTCTTAACCCAATGACTCATTTCATTCCACTATGTATTTAATCTTGCTTTACTTTGAGCACAACAATATTACCTATTTATCAAAGTGCTTTTTCTGCTACTGTTTTCCATTGTTCCTTTTTACTTTGGAATGCTTTCGGCTTGATTGGACAGGAGAGGGCAAAGTGTGAATATTCAGCAAGGCTCTGCTGTGTTCTGCATCGAAGTTTTATCAAGACATAATTGTAATAAATGATGCATGTAATCAGGCATTAAATAAGGCACGAATATGCAACCTCCAAACTCGTGCGATGCCCAGGTTGAGTCTGTCCTTCGTCCCCAGTGGATAGCTACCATCTGGCTGCGGCCGTTAGCAGTGACCCCAGTGCCAGGCTCCTTAGTGTGCAAAGAAGCAGGACAAGAAGCGGTCAGACCCCCACTCACCTAAACACATGGACTCAACCTTGCCAGAAGTGTTAGGGGACAAATTAGCCATTCGGACTGGTCACATCCTAAAAGGTCATTGTTAAGTTTATGCCAAATCTTGAGGTTGGTATGTATTCCAAAGGTTAAGTGACCATAACTTTCAACAGATCCTTACTTAAAGATGCTATATATTGTGCTTTGGTCTGCTGTACAGTTATAATCTATGAAACCATCATTGTGTTATATTTTGGACGTTTTAAATAGGAGTATTGATCTAAAACAACATAAGCAGTTTATATTGGAGTTTAACACACAAACTCTGCATATGCAAGCTGAGTTCTTCAAACTGAAAACACTCTCTTCCACTTTCTGATGTCATATGGTAATACAAGAAATGCTCTAATGTGTTTTTAAACTCCACACACCTTCACTAGAATCAGCCAATCTGTACTGAAAAAGTAGCTGTTAACTTGAAAACTACCCCTTCATGACATCACAAGGTGGAACAGAGCATTTTGAGATTTGGAGATGTACACAGACTAGTAATAAAGAGTTACTCAAACATGTGTGAATGAAACAAAACACAAGTCCATATATATTTCGATGAGGTAAGAATATTCTAACAAGTGCGCTAACATCTGGGTTGGAAAATGGTGGAGCCAAATGGGAGGTGATGAATTTTCTTCCATTAGTTTCCACCCATATTAAACATATTTGCACCAGTGAATGCCGTACCACAGCCATAACCTTATGCAAGCTTGTAATATGCACAAACATTATGGTAATCTATGGTTTCATTTCCTCTCAAATAAAAGTGTTGTTCTAAATGAAATCTTTTCATGAAGTACAATTCTCATACCAACCACAATGACCTCAAATGCAACAGCAAAACTTTATACATTTTCTGTTAGTTACAGTTGCCATTCTGATAAGTAAGTCTTGCATGAGGTCTATATCTAAACATAGGTTTATGGCAGTAATTATGAGGTTTCTTACATGCACAGGGAATTCATTCAATAATTATTTGATTCATTTAGCTTTAACATCCACCACACTGTGAAGTTGGATTTAGCAAAAATATTTAGAAAATGTATCCTGATATTAGTATTAATATTTACTGAAATGCTACTTTTTGTTTCTGACAGTGGTTACAAAAATGGTATGGGGGAAAACAAAATTTCCAATGTAGCTGGCTTCTTCATGCAGGCAACGTGACCCAGGTCAGTGAACCCAGCCAGGCAGACAAGCTAACCACCAGACCACCTCACTGTTGTTGTTGACCATAACACATGCAGACAGCCCATGCCTTCAAGGAACTGCTGACAAGCTCGAAAGAAGAGAGAGCAGCCAGACCAAGCTGAAAAATATAAAATCTCCACATACACAAACTCTGTCACTTCAGCTTTAAAACATGCCCCATCTGTAACATCAGCCAGACTTCCCTGAATGATCTCTACAGTAATCAAACTCCCACTTTGAAGAGAGGCAGGTAGGAGCAGCAGAAAGGAGTAAAAAATCGACATGAGCGTCATACCAAAGAGACCCAGCCGCTGCAAAAGGAATTTTATATGCAGCATCAAAGTGCAGAGAAGAGGCAGCTTGATGCTACGCCGTGACCGTTGGATTCAATGTAAAAAAGATTAGAAGTGCAGTGAAAAGCAACACAGCTAGACACCACAGGTTCATATCTATTTACTCTATATAGGCTTACCTTACACTTTATTTTTTATTATAGAAAATAGTTTGGAAAGGTTCAAATATTAGTACAGTAAAATGTATCGCCAGTCAGTTAGCAATAACCACACATAATTATAAGACAAATAAGCAACAATTCCATGGAAACAAGTAGTAGAAGGGCTTCTTCCAGGCCAAAGAGTCAGGTTTGTAGAGATGCAAGCCTGAACAGAGTACATTTTTGTCGATGTTTTTCAGTGCAATCAACACAACCAAAATGCAAATAAATAAATAAAAATACTTTTGTCTGTTTTTGGCTAAAAGCTGCTATGGCTTTAAAGGTGCAACATGTAACTTTTCGGGTGGAGGGTCCGCCACATCTGTCTCATAGCTTTGCCCTAGAATGTTCCACAGTATGGCATTAAAGTCATCTACCTCTTGCACTGATTCAATTACAGGTGTTTTTAATGCTGAGAAAGACTTTGAAAACCATATTGTGAGTGGGCTCTCTCTCCACAGATCTGACCTGTAACTTAGCCTGGTAGTGTCACATATTTGTCTTTATGTTTAATGCCATCTGCTTGAAACTTACACAGTGTACTTATTGTTGCAAAGCCTTAATTAATCCCATAACTCCGAACCCTAATATCTAAATTGTTACTTCCTGCATCATTCTTAATAAACTCTTCATTGTGAATTAAGTTTTCCTTCCTGCTTTAATAGTAGTTACATTTAAGTTTCACCATGACTTTACTTTTTGCAGAAGGCTTTTTAAAGCTATTGTTTTATGCTTTTCAACATATTGAATAACACTTGACTGCACTGGCGACAACTAGGATATAAGAAACGGAAGCATGACTAAAAACCTGCAAAGTCTTAATACAAATCACTGCAGTGGCGACTCCATAAATACATTTTCAATTCCCTCACTTATAGCCTATTCTTCTCCATTGTTGTCCGCTACATCATCTGTCGGATCATTTTAGGTTCGGAAAAACATCGTAATTAAGAGTGCGCTTGTTTTTTCCACATAGCTATCACTAACGCTTAATGAATTCGGACACTAAATAAAGCTTGGTTATTTCAAGTGGATGTGTCAGAGCCTCCGCTTTGGATTAGCTTGTGTACAGAGACTTTTACACCGTGTGCCTTTTCCAATTTGTCTGCTCAGTGGACAACAAGCCAATAAGAGCCATATTTTTGTTCTGTGCGGAAATGGCAGCATGATTACACGAGCAGGCCTGTACGCTGTGGACCGAAACAGTACATATTAGCTCAAACACTCATGTCTGATGGGTAGGCGCTCACAAACACTGCCTAGCAACAGTGAGCTTTACCTGGATACTATTCACTTGAACTGTGCATATAGCTGAATATAGTTACCACAAAGGTTTTTATATAAACTAAGACTGTGCGTTTTTGACAAGGTCTTAAACTGGACTCTGAGTAATCTGCAGTATTTATTAGTTGCATTCATTCTTGAGGCCTGTATTAAAAATCTTAATTAGAGGGGCAGAAAATCTGAAGCAGTGCCCAAATAGTCAGAGCTTCAAAAGAAATTATAAAGAGTTTTTGCTTTTGTGGTATAAGGGTGAGTGACAGCACTGGGTGATCTAAAAAAAAAAAAAATAATAACAATAAAATAATAAATAAATAATTAAATGAAATAACATTAAAAAAAAGTATACAGATAAAATAATAACTGTAAAACATAATACAGTATAATACAAAAAAATGGGTTAAAATTATATTTAGTATGCATAGTTGTAATTTATTTTGCTATATGTAAATATTCGTAAAGTTTCGTGATGTGAATGTACATAAGCAACCACTTAATTTTTGAAACTATGCAATGAATAGGGGTGGGTTAATATAAGTTTTTCTTCTTCCCAGTCCTTTTCGAGAAATGTGCTTCTCTGTTATTTACAATGTATATGTAGTATGTATATGATTATTGTTTCTCTCTTGGCACAAACTTGAAATAAAAAACAAATCAATCAATAGTCAAATGACTTTGGGTTTAACCCTTGTCTGTGATCAAGAATACACTCTTCTTCAGGTCATGACAAAAATGGTATTTAACTGTTAGCTGATCCCCAAAACAATGTTTATGATTAAAATTGTCACAAAAATTGAAAAGGACTCTGGTGTCTTTCATGTGAGTCTGGTCTAAACACTAAACTCCGTTCATCTGAGGTGAGATAAATTTAATTTATTTTTAAATCATATGTGACCAATGAGCTCCTTCGTTTCACAAACGTCACTGAAAAAAAACAACAAATTGGATTTCACAATGTGTGGCCAGGCTTGAGATACAACAGAGGATGTGGGGATCAGACTGATATCGATCTGTATAAGAAATACAGAGATATCATGGATCACATAGTATTGTTTTCTTACATAGTTGTTCATACACACACACACACACACACACACACACACACACACACACACACACACACACACACACACACACACACACACACACACACACATCTATATTCACAATACAATGACAGATGAAGCCTGAAAGGAAGTAGAAAGAAAAAAAACCCTCATCATTCAGGCAGGTTAACCCTGGTTCACATGAACTACAAAACTGGATCTCTACCAAATTAGATCTCTGTGGTAACATGCCCTGACCTCATAACCTGCTGCAGACCAGGTTACATTCTCAAATAAGATAAGAAGACGGCTCTTGGCCAATCAGTGAAGACCCCCTGTTCTATGTTCTATGTGCACAGCTTTATTCAGAAATCCAAGATGGACAGAGAGACAGTGAACCAGCCTCATAATATACTCTGGTCTCTCTTATTTTCCACATTAGGTGGTAGAGGGACTTAAGCACCGGAAAAATTTACCATGGAGAGAACAAATTTTTTGTGACAATTATAATCATAAACATATACAATGTACAAGTACAATTTTCTGCTTTGTATAGACTATGGGTTAAACAAATAGTGATTCAGGCTTAGTAGCTAAGGGTTAGCAGTTAGGGTGAGGCTAAGAATTAAGTAATAAACATTTCTTAATAAACAAAATTATGAGCATGATGTCACTGCAAAGTATCAAGAGTTACAAAATACTTAATATTTTGTAACTCTTGATACTTTGCAGTGACATCATGCTGGGGGTGTTCTGCCTGTATTTTTATGACAGAATGTTCACCAATTACTATGGTGACGCAATGCACACATTTGCAAAGACTGCGAAAAATAAAAATAAAAAATAAATAAACAACACATTTTCACGAGCCTGTGATCAACAGAAGCATTCATGGTCCTTTTTAGATGTTTGATTTTTAACAAAAATGTGAGAGTGACTAATTAAACTGTTGGCTAATGCTACCTAGTTTGTGTCTATAATTTTATTTGAGACTTGTTTAACAGCAGAAATCAGCTCAACTGTTGTACTTCCAGCGAAAACAGTTTTTTCTGGCCAGATTGTGTTAAAACAAAACTCAGATTCAAGTCTAAATTCAGTAACAGAGCTTCAGACAGAGCAATGCCTACAGTTAGCATCACACCCCAGGGGATGTTTGAATGTATGAATATGCATCAATAGTAGAACAGGCTGGCTGCTTTTGAAATGTTTTCTACCATGGCCACTCCTGGACAAATAAGGCATTACATTGACTTGCATCAATACTTTTATTTTCATGATTTTTCAGTAGGAAATAGAAGATTCATGTCTCAATCTTCACTAGTGTCAACGCTAGCACAGGCACATGTCTATAGCCCCTATAATTGCACATGAAGTAGCAGCTTACACTTTGTCACTTAGTCACAGTCTGAGCAGAGCTGTGCAGTTGAAAGCTCCTTTATCCAGGTCAGTCAGCATGAAGCCTCCCCCACTTATCTCCATGTGAGAGACTCTGCCATGACACGCTGCACCATCGCTTAACATTAGATATTTGGTGAGTGTGACACGAGTCTGGTAAGCTCCCCTCTCTTCAACACAGCCATTATGTTAATTCTCTCCCAGAGGATTCTGGGTAAAAAGAGATCTTGACAGAACGGAGATGTCCATTTGAGCAATTTGTTACAGACAGTGTGAGTGCACAGACAATTGGCATTACTTGAAAGAGCATTATGCAGAACAATAAGACAAGTCAAGCTCTGTAGAAAGACAATTATAACGAGTAGTAGTAGTTGTGTTGGTGGTAGTAGTAGTAGTTTTCTTCCATCATTAACTTCACCATTAATAGTCATCAAACAGAAATTAATACAAAACATTTACTGTAAAACAATGACTGTAATAGTAGTACACTGAAATGAACCAATACCATACAGTTTGACTGTGTATGATCCAACTGGACAAAAGTTTCACTCTAAAAAAACTTTTGTCCAGCTCCTTGTTTTGCTTGACATAAAAACATAACCCGGGCTTTGTCACGTTAGCTTTGACAAAAGTTCAGCAAGTGCTGGCAGCATTTGCCTTCAGGGTCTGAGCATCCTCTCTAAAATCCTTTGACCGTTTCACTGTTCAATCATTTATTTTGGGGTTATTCAGACATTGTGTGTGTCCTATATATAAAAGCAATAAACAGAATATGCTTTGATCATGTATGAATACACAGAAAAAAACAAATCAGAATGCTTGTGGACTGAGCCCCCAGACTTTCTGGCCTATACTTTCACAAAGCAGGATACTTTTACACTTGTTTGTGAGAAAAACAGCTTTACTTAGTGGTTTGAAATTAGACCCGCATTATAAATCTGCGAAATACTGTGTGGTTTCTTGGATCTTATAGGAGACGCTACACCAAGACTACTCAATGTCCTTAAATTGCTCCCAGGGGATAAATAAAGTTATCTGATTGATTTCCAACTGGTCGGATCTGGCAATCCAGTGGGAGCAGCTCATCCTGCTTTCTCATTGGATTATCGGCTTGAGAAGGAATGTTAGGGGTAAAGTTTGGCATATAAAACACAATAAAACACCACGCTATAAAACACAAAATGCAAACAAAAATAATTTCACTTGATAATCCTGTACAACGTGTTTTTGGTTTCATATTTTAATGCTTAAAGGAGCATTGTGTAACTTTGCTGGTGGAGGGTCCATCAAATGCTTTTCTTCATGGAGATGTTATTGCTTTGTCTGGAATGTTTCACAGTATGGCATTAACCCTTTTTATCTTCATGGAGACCAAGCCAGACCAAGTTACAGGTCAGATCTGTGGAGAAGCCAACTTGCTCACAGTCAGAATGCCTCTTTTGCTAGGTATTTTTGAGCTATAAAACCACCTGTAATTGAATAAATGTAAAGTAGAACTGTATAATGCCATACTGTGGAACATTCTAAGCACATCAATGACATATCCATAGGAACAAGAAGGTGACGGGCTCCTGACCAAAAAGTTACACAGTGCACATTTAAGGAAAACAACAGCATAGTTGTTACCATTTACATCAATATTTGATTTGAACTTGTTTACCTCATACCATACTTTCATTGGCGTTTATTAAATACTAAATGAAAAACTACCTTTAACATCTGGGAACCATTTGAAACATAGATGTCCTCATTGTAATTATTTATGTCTCTTAACCATATTATACTTGTACAGGGAAAAAAAGAGAGAATGGAGTTTGACAAAGAAGCAGCCATCACCACAGTTTTGAAGGATCTGGCTCTTCTCCATCACTGAGTGCACTGGGACTCAACAGGAGTTTCAGCTGTGAGCACAAAGCCCCCGTCACACTGTAATGTACCTGCAGCTTGGGCTCAGTCTCTCCCTTTGTTAATACGCTGCATATCATTTCTGATGCAACAAGAAACCCACACGCTGCACCAACATTACCGTCATTTGGACTTGGCATATGTGTTAAAGACTAATTAGTGAGGAAAACACTGTCAAGATGCCATATGGTGGGAAACGACAAAGCAGCTTGCCGAGGTCTGGTGCCACCCGTACTCTTAAGAAATTTTAATACTGGGAAGACAGTGCATGTCCTGTATCAAGGTGCACCATATGGAAATGAGGTCAGGTATGATCAAAACTGTGGTCCATTTCAATGCTGAATCACAGTGGGGGGACCAGGAGAATACTTTGGCTCTGACAGGTCATTATAGTCATGCTCATCTACATACATTACAGTAAGAAATGCCAATACCGTACTCAATTATGTGGTGTTTTAAAGATCCTACATCATGGAAAATGGACTCATGTGAGCTTTTAGGTAAAATGTTGTTACCTCATCAAAAACATACCTGGAGGTGTATTTTGTTTCATTCACACATATTTGAGTAACCCTTATCAGTCTGTCTGCATCTCCAAAGCTCAAAATGCTCTGTTCCACCTTTTGATGCCATGTAGTGGTAGTTTTTATGTTATAATGGCTACCTTTTACCTTTTGCTCAGTCGATATTGGCAATTCCAGACCTGAAATGATCCAAATGATTCTAGTGAAGGTGTGGGGAGTTTAAAAACACAGTGGAGCACTTCCTGTATTACCTCATGGCATCACAAGGTGGTGTCATGAGTGGAGTGTTTTCTGTTTGAGAGAAGAACTCAGTCTAAATATGCAAGGTTTGGGTGTTAAACATGTGTGAATGAAACAAAACACAACTCCAGGTATATTTGTGAGAAGGAAACAACAACAACAACATAACATAGATTAAAAAAAAAATAAAAAAATAAAAAAATAGAGTATTACAAGCCTTTAAAATCTTATAGTGATTTGTGGCATATGCAAGAGGGCCCTGTCTGCACTGGGTCAAACGGCTCTCTGGAGATTATGCTAATGTCCACAGAGTGAGCCAGAGTGAGCAGTCTTGTCAGAGTCTTGTTCTCCCTCAGCTGGGACAAATCCTGGGGTGAAGTTCTATTACATAACTACTGCCACCAATTTGACAGTGATTTTCTTGTTAAGGAGCGGCAGGAGATAGAAAAAAAGAGACGTATAACAAAGGACAGCACAGAGGTAGAGTCAAAAGGCACTGGGCACTTTTTAGGTTTACTTATTACATTGCTTGCTAGGGCGAAGGGCTCTTGAATACAATTTGATCTGTCCATTTTGATGTCTTTGTTGTACTTAGCATTTGCATATCACTGCCACCACCAAGTTGATTCAAAAATATGCAGGTAAACATCCTCCTCTGACTGTAGCCCTGGTCCCTTTCTCTATGAGATTCATAGTAAGCGTAATAACAATATTTGTAGTTAATAGTTATAAGAGGGGTTAAACGTGTACCTTAAAGGACCCATATTACATTATTTCTGATTTATGTTATAATGTTATTTCCTCATCACAAACATACCTGAAGTTGTGTTTTGTTTCATTCACACATGTTTAACACACAAATCCTGCATATTTAGTTCTTCTCTCAGACAGAAAACACTGTTCCACCTTGACGCCATGAGGTAATACAGGAAATGCTCCTCTGTGTTTTTAAAGTCCATACACCTTCACTAGAATCATTTGGATGATTTCAACCATGGAATTGCCAATCTCTACTGAGCAAAAGGTAAAAGGAGCTGTTAACATAAAAACTACCACTACATGGCATCACAAGGTGGAACAGAGCATTTTGAGCTTTGAAGATGTTGACAGACTGATAAGGGTTACTCAAATATGTGTGAATGAAACAAAACACAACTCCAGGTATGTTTTTGATGAGGTAACAACATTATAGCATGACTTAAAGATCACAAGAGTCAGTTCTGTGTAATATAGGTCCCTTAACTTTGCATGTTCGGCTTGTGCCTGGGCAGGTTTCTCCATCAGCCTAAATCCTGCACAGTAGATAAAGCCTTCAGCCAGGTACTCTTGTAAATAAAGCCTTGAAACAGTGACGCCTTATACAAAAACAATATAAAAAAAAAAAAACTAAAAAAAAAAAAAAAAGAACAGGGGGCATTGCGTAATTTGATAAAAGTTTTATTTTCCTTGCACTTACCAAAATCTCACAGAGAATCACTCAGAAACAATTTCAAAATATAACCTTGTTTCTTACCAGCCGTACCTAAAAAAAAAAATGTCCATTATCTATAAGTGGACACAGCATATTGGCTCTATTGATGTTCTTGGACCAAATCTGCAGTTCATCATAAAAAATGTTCTCCATTACCCACCCATTGGAGCTCTTGGCACCAGAGCTCAGAAACTGCACTATTTAAAGTGTAGGTTTAATTAAAGGTTAATTTTAGTATAGGTCATTTATGATCATTCTAGTCATTTTTCCACCATTTTAACTATTTATTAAGTAACTTGCACATTTATAGCCAAGTAATTAGTGGTAAATGGTAGGATTTAATTTCCTGAAATGTCAGACCACTGAAGCATTTCTCATCCACACCATGTTCTTAGAAGAAAGTTAGGTCTAATACTACTCCAATTCCCAAGTTGGGAGAATTTGTACAATGTTACAAAAAATAAAAAAAGTCTTTCTATCACAATTCACAATCATTATGCATATACAGCATTACAATACAGCAACAGATCATGAATATGGCTTGGCAAAATGTTCCAGATTTGGTTTTCATCTTAAACTTTTTGCTCATTTTCGACAAAGATATGGGGAAGAGCCACTGCTATATTACTGAAAATGTAAGATTGCTTTATCATATTTCGGTTCAAGACCAGAAATCTCAAAGTTTTTTCAGTAAAAGTTTCTGAATTATTCGATTTTTGTCTTGCGTTTTTGCATCACTTCCTTGGAAAATGTATTTGCAGTCTCTGTGTAAGAAGTTAAAAAAAGTAGACCGATGATACCCATATTTGGCTGTGATAAAAACTTGCTATATTTGCTGTGTTATGTATGAACAAAGGTTTAACCCCCGCTATGCCCTGGTCTCTGGGAGCGGCCTGGGGGTGTTGATTGGTACGGCACAGTGAGTCCAACTGCGTGCCCTGGTTGTTTTGAAATCGCTGCAATCGGCCAACTGCTAACACGTAAGCTATTTATAGTGGCTTAATATAATTTATTTTACATGCATGCATTAAAACAAATAAGCCACATTATACAAGCAATTCTAATAGTTACTCAGACAAAATTATGTTTTATGAAGGCAATTGATAGGGACAGAATAACATGATCAAAGCAGGTATGGGTATTCAGCTCGTTTAAGGGGAAATCAAGCCCGATATCCAGTGTCTGATTTAATTTAGGCAATAATATAAAGGCATATGAAAAAGGAAACCATTTAAGATAGCTCTATACGTAAAAAAGTAGGTGAATAATGATAAATGAATGAATGAAACAAAGAAGGCTACAGACAATGACTGAATGAGGGAACTTGACAATATTGAGTATAAGTGTTATCAAACAAATCTGGTCCACTGTCCTTAGGGATGGTATTATTGGACAAATTGAAAAAAAAAAGAAAAAAAAAAAAAAAAAGAAAGAAAAATCATTTAAAATATAATGTTTTCACTTATGCACATTTTAATATTTGTCATGTGATATTATAATATTTAACTTTTTTTTTTTTTAAACCATACATTTTTTTGTATTGAACTGAAAAACACTGTGTTCTTACTGTGAGTGGGATTGCATCGCCACAAACCTGACTCTTATTTGGCCTCAAGAAGGGCCTCTTCCTGCTTGTTTCCATGGAAATATTGATCCTCTGGCTATAACATTCCACAGTATGGCATAAAACGTATCGATCTCCACGGAGAATTCTTGAATGTATGGTTTTAATATTCTATTTCTATTCTATTTCATTCTATTTTTTTTATCTCCAGAAAGTTACATACTATCACTTTAAAATGATCAGCTTTACTTTGACAAAATTAGAGAATTTCTGATAGTAAAAGAACACTCACAAATATTGAATGCCTAAAACTTTATATAAAATTCCTCTGAACTTTTATGACAGTTCCCTCTAATAAAGCTCTAGTCCAGAGGCTGTCTGAGTGTTGCTGACCTTCCAAAGTGAAACAAAAGGATAGTGCTGTGACCAAAGTGAATCAGTTACGGAGGGGGGAGTAGAAGACCACAGCTGGGGACTGGGCTAATGACACGAGCAGAGAGAGGACCCCCGCCGTGCCCAGACCACGGTGCGGACAGCGGGCATGGGAACACACCAGTTGGGGGAGGCCATGCCAGGACGGCTGTGGGCAATTGTACTTCTGCGAGTTGGATTGGTCTTCATTCGGCAATAACAAACAAAGTGGGGTTTTGAAATCTATCAACCTGGAGCTCAGTAAGCCTTTGAAAACTGACAATAGGAGTTTATTTCATTGCTCCAACAAGTTCATGTCAGACTGCAGCACAAGGTCTTTTTAGGTGGTTTAAGTGGAGTCAGTTAGTCAGAGTACATCATTTCAATTTAGTGTTATTCACTAAAATAACTCCACTAATTTTACCAATATATTTAATATTTCAATTATCATATCACACATACTCACTTTCTTGAGGTTGCTATGATGAAGCAGTTTGCATTAGCTCATAATTTATTTTCATGAGTTTCAGTTTTCATCTATATGCAGCGTATTGAGCATGTTTTTTTTTTTAATATAATATTTTAAATTGTTAATTGCTATTCAGTTCATGATTGACCTCAATTATTAACAACTTCTTAAAGGTGTACTAGTTCCACCTGCTTTCCTCCATGAAGATGCTATTGCTTTGCCTGGAGTGTTCCGTACTATGGCATTTTGTTTTGTTTTTCTTTTTTTGTTTTTTTTCTTTTTTTGGGGCTGTGTGCAATATGTAATTTTCTTCAGCATTTGTTATGTCCTTGTATACTGATAATAATAATACATGTGTATTGAATTTTGAAATGATTAACTTGTACTATTAACAAAGTGGTATGATGTCTGTATCATCTTGACTTTTATGACAATTCCCTCTAACACAGCTCTCATGTCAAGAGACTAGAAGTGGTGTTGACCTTTGGCTAGTGACAGTATGGCGTTAAACTTATTTTTTTTCCTTTATTCACTTGTATTGAAAGAAATGCATTCTTACTCTATGGTGGCTGACCTTTCCACAGATTAGACCTGTAATTTGGATATAGATATGTTTAATTCCATATGTGCACCATTATATACATAAACATACAGTGCTGTGAAAAAGTATTTGCCCCCTTACCGATTTTTTTTTTGCAACTTTGTCACTCTTAGCCATTTCAGATCAAGCAAACTTAAATATTAGACAAATATAACTCCCAAGTAAACACACAATGCAGTTTTAAGTGCCAATCTTATTTATTAAGGGGAAAAAGCCATATAAACCTACATGGCCCGTGTGAAAAAGTAATTGCCCCCTAAATCTAATAACTGGTTGAACCACCCTTAGCAGCAACAACTGCAGTCAAGCGTTTGTGATAACTGGCATTGAGTCTTTCATGTCGCTGTGGAGGAATTTTGACCCACTCTTTGCAGAATTGTTTTAAATCAGCCACATTGGAGGGTTTCTGAGCATGAACCGCATTTTTAAGGTCATGCCACAGCATCTCAATTGGGATCAGGTCTGGACTTTGACAAGGCCACTCCAACACCCTCATTTTTTTAATTTATTTATTTATTTATTTTTAAGCCATTCAGAACTGCTGATGTGCTTCGGATCATTGTCCTGCTGCAGAATCCAAGTGCACTTCAGCTTGAGGTCACAAACTGATGGCCGGACATTCTCCTTTAGGATTTGTTGGTAGAGAGCAGAGTTCATTTTTCCTTCAATCACAGCAAGTCATCCAAGTCCTGAAGCAGCAAAGCAGCCCCAAACCATGACACTACCACCACGTTTCACTGTTGGCATGATGTTCCTTTTATCAAATGCTGTGTTAATTTTACACCAGATGTAACGGGATGCACTCCATCCAAAAAGTTAAACTTTTGTTTCATCAGTCCACAGAATATTTTCACAAAAGCTTTGGGGATCATCAAGATGTTTTTGGCAAAAGTAAGACAAGCCTTTATGTTCTTTTTTGTCAGCAGTGGCTTTCGCCTTGGAACTCTGTCATGCATGCCATTTTTGCCTAGTCTCTTTCTTATGTTTGAGTCATGAACACTGACCTTTACTGGGGCAAGTGAGGCCTGCAGTTGTTTAAATGTTGTTCTGGGTTCCTTTGTGACCTGTTGGATCAGTCGTCGCTGTGCTCTTGGGGTAATTTTTGTAGGCCGGCAACTCCTGGGAAGGTTCACCACCAATGATCCCACTAAGGTGCGCATGTGCACAATCGTGCACTGCCCAGACGTTCAGCGTGCACATCAAATTTTTTGCAGCTCATAAAATTAAAATTTAACCTTAACTGATAAACACAGCACTGGTTTGACCCACAGAACAACCAATCTGATAGATTAGGCTGGACACATGAATGTGCATACACGTTAGGGAGAAGCCAATTACAACCAGATACATTTCGACCGCATTTCGCTCGCTTCCTTCAGTATGACTGTTGTTGTAGTGCACGTCGCTGTGGCTGCCGCTGCTCAGAGCGGCAGATCCGCACAAGCCGACGGGAGCGCTGCCCGCACACAGTCCATGGAGGGAAGAACACATGAAGAGGCAGGCAGAGCCATAATGTAATCCTCGCCTGTTTGCTTTGTTTCTGTCCAAGCCATAGTTTTTTGTGAGCCAAAATGTGAAGCCTCTCCCCAGAGTGTTATACCACAGAGCTCTGTCACTCACACAAAATTACTTAAATTGGCTAATGATTAAAAAGCAAGATATAAAGTCACAATAATTTATACTTATTTTGGGGATGATTATTCTGGGAAAGATGAACCATCTTATAGTGGCCTATAGGTCCTACAAGCCATAAAATATCTGCAGCTTTATGCAAGCTATAATCAACAAGCTGAAAAAATCTCTCTTCATGTGCTTTTACAGGTTTATATACTATAGTTTAATTTTATTTATGAGGTTATTTTTCAAAATATTGTAACGTTCAATGTTTCACTGACCACAGCGGGACCCTCACACTGACATACGGCATATGCAAAGCTCATAAATAACAAGGTTTTTTTTTGTCTTTGTCATTATAAGATGGCCAAAAAAATCAGTTATATTAAAAGTAATCTAAAAGAAATAACTGGAGCAATTTGATTAATAAGCTATGTAACTTGCAATGATCTCAGGTGTGATACTGGTGTGGACTTAGTGTGCATGTCGGATGTTGCTCACAGGGGTCCAAGGAATGCTCAGGGAGTTAGTATGTTTGAAAAATGAGGGGGAACATTGTTCGCCACTGTACCATGTTTTCTCCATTTGTGGATAATGGCTCTCACCGTGGTTCACTGGAGTCCCAAAGATTTAGAAATGGCCTTGTAACCTTTTCCAGACTGAGACATGTCAATTACTTTTCTTCTTATCTGCTCCTGAATTTCTTTGGATCACAGCAAGATGTCTTGGGTTCAATATGGCCCACTTCACCTTGTCAGACAGGTTCTATTTAAGTGATCTCTTGATTTGAAAGGTCTGGCACCAATCAGGCCTGGGTGTGGCTATGAAATTGAACTCAGCTTTCCACAATAATATGATTAATCACAGTTACCTCATCATTTAACAAGGGGATCACACAAGATCATGTAGGTTTGGATAGTAATTTTTCTCTTAACAAATAAAATCATCACAGAAAAACTGCATTTTATGTTTATGTTTTTGTTTTTTTGTTTTTTTTTTTTTCAATTTGTTTGATGATCTTAAACAACAACAGTGTGACACACATGCAAAAAAGTAAGAAATCAGGAAGGGGGCAAATACTTTTTCACAGCACTGTAACTAATGTATATAACTAATGTGTGCTGCTGTCCATGGTCCTGAATTGTTACCAAATGTTTGCACAAGCACATTACATTACATTATTGCTCATTATTATTATTAAATATGAGAAGACATTGAGTTAGTTTCTCATAGCTTTCTCAAACATATTCCATGCCCTGCAGATGCAAATACATTTTACAGTGAATCGAAGAAAACTTGAGCAAACTTGAGCAAACTTGTGTGTCCTTGTTGGGTACGTTCACCTTTCAGCATTATAAATAGACCAACATATAGCGAGAGCCCCGCTAATGTAAATATGTCATGCATGGCTCTATTGATTTTACACTTCAAGATACTGTTTTTTCTTATGTAGACTGTAAAAAGTGCATTTTTATAGAATAACACAGCCCTTTCCCAAGTTCTCACCTTAGTTCATTTTCCTATGTCAAATCAGTCCCCGTTCCCACCACATTTTTTTTATGTTCTTTAGCACTCTCGCCTAATACAAACAAACAAATAAACAGAAAACACTCAGTTCCACCTTGTGATGTCATGCGGAAATACAGAAAGTGCTCTTCTGTGTTTTTAAACTTCATAATCCTTCAGTAGAATCGGTTGGATAATTTCAGCCCTGGAATTTCCAATCTGTACTGAACTAAAGGTAAAAACTACCGCTTCATGACATCATAAGGTGGAACAGAGCATTTTGAGGTTTGGAGATGTAGACAGATTAATAATAAAGGATTACTCAAACATGTGTTAATGAAACAGGTCCAGGTATGAAACTTCAAGTGAGGAAGAGGACATGTTTCATAATAGCACTGTTATAAAATGACAATTATATATAGTGCACCTTGAATTATATATTTCTATTGTATTATTTCTACACATTTTTTTTTTTTTAAATCTCCTTCTCTTCTCCTGTCTTCTTTATATGAGCATTAACTGTACTAAACCCATGTGTACATTATGGCAGACCTTTCTGGCCCATTCAACGTCCACTGTGTTTAATGCTAATTTTGTTTGAACCCTTACATCAGTGCATCTCCAGTATGCACATATTTACAACAGGAGAAGTAAACATGTATCCTAGTGTTTACCTGAGTCCATACACTGGCACAGCTCTGCATACATGAAAGAGTCTCATTACTATTCAGTCAGTGTGCAAGGGTCAGGGCCTCTCCAAAAGCATCAGTCTGCTACAAAACACAAATAATACCAGTGCTCTACCATATTTACATCTATATGTATTGTAAACACATAAATAACAGCATGTTTGCTCATGTTTGCTCCCAGTGCAGTTTCGCTTTCAGATATTACAGAATGTGTGGTGTCATTTTTACCTGTATATTTCTTACAAGAGAAAATTGTCATCATGGTTATTTCAGCACAATACGAGCAGTTTAATGTAAGAATTTAATACTGAAATCATTTATTAAGCCAGTCCTTTGATGTAACTTTGAAGAAGCTTAGCTATGTGGCAAAACAAAGTCATTTCAAATTTACTTTTTTATTTTTATTTGTTTATCTTCTGCCAAAATATTTATATGAGGCTGCTGAGCCCTACGTGTTTCAAATAAAGAACAGGGCAGTGGGCGTAAAATGTGAAGAGAAAATGTGAAGTTTCAGTGCATTCCAAGATAATAAAGATTACTCAGTCATATATTAAAGACTATAAATACAAATCTGAGTTATTTAACAACAAGGGAAATGTGTGATAACGTGGAAAAGCTTCTAAAAGACATGTTTCAAAAATAAGCAGTGAGTCAATAAGAATTATTTTCCTGTACGCAGTGTGCTGGGTGGTGCTGTCCATGGTGCTGAAACACATCTCAATGTAACAAATTTCACATTCATTGTATGTGCCATGCAAACTTATTTTCTTGTAACTTTCTTAAGCATAACTTTAAAATGTTACTTTAATATAATTATGACTGCAAAATAAATGTATGTAATCGTTTGTAAAGTAGCCTTTTCATAGACTTGCATAACAGTCTGGTTAATGAAGACCAAACATAGTGCTTTAAAACATGGACTAAAAATGCAAAATCATGTTGCTGTGCTGTTATTAGAGCTTTGTCACAGACAGAATTTAATTTTTCTTTTGCTATGGATCCTACCTGGACGATTGAGGAATTACACAAGCATACACAGAGGTGAGAAAAGCAGTCAAATTAATGAATGTTGTGTTCCTTACTAATACTCTACTAATACACTAGTACTACTTCTTACCTCTGCATTCAGGTGAAGGTGAAAAGAAAATCATTTCTAACTTCTTCTAGAGCGATGGATGGCGTGACCTGTTCTGATTGATCTAAGTTGTAATTCCCCCTATTAACACATGAATATTAAAATGCTCATAATGTAAGGCAGGGCTGAAAATAGCTGTGCCCAGAACATTTCCAAGTGAGAAGCACACATTACACAGACAAATGCAGCGGTAGACTAATTGAGGCGATGTAATTGTCAATTAGGACTCATTTATTTCCCGAGGCAGCTCTGTCGGCCTCTGATTCAAATATAGTCCTTTATGATAAATTCAATCAAATGGTACTTTGCAGTTAAACACTAGATATAACGTCAGTATAAATAATTAAAAGGACCAAAAAGTTGTCATTTAAACATTCATCTCAAGCACGAAATATGGTTACACAATGGAGTTAGGCCAGATATGATTTATGAGGTTTGTGCAAATATGGTTATGGAACACAACATTAAACAAGAAAAAAAACAAAAAAAAAACTAAACACAAGGTATGGTGCAAAGCAGGACAGTTGCCGGTTCAATTTCTAAACTTGGTGGGGTGTTGGGAGTTTGTGTGTTCTTTCATTATGTGGTAGAATCCATACTGAATCCATACTTTCTCAACAACCCCAAACATGGAGAATGAATGAATCCTGACCAAGATTCTGGCTCTAGAGCTGGTGATGGGTCCCATGGGTGCTGCACCCACCCTCTTCTTAGGACAGGTTACACTCAAATAAGGATGGATCAGTTGGGTCAAATCGTGGTCACACCGGCTTGTGAAAGCCTGATGTCATTAGATCTCCTGTTCTTAGGCAAGACACTTTCACCCACATTCACCTAGTATGAAAGTGGTGTGTGCATGAGTGATGGTGGTGGCGCCAGATAGTAGGTACCTTCCCACCACCGAGTGTGGAGTGAATGAATATGCACTGTAAAGGACTTAGTCTTTAAAGGTGCTGTATAAATCCAATGATTAATGAATTAATTAAATGCAGAGGACAAAGAAAAATGTTTACAAAACACAAAAACCTGTACTTATACCTTTTAAGTGATAATAATGTTAAAGAAAGGCAAACACCAGGTATTGGTTTGGTATAACGTATAATTGGCTTATGATATGCAGCTCTGAACACAACACTAAGCAGTGTAGTTTGTAGTGACACTTCACCTGTCTACAATCATAAAGTACTGGCTGAGATCTGCAGATAAGAAATACCCTTCATATTTTTAGGCCAGATCTGATATTGGCCAGTCTCTGTGTGTTGTGATGACAAATGGCTGGTTCAGTAAAATCTTTAGACTATTTTTATGATGGACTAAGAGGGCACACATTGCGTCATGCCCTGGGTGCAGTCAATATGATGTGTCATTGATTTAACCTGTTTACTCTCTGAAGTAAATCAAAAACTGTTGTGAACTTGAATGGAACTTCTTCCATTTAGCAGAGCCATCCACCAACTTTCACCATCTAATACACTGAACATAGAAGACATTGTGGTTAGACTACTGGGCCATTTGGGCCTGTTGTCAGAGAAGAGATTAGAGGGTAAGTATTACGTGCTTTTTCACAATACTAAAGCTACATACAGTAAAGAGACACAAGTGCAATGGTTAACAGGTGAACAAGAAAAATGTACAGAATGCAAATGTATGAAAATGTATGTTTATGAATAAAAACAGGACAATACATGGCACCATCTGTAAAATTAAGAACATCTGCAGGAGCTTTAAAAATATATAATAACATATAAAAAGTTTTCATCTTAATTTGCCTTAAACTTTTTGATGTCTGTTTAAATTCTGTGGAGTTCCTGTTTTGCCTTATATTTTAAGCCTTTGCATTCAATAGTTTTGAAAAGTTAAAATCCCTAAAACTGAGGGAAATCTATCACCCTTTTTTTGTTTAAAGGACTAAGAATGTGATAACAAAAAAAAAAAAAAAAAAAAAAAAAAAAAGAAATACCAATTTTGGTGTGTGTCTGTGATGATATGCACAATCTACAATCAAGTTTAAATTTGCATAGACTTTTTTCATAATTGCAGATGAGATTGCAGAATAGCCATCAGTTCTGCCTCTCAGTAAGAATTTAAATCAATTACTGTGTGACTATGAAACCAGGTATTTGTATTGCTTTAATTGTTTGAATGAATGCTGCTTTGTGTTCCCCTAAATCCCATTGTCGCTAGAAAAGCTTTAGTTCTACCTGCAACCCCAGCAACCTGCATCTAGCCTTCTGTAATGGTAAATACATTACAGTAACTGTGTCAATTTACATTCTGAACTGAATCTAAAAATAGGAGTCTGTGTTTAATGTATGGCTCTTCAAACTCCAGATGCACAGAGGTCTATAAATCTTTACACTCTTGTGGTGAGACAGAGAGGGCACATATCACATGTCACCAGCACATTTGGCCCTGGTCTGATCAATACAAGCCTTTTGTCATTGATTTCACCTGCTCACCCTTAGGCGCCGCTGTCTCCAAACATTAACACATGCACAAGGACAGGAAAATAATAATCATAATAATATGAATACTACTACTACTACTACTACTACTACTACTAATAATAATAATAATAATAGTAATAATAATAATAATAATTATAGGAAGAAAATGCAGATATTATTATTATTATTATTATTATTATTATTATTATTAATATTATTATTATTATGCATACTAGAGCTGTAATAATAATAATAATAATAATAATAATAATAATAATAATAATAATAATAATAATATCATCAAATATCTTAAAGGTAAACTGTGTAACTTGTCCGGTGGAGTCATCTGCCTGTCTTCATAGAGATGTGCCTGGAATGTTCCACAGTATGTGCGTAAAACTCAGGAAGCTCCATGGAGACTTGCAAGCCAAATTACAGGTTAGATTTGTGGAGAAGCGATATTCTTGATATTGGGCAATAAATAACACCTGTAGTTGAATAAATGCAGGACAGATCAGTTTAATGCCATACTTTGGACAATTTAAACCAAAGCATTAACATCTCCATGGAGACAAACAGGTTGCGGACCCTCTCCAGAAAAGTTACACAGAGCACCTTTAAATTGGAATCAGTGGTGTCACCTGTTAAGTTCAAGGAAATTGTAAAAAGTGTGGTGTGTTTTTTCTTGAGGATGCAAACCTGTTGCTACCTTGGCCAGGTGTCCCTTAAAAAATATATTATGAATCTCAATGGGAGCTCCTCGTTAAATAAAGTAAAATAAAAAAATAAAAAAAATAAAACAAAAATGGGAAGCTCACAATAGGACCATAATTCAGAGTGAAGGAAATCTTCGGAGCCTCCACTCAATAAGCCTCTTATGAACTTATGTAAATGAACAGGCCTTTTTCCTCACACATTGTTCATTTTGGGGTTTGTGCAATTATTATAGACGGAAGGATTTTGTCTTATGAGTCATTTTTTAAAGTTCATTTGAGAGAAAAAATATAACTTATCTTGCTATGAAAATGTGTGAATATTCTTTGGTTGGCCACTGCTAAAAGGTTTCTAATCTTCTTCAAATTGTCAAGCCAATTACACATGGTTATGGCGGTATCTGTACATACACTTTCTATAAGGTAGCCCTGATTTCAACCATTGTCCTTTTAAACAGTATTTAATCATTGAGTCAAGTTAAAAGGACTAGACGTAGTTTAATTGTGCTTTTGTCCTGGTTTAGATCTTAGCTCTCATTTGAAATTGCAGTAATTTCAGCTCAGTTTTGGTTGGCTGACTTTTCACCTGCTGGTTTATTCATCCATTAGCCCAGTTTTCCTTGTAAGACTTCAGTTTTCAGTTCGTTTTTTTAGGCTCATTTCATCAAAGAAAGTCCTTGGAAAGCCGTGCATCTTCCCGGGTGGTAGTTGGTATACAGGACGCTAACAGACCTTGACAGAAGAAAACCACTGTCTCCTTTGTGTGAGGACAAAAGCAAGTCTCAGGGACGTGGCATTGAGCCAAAGATCCTGAATACTCCCAATTGTATATCAGCTTCCAGTCATCTCCCATTGGACAGCACTGATCCGACCACATAATGGTAACACATCTGCACAGGGGATCCTATGGTGACCTGTGGGGGAGGTGACCTGTGCTACTGCTAACCAAGGTCAAGACAGAGGAGCGCAGCACGGAGACTGGAAAACAAAAGAGAAGGAATTACATTTGGAGCACTTTTCTCACACTTGCTGGGTTTTAGATGACTCTTCTCTATGGGACAATATGAATTAATATAGATAGCAGAAGTTAAAATGAATATTGTTAATGCAAAATTATGCTGTAATACAGTGAGTTCTTGGTTCCAAGTTAAACATTTGTGAATTTACCTTTTGGATATTTTATGGCAAAGTACAGTGTTATTAATGGGAAAACCTCTTGGCCCCGATCTAAGAGTATGACATCTTCACATTCTAAAGTCTGAAAACTACGAATGGGCAGTGAAAGAAAAAAGAAATAAGGAATATGAGCTTGTCAATAAAAGCTGTGCTAGAGCTGTGCACCTTCGTAAATAGAAGTAGCTGTCATATATTGAAAAAAAAAAGATTTAAAATGTGAACCATTTTTCAGATGGTGGATTTGACAAACCATTCATAAAGTATCACTCCATATTTTCATACATATATAATATTGCTCCATTAAATGTAAGACTTCTCATCATCCTAACGTCCCACAAACAGTGTATTATGTTATCTGTAATGACTGGCTATAGTTTATGTGGTGTTTTTAATCTCTCATGGTGCACTTTGAGCTTTTTCCACGTTTTTCCAGTCTGGTTTTTAATCTGATCTAAACTTTTTTAATCAGACAGAGCTCAAAATGGTGTGTTTAGTTGAATAAACAGCAATTATACTGACTCTCTGGAAGATTATAGATATATTGTCAAATGAATAGGATCATTTTCAGCCAGTACTGATTATTATATGTCAGGTTGAATAATACAGGATTTATGGACAAATTTGGGATTTTTTTCTGTTTTACCAACTGCAACCAATATAATACAATATTTAAATTACATCTATCACAGCCAGCATGTTAAGGAGCTAATAATCATTTAATTTAAAGGTCATAAAGCAATTATATTTGGGTCTGGATATAATGTAAAGTTAAAGTTAACTATCTCTGTGGAATTTGCATGTTTTTCTCTCTGTTGTGTTTAGTCCAGCACTCCGGTTTCTACCTAAAAAAAACATTCACAACAGGTGAAATCCTCCAGCTAAGGTCCTGACCAAGCCTATCTTAAGAACTGGAAATTTTCAGCTCCCTCTATTCCTGACAAGTATCTCCAAAGTATCAGTATCAGTTTGAAATATTCTGTTTGGATAGTTCAACTGTACTTTTGTTTATACTCAGAGCAGGGCATGTAGCTTTACTGTATTGCAGCTGTTATTTTAGAAGTCTTATATTACACAAAATTGACTCTTGTGAGCTTTAAGCCATGTTAGAATGTTGTTACCTCATTAAAAACAGACCTGGAGTTGTGTTTTGTTTCATTCACACATGTTTGAGTAATGCTGCATTATTAGTCTATTTACATCTCCAAAGCTCAAAAGACTCTGTTCCACATTGTGATGTCATGTAGTGGTAGTTTTCAAATTAACAGCTTTTACCTTTTTGTTTAGTAAAGATGGGCAATTCCAGGGCTGAAATCATCATGATGATTCTAGGGAAGCTGAATGGAGTTTAAAATCACTGTGTTTTCTGTTTGAGAGAAGAAACCAGAGTAAATATACAGGATTTGTGTGTTAAACATGTGTGTGTGAATGAAACAAAACACAATTTAAGTGATGAGGAAACAACATTATAACACGGGTCCTTTAAGATCTTCCCTCTCGTCTTTGCATCTAATATCTGTTCATTTAAAGATGCAAAATTGTATACATAATATTCTTATTTATTTTCAAATTTTCTCATATTAAGTCTAAACACATCACATCATTCTTGTTCAAAACATCATTAACATCTCCAAATTAGGTGGTATGCATGCTTTGTCTGCAGTAATAGTCTTGCTCATGAGTCATAACTCCAATGGGCCTCAAATGTGCCCCTGTGTACGGCAATGGCAAAGACAGCAGAGCTTTTCATTAACCTCTGTGTCATTTACTCCACACCATTGGCTGTGTAGAACGCTTCTGAAAAATGTTTCCTCCAATTATGATTACAATTACTCTGCGGATGGACAACTCACTCAATGATATTCCATGCTTTTTATGCAAATGGCCCATCTTGCTGTCAATACTGATGCCATGTTGGATGCCCTCTGAGGTGGAAACTGCTAGTGGTTTTGGAGGTTATGTTGTAACCTGGAAAAGCGTGTCAGGACCTTGCATCAGCTCAGACTTGACACCACAGTGAGGAGCACACACAGATAAACAAGCAGTTTGATAATTATGAAACGTATGTGGGGGAATCAATGGTGAGGCTAGTGTAAAAGCTATGACTGCAGCATGATTTCATATGGCAACGGTTTTTCATCATTATGGGAGTCAGTTATTTTAAGGTTTTATTTCTCTCATTGGTTTTGCTTGTGTCTGTGGATTCAAATCTAAATAAAGAATGAAAAACATGTCTAATATGCCCTATGGTCCCCATGTGAATTGAATGCACTGCTCAAAAAAGATGATTGTTAATGTAAAAGGTGAAAGCTGCCTTTTTTATTTTTATTTTACAATTATAGATGCCATTATGCAAGAAATATAATAATGGGTAAATGTACAGAAAATGCCATACTAAAACAGGCAGCCTCTGTCCAAAAAAGGCAGAGAGTCCAATGTCAATTTATAGTTTCAACACATGAACTTCTACCAGAATAACTAACTAGTATTTATACTATTAAAACTACTTCATGGCTCCTTGGAGAGATAAAGTTAAAGCCACACTTTAGAACATTCTCAGTGGAGATTGATACTGTTTATTCAACACCATACTGTGAAACATTCCAGGCAAAGCAATTGATACTTTGGAGTGGCATCACACTGGGGGTGTTCTACATGTATTTGTATGGAAGAATGTTCACTAGATTCCATGAGACAATGCACACACAAGTTTTGTAATGCAAACACAAGTTTTAAGAGTTTTAAGAAGTCTGAAAAAAAATACAAAGTGGATTTAAACAACAGATTTTTAGGGTTCTGTTTAAGTGTTCATTTTTCAACAAATATGGTGTGTGTGAGTAACTGAAAAACTGCTTGCTAGTGCTAGCTAGCTTGTGACTGCAATATTATTTGAGAAGGGACTTGTTTAACAGCACAAATCAGCTCACCTGTTGCAGTTCAAACTAACAGTTATTTTTGGTTGGATTGTGTTAAAATAAAGCGCTTAAAGTCTAACAAAGCCCTAGACAGATCAGTGCCTAGAGTTAGCATCACACCCCTAGGGAATGTTGATGACCTCAGCTGCAAATTATTAATACCATCTCCATGGAGACAAGGAGACAGCAAGCCCCCTTACAGTAAGGATGCATGTCTTATCTTTTTCAAGGTTTTTCAGTGCAATAAAAAACAACCATAATGAAATGAATGCTTTTATTTTTGTCCATTTCTCTTGGTCAATAAACAGATAATTTAAATGTTGGCCAAGATGTTTTTTGAATTCTCTTACTCCTCCATTACTGATATGAGCGTGACTTCAAACTTAAACGCTCCACTTGTTCAGAATTTACCAGTCTGTGTTCACTCTCTTTCTTTCTTCACTGCAAATAGGATGTGGGCCTTGAATCAGTGAATGACAGCACAAATCATAAAGAAGCAGCACAACAATACCACCTCATTATCAGCGATGCTATCACACTCAGCAGCGTTAAGGCAGTCCACATCTCCAGATGGGTACAGGAGCACTTTAAATTGGTCCCAGATTATTTCCTTCACAATTTTTCTTCTTTTTTATTTCCTCTCCCCAAGCCCCAATGTTCCTCTTGCGTTTTTTCTTGGTGGAAACCCAACTAGCGTCAGAGGAAGAGCTCTCCTGAATACTTATGTCAGAAAAGGGACAGAGACTTTCAATTCACTCCCCCATACTCGCTTGACATGTGTACGCGGATTCACCGTTTTATCACGCCTTGACATTTCCTATTGAACTGGTACAAATGGCATTTCCCCAGACAACTTGTTAACTTTTAAAGGTTGATAGATTCGATACACACTCGCCTCAAATAAGCAGTGGATCATTCTGAAAAACAAAGCTTTGAGATTAACTGCTGTCAACTGGAGCGGCAGGCGCGCCAGTTTGAGCAGCAAAATGTGAATGTGGTTATAGCAGGCGACATGCTGGATATTGATCTGAGAGCTTTTATTGAAGACAAGGAGACCCCAATTTGTCGTGCACTTTGCTGCTACTGTCTGGGTATGTGAGCTGTGAGTCTAAAATATGCAGTGGATTATGGGTTTTAAGGACAGAAGAGTTCTGTTACAGCCTCTAATTTGAACAATAATTGTAAGAAGAAACAATGCTATTTTTACAATAGTAGTAATTAAGTCCATGAATATTAAAAACATTTGTTAATCACTTTAACTGAACATGTTTACTAGATAATATCTAAAACGTGATTACATTTATTAAATTAAACTTTGCGAGTAGCATAGATTACATTCAGTTCAGTTCAAGGTATACAGCTTGTCTTCATGAAGCTGTTATTGCTTTGTGAAATGTTCCACTGTATGGCATTTATCTACCTTGTCTGTAAGTAATAGATAAGAAATAGATCAGGTTAGGGTTAAGGTACACTTTATTGCCCCGTAGGGAAATCTATCCTCTGCATTTGACTCTGGGGCCCCTCACCAGGAGGAGTGAGCTCTGCAGTCCAGCGCCCGGGGACCCATCTCTGTAATCTTGTTGCTAGGCTTGGTCAGGACTACCTTCACTGGATGACTGTAGCTACGATCCATGTTTTGGGTTGATACGGGACACCAGTGAGCCTGGAGGAAACCCAGACAGAAGGAGAACATGCAAGCTCTGCACAGAAAGGCCTGGGCAACTCAGGAATCGAACCTGGAACATTCTTGCTGTGAGGCTAGCCACCCAGCTACCGTGCTACCAGATGAAATAAGATTATTGCCTACTGCTGAACATTTCAGGCAAAGCAATTTCTCTTCATGGAAGTAAGCAGACAACAGCAGTTACCTCACACGGCTTCAGAAAAACTCACTAGCAAACAATCGACAATGGCCCCATGGCATATCCCCTGTCCTAATACCTACTTTCACTGCAAGAAATCACACTATTGCCTTTTTACAATTCTTGCAACTTCAGTTAAAACTCTGGCTGACAATTAGTCACTTAAAAAAAGATAAAAACAAAGTCGTCCAAAAAAGGAAACAAGATCTCCCAATAGCAATATCCTTCTTAGTGGGAATAGTGTCACCAGTTTTCTCGTCACTTCATGGGAGAAAGTGTACACATTAAAGGGTCCATATTACACTATTTTCTAATATAATGTTGTTTCCTCATCACAAACATCGTGACGTGTGAGTGAGAGTTGTGATTTGTTCATTCAAACATATTTAACACACGAATCCTGCATATTTAGGATGAGTTCTTCTCTCAAACTTTGTTCCACCTTGTGATGTCATGTGCTAATACAGGAAACACGCCAGTGTGTTTTTAAATTTCAAATATATCATAATCCTAAATGGATATCAAGTCAAATGTTGTTTGAAACCTACCCATTTTTCCAAAATAAATTATTCCAATTTTTTCAATTGAATCCTAAACATATTAATCATTTATTCATGAATGAATTGGAAAATATGTCATCATTTTTTAAGGATGCACTAAGAGCATGGTTAAATTTCCAATACCACCCTCCAGATGGCGTTCATGAGATTCAAAATCAACTTTTATGGATGAATTCTAATGTTTTGATTGAAGGAAAGCCTATTCTATGGAACACATGTGTAAAAAAGGGCATTGTATTTATTAATGACCTTATTGATACAACAGGTGATTTCCTGTCATTTTCACAGTTCTGTGCAATTTATGGACAATGTATTGACTCTTTTCATTATAACCAATTATTATCAGCTATTCCTACCAACTGGAAACGGACTGTAAAAAGCAAATTATGTAAATTATTAGTATGTGTACCAAAGTCAACACCTTCACTAGAATCATTTGGATATTTTTAGCCCTGGAATTGCCCATTTCTACTGAACTAAAAGTAAAAGGCAGCTGTTAACCTCAAAGCTACTACTTCATCACATCACAAAATGGAACAGAGGATTTTGAGCTAAGAATATTTGTGAATGGAAAAAAATAAATAAATAAAAAAAAAAAATCCAGGTATGTTTTTTTTGATGAGGTATCAACATTATAACATGCCTAAAGCTCACAAGAGTCAATTTTGTTTAATATAAGACCTCTAAGCATCTTATTGGTTTAGGATCTGCTAACATTTCAGACTGTTAGCAGACAGAGGCTTCATATTTGGCTTTAATCTGTGCAGATATGAACCTTAGGCCACATACAGAATCTTTGTTATAAGAAAACAAAACAAAAAATGCAGTGTGTTTTAATGTATAATACTTCTTTTGTTATTTTGCATAATTGGTTGCTTTTGTTCACAGAGATCTTTGAAGCAAAAAGCGAATAGTACAACATATGGTGAGCACTTCCCATAGGAGTATTTAAGCCTGAAAGCGCGTAGCACACTTCCTCCTCTTCCCCTCCCTCTCCTGTGTCATTTATACGCCCTTATCTGATCATACTCATTTTATTGTCCCCACAGTAAACTCTACACCCCCCTCCCCCTCACCATTGGACTTCCCCTGTGACAGATATACCGCCACACTACACTAAGAATAAAAATGTCACTGTGCCCAGGCCCTTTATGACAAATAACAAGTTTATTACATGAAATCACCAAACACTGCAACATACACCATAGGAACTGCATTGTAAATCAGGCTCATGTCAAACACTGCACAAATGTATAGCACAGTGTCACCTCAATTGACTGTTTTATCTAAATCTTTATGATGAACTGAGTACACATTCCAGCCGTGTTATTTCGGCCACTGCTGACGTGTAATAAATAGAAGATATGTGTAATGGTTTCTTCTATAGAATGTTGTGACATTTGAACAAATATGTATATATCTGAATTTCTGTTCCACCGCAGACAGGATATTGTACACATGTATGTTTACTTACAATTACAGATAAGTCTATAATACATGTCATATCACAGCTTAGATTCAATCATTAGGCAGCCTCAGTACTGTAGGGGGACAGAAGTTACATCAGGATGTTTGATTAACTGTCTATTTTTCAATAAGGAATAGATCTGTTACAGCAGCTTATGGACATAATTCCACTTGTTTGGCCAATGGTCATTATAATCCTAGTGATATGCTTTAGCTTTAGCTTTAGGTTTAGCTTTAGAAAGCTGTATTTATCCACTAGAGGCAATTCTGTTTAGTTTCAGACTGCAGCACAAAAAGATCACACTCAGCGGTTTACACAAGATATTGGCGGTCAGTTCATAGCTCGTAATAGCAACTTGACTGTGATTAGGAGACATTAAGATAATAAAAAATAGATGTCGTGCACCTGGTTAGAGTTTATATCTGCATTCCTTGTTTGTTTTTTTTACCCCAAAGAATCTGATTTCCCTCTGTGCATAGCTTGCTATCACTTACATTAGAGGAAAAATTACAGCAGAGAGAAAAACTGCAGTGGCCTTGTTCACATGCACACTAAAATCTGATTGTTATCTGATTTCTGGACCTCATATGACATGCAAACTACACAATGACAATGATTTTGCTCTTTACAAGTCATGCAAGTCCTACAACTCAAAAAATAATAAGTCATAATCTGATTTTAAGTGTGCATGTAACTGTAGCCACTATCAGCTTCACAAAGAGCCCAGGCATGTGCTCATACTCCAAAGGGTTCAAAATCAGATTAGTTTTTTAAACATTTTAATCAGGCCTTTTTGGGGAAATCAGCTGAAATGATAAGGACTTAAAACCTACCCTATGGCCAAGACACAACCCGGCACCCACCATTACCAATCTCATATCTTTTACACAAATATATCTGATTATATTTTCTGGTAAAAAAAATAAATAAAAAATAATAATAATAATTTAAGGAGTAAATGAAGAGCATATCCATATCCACAGTTTTTTTTTTTTTTTAGCCCTATGCTGAATACAGTGCAGTATTTGTGTGGGCGTCAAAGCAGAAACATAACACAGCAGTGATAATGGATGCAGGCAGGACCAGTCGACTCATTACAATGATCAGAAATAATTGAATTTACCCTTCAAGAATACATCCAGGTTGATTACAATTTTATGGCTACACGGCAAGCTCCATCATTAGGGAGGCATATTGGACGTCATTCTCCACTGAGCCAAGGTCAACATGTTTAGATCAGTGCAGCTAGAGACAAGAACTTCATGTAGAGGGAGGCTGTGGCTATTAAAAAATAAGTGTCTGTTGACTTTTTTTTTTTTTTTGTATTCCTTGATTCATTATACTTTAAGGTCCTATACCCAATTTGTTCTAGTCTCAAACAACGGCAAAAGGGAGTCAGATTAAAATGGCTGGCTGTGACTCCACCTCATTTCTAGCTCTCATAAACCCCTTGAGTTTATTGTCTAAAAAAAAGAAAAGAAAGAAAAAGAAAAATACGATTCCATCATCCCAATTTACAAATGGTTTATAATATACAGAGTACATGCAGGATTCGATTTTCTCCAAATGGCATTTTTTACAATACTGTGAGGCAAAATAATTTTTCTACTGCAAAATATTATTTTATCTTGATGTATCTAGAGTAATAGGATCAACATCTTACACTGCAATAGTGACCTCAAGTTAAACTGACATCTAAAGGAGACATATTATGCAAAATCGAATTATGATCTTTCAACTTTGTTTTCACGGTGTTGCCTCATCATTAAATTAAAACCTATTAGTTAATGGACTTGTTTCTATTACTAAGCAGTTTTACAGTTTCTGATTTTCTGATGTAGATGACATTGAACATCATCTTGTCTTTACTGACATTTTTTGTATGTGTGTGTGTTAAACAAATAATAAGAAAGACACTGGACACAGCATTAACATAATAATATCATCTTGCTTTAGTTCGAAATTGTGATTATCTCTGTCAATAATGTCAAAAATACCAAATTGTCAGTAAATATTTTCAAAACATTTGTGAAATCAGTGAAAAGTGTGCAACCCAATTCTGTAAAACAGCCCTTTACTGCACTAATATACACACATCAAGGACAAGGACATGCTCAAGGACATGCTGACAAATAAGGACGAGACAGGTCCGGACTCCAGACTGACTCTCATCAAAGTACAGCTCAAAACTACACTTCCCTCTGTCAAAAACGCCCTTCCGTTACTGTGAGGCGCTCATGTGTCTGACCAATGACACCATGGCTGATGCAGCTCAGAGATGAAGAGATGGAGGAAGAGGTAATCATCTGAGGGAGGAATAATGTTAGTGTAGGACAGAGAGGGCAGTGTATAGTGAGGCAGAGACTGTACTAAATTAATTATAGCAGTGGACAAAAAGTAGATGGGAGTGGCAGTATAAATTCTGCACAGACCAGAAACTGGAAACTGAAATGTCTGGCATTGTTCAGATGACCTTTGACCTTAGCTATATGGTCAAATAAGGGTTTAGACTGAGATGGGAGAAAATGTAAGGAAAAGGATTTTTTGTTATTGTATTCTTATTGCAAAAAAGCAAATGTTAAAGTAAAAAAGATGGCATAATATAAAAACCCTTAGTGAATAAAAGTTTTAGTTTGTCACTTAAGATTAAATGGTAATGGCTAGATTCCATTTGAGAGAAGAACTCAACCTAAATATTCAGGGTTTGTGTGTTAAACATGAGTGAATAAAACAAAACAAAACTCCAGATATGCTTTTGATGAGGAAACATCATTATAACATAGATCAGACAATAGTGTACGATGGGCTCTTTAAATTCCTCTTTATATCTGTTGTAAGTGGCAGTGACTGTAAAGTGCAGTACAGTTGAGTGTTAATGCTGTTGCTTCGAGACATTGTATTTGGTTCCAGTGCTCTATCACAAAGCTGCAGAATACACTTATGCATACCAAAGTCTATCTGTTTGTGAAGTGGGCATCTCTATGGGGAAAATATGAGGCTTGGTTGATTGAAGTGGCACTAATTTAAATAAAGGTCTTTTGGTCAAGAGGAAGGTGAACCTAGAAGTGCTGCGTCTAATCGACCAATCAGTCCATGTCTCGGCACTGATGGGTTTGGGTCAGCCCTGGAAATAATGATAGATGGGTTTCCATTTCTGGTGTATGGGAAAGATAAAGAGAAGACCAGTTTCCCACAAAGGGGAGGGATTTGGACTGGATTTTCCATTACACTGAAAAAAATGTAGTCTGGAACTTAGACAATATTGAAATTTTAACATTGAAACTGATTAGAACACTGAATACATTGTATATAAAAATAAAGTAAATGAATTAATGTTGTGGTTAATTTGTGCAAAATTATGTGTTTTACAAATAAAAAAAAAAAAAAAAAAAAAAAAGAACAGTCAGGACTACTTTAGAAGAAGGATGTTACCTGTTGTGCATGTTTTGGGTTGATGGGGGGAACCAGAGTACCTAAAAGGAAACCCTTCCAGACACAGGGAGAACATGAAAACTCGACACAGAATCCCCTAGGCGATCCAGGGATTGAACCCGGAACCTTCTTGTTGTAAAAGGTGAGTGCTAGCCACTCAGCCACTGTGCCTCATGGTGTGTGTTTTGTGCAATGCTTCATCCTCAACCAAGACATTTAAAGACACATTTTTGTAGCACAGTTTGAGAAAGTTAAGTTATTTTTGTAGTATTAAAACATGGCAGCAGATGTACAGATGCTTGGTTGTCATTTCAATATACAGTGACTACAGAAAGTATTCAGATCCCTTAAATTTTTTTGCTCTGTTATATAGCAAACACACAGCACCCCATATTGACAGAAAAACACAGAATTGTTGACATTTTTACAGATTTATTAAAAAAGAAAAACTGAAATATCACATGGTCATAAGTATTCAGACCCTTTGCTGTGACACTCACATGCTCTGATGCTGTCCATTTGTTCTGCTCATCCTTGAGATGTTCTACGCCTTCACTGGAATCCAGCTCTGTTTGATTAAACTGACTGGACTTGAATAGGAAAGCCACACACGTGTCTATATAAGAGCTTACAGCTCACAGTGCAGGTCAGAGCAAATGACAATCATGAGGTCAAAGGAACTGCCTCAAGAGCTCACAGACACAATTGTGGCATGGCACAGATCTGGCCATGGTTACAAAAACATTCCTGTTGTACTTAAGGTTCCTAAGAGCACAGTGGCCTTCATAATTCTTAAATGGAAGACGTTTGGGACAACCAGAACCCTTCCTAGAGCTGGCCGTCCGGCCAAAGATCTCTGTGGCTGAGCTCCAGAGATACGGTCAGAAGATGGGAGAAAGTTGTAGAAAGTCAACCATCACTGCAGCCCTCCACCAGTCGGGGCTTTATGGCAGAGTGGCCCGATGGAAGCCTCTCCTCAGTGCAAAACACATGAAAGCCCGCATGGAGTTTCCTTAAAAACACCTGAAGGACTCCAAGATGGTGAGAAATAAGATTTTGTGGTCTGATGAGACCAAGATAGAACTTTTTGGCCTTAATTCTAAGCGGTATGTGTGGAGAAAACCAGGCACTGTTCATCACCTGTCCAATACAGTCCCAACGGTGAAGCATGGTGGTGGCAGCATCATGCTGTGGGGGTGTTTTTCAGCTGCAGGGACAGGACGACTAGTTGCAATCGAAGGAAAGATGAATGTGGCCAAGTACAGGGATATCCTGGACAAAAACCTTCTCCAGAGTGGTCAAGACCTCAGACTGGGCCGAAGGTTCACCTTCCAACAAGACAATGACCCTAAGCACACAGCTAAAATAATGAAGAAGTGGCTTCACAATAACTCTGTGACTGTTCTTGAATGGCCCAGCCAGAGCCCTGACTTAAACCCAATTGAGCATCTCTGAAGAGACCTGAAAATGGCTGTCCACCAAAGTTCACCATCCAACCTGACAGAACTGGAGAGGATCTGCAAGGAGGAATGGCAGAGGATCCCCAAATCCAGGTGTGAAAAACTTGTTGCCTCATTCCCAAAAAGACTCATGACTGTATTAGCTCAAAAAGGTGCTTCTACTAAATACTGAGCAAAGGGTCTGAATACTTATGACCATGTGGTATTTCAGTTTTTCTTTTTTAATAAATCTGCAAAAAAAGTCAACAATTCTGTGTTTTTCTGTCAATATGGGGTGCCGTGTGTACATTAATGAGAAAAAAAAAAAAATGAACTTAATTGATTTTAGCAAATGGCTGCAATATAACAGAGTGAAAAAAATTAAGGGGTCTAAATATTTCTGTACCCACTGTATATATATTTTATTCATGATTGCAATCAGCTGCAAAATGGTAACAGGATATTGAAAAATGTACATCACAAGGACTGAACTCAGACATAAACTTAAGCAGAATCAACAAACGGAAGCACTGGAGACAGACAAGTTGTTAAATTGTCTGTCTGTTGCATCTTGGTTGATTTGAATGGAAGATATAGTTCTACAAAAAAGTGGCTGTGATGAGCAGCAGACCAAGATCTATGAGTTCTGAGTGGGCAAAACTCAACAACTCTGTGAATGAACATTTCTTCCTCCTTAAACTTTTACCCCACAGAAAAACTCCCTGATACAAGCTCGCCTTTGTTTAGCATTAAGCCTAGGATTACACTATTGCCCTCCCATCTGTTATTGTACTAAATCTTATAATGAGAAGCTTTATAGGCAATGGGCTGGAGGATCCACTGTTACTGAAGCGCTGTGTACCTATAGCTCAAGTCTGCTGATGTGTTTATGTTTCATTATCTTGACTCACCGCTTTTATATTAAGCTCAGCACGATGTGGACGTATGAAGAAGGCCCTGTGCACTGCAGTGGATCCGCACAGCAGTAATCTATAGCCCAAAATGCAAGCGAAGCAAGCTGTAGTGTAACTTTCACAGAAATAAGTTCAACAAATATGGAAATGGATGGTAACGGGATGCAAGATTGAGTGAACCCCTGGCAGAGTGATTGTATATACTGCCATTGTGTCCTTGGACAAAACATTAAATTCTCTTGGCCGTAGACATATTGGTGAATGTGGGTGTCATGTGAATAACTGTGGGTGCAACTTGGCAGCCACACCACCCGTAATATAAGGACAGCTGTGGCTATGGGTCTTACACCACGGAGAGTAAACAAATCAACTCTGAGTACCTTTGGGTGCAGGTTCGTCTACAGATTTTGGGGGGGCCAGGGTAAAGAATGCTGACATGGGCCCCCCTTTAAAAGAAAAAAAAAAAAAAGCTTCCCTGTTTATAAGCCATGTACTCTTGTTTAGTTTGTTTTCTTACTCTGAAACTAAACCTGGGCTGGACCAGGACTAAACAAGAACTGGAACAGGACGAACCCAAGTCCACATTAGGACTAAAACTGGTACAATTTAGAACCATGGATTTTCAGTAAAACCAAATGACTACACCTGAACATTGAGCCAGTTTGACTGTTATCCTTTTGGGGTTGGGGACGTTCACGCTGCTTTAAGAGTATTTTAACCTTGCAGCTAAAACTTGGTATGCAAAACTCAAGTAGCCCAGTCTATGCGCGTCCACACATTTCTTCTTAATTCTTTCTGTAAGCTCAACAGTACACTTTGCTCTGGGTTATTTGAGATCTTTTCCAATTTTTACTGAAAACTGAGATAGTTGGGTAGCTGTGTAAAACAAAATAGACTGAGAGGCAGATCAGAGAGGAATCTGTTGATAATGAATTCCCAAAAAGCCTCCATAATTTGACTGTTCAATTGGCCTTGCAGCAGCTCGGGGTGTAGCATTTACGGGAGTAGGCAGATGGAGACCTAATGACAGATTTTTTTTTCAGGAGAAACACAGATGGGAGACAATCTACAGTATATGTATTAACACTGCCATGTAACTGCACTCTACCCTGCAGGTGTCACCCCACCCACTCTCTGCACTAAACAAGCACACAAGTACAAGTACATAGGAAGTAAGTACATTGGCAAAACTTTCACTTAGTTTGCTTTGTACTTGTATGAAGTTTACATATTAGAATGTTCTAATGAAAAAGTTATAACACATCCATCCATTTTCTTCCACTTATCCGGGGCCGGGTCGAAGGGGCAGCAGTCTAAGCAGGGACTCCCAGTCTTCCTTCACCCCGGACACTTCCTCCAACTCCTCCGGGGGGACCCCAAGGCGTTCCCAGGCCAGCCAAGAGACATAGTCCCTCCAGCCTGTCTTCCCCGGGGCCTCCTCCCGGTGAGACATGCCCGGAACACCTCCCAAGAGAGGCAAGCAGGAGGCATCTGGAACAGATGCCCGAGTAATAACATATTTTTTTTCTGCTTTTTTATTAATTCTATCTTGTTCTTGATACACATATATAGATGTACAGTATAGCTATAGATAGACAGATAGACACAATAAATTATATGGATGAGTAACTTTAAAGGGCCCATACTATGGTATTTTCTGATCTATGTTATGTTGTTTTCTCATCCAAAAGATACTTGAAGTTGTATTTTGTTTCATTCACACATATTTACGCACACATAAACTCTGCATATTTAGAGTTCTTCTCTCAAACTGAAAACACCTTGTGATGTCATGTGGTAATACAGGAATTACTCCACTGTGTTTTTAAACTCCACACACCTTCATTAGAATCATTTGGATGATTTCAGCCGTGGAACTGCCAATCTCTGCTGAACATAAGGTAAAATGTAGCTGTTAACTTGAAAACTACCATTTCATGACATCACAAGGTGGAACAGAGCATTTTGAGCTTTGAGGTAACAACATTATAACATGGCTTAAAGCTTACAAGAGTCAAATTTGTGTAATATAGGACCTTTAAAACAACAGTGCATGTGTGACAATAAACTTGACTTAACTTGAATAACTTTTGATCAATAGATTTCTCACTTTTGATCACTTTAAGATTTTAATGTGGTTACCGGGCATGGGTGATGTAATGTATCAAAGTAACACAGGGCTGTACAAGTCTCTCTGATCCAAACCCCTTTTATAGAGAAAGCCTTAAACAAAACTGCATTGAATCTCATCAGTTATGTTTTCATCTAAGATCAAATATGATTTACTTTGGCAAAGCCTAAAACAAATGTTAGAAATCCTTCTTATCGATACATCAAATACTGTTTATGCTATGGTGGTGCTAGCTCTTGTTGATGCTGCTGCTCAGCTCTTACATTAGATAATTTCTTGCAACAAATAATTAAACACTGACGGTTTGTTTGCAACCTTTTGGAGGAAATGTCAACAGTTTGTTTTTCCAGCAGAAATAAAAACATTAATGAGTCCACCATCTTTGCCTTCTTGCATGCAACTTACCCTCATTAGCGCCACAGAAAAATATGAAAAAGAATGGAATCAGCAACATTTTTTTTTTTTTGCTTTGTTTTGGTAACTGTCGTAAGCTAAAGTCAAAGGAAGTATAGTGTTGATTTGTCTGTTGGTGATGCATAAGGGAGTGAATGCTGGTGCTTGTGCTCCTGTCCAGATGATTATTATGGTCCAAAGTTCTGAAAAAAACAATATAAAAACAATACACTTAATTGCTTTTAAGATTGAGAGATGTAGTACAAAAACTCTCTTCAGTCTTTTATTTACACTGCTAGTTTTGCACTGCTATTTTGTCTGTATTATATCTTTTCTATTTACATGAAATGTACACTGAATAACCTCCAGTTCCGAGTCCGCTACCTGCTTGTATCCATAGAGAGTTTTTCTGATTCAAATTCTATTATATGAATGTCTCATATTGTTGAGTGAACAGTACAAAAGGGAAAAAAACACGCTATAATCAACATACAAAAGGACCACATGCTTCTTTGATTATAGATTTGATCAATATAAAGTTTCAGTTGAGTGGAATACTGTATTTTTCTCATAACAGTTCATAGTTCATAGTTAAATGCACTCCAAACTTCACACATTTGTGACACAGCATTACACAGCAGCGATGAATGACACACAGAACAGGCTTTTCCCCACTTCTCCCAGTGACAAAAAGCACTGCTGACAGGAAGTCGAGATCACAATGCTGCTTCTACAGCTTAGCGGAATTGATACACACCTTTTAAAACCTCCCCTGACATGGGATAATCCAGCAGCAAGTAAGAGCACTGGCAATAAACAGTGAAGGGAGCCTGGAGACAAAGATGGAGGAGTTCAAGGGATGCTTAAGAGTATTCTGTGGCAGCAATGTGAAGAAAATTGTACTTGATGAAAACACATAACAAAGTATAGGCTTACAATGTGGTTAAAAGGACCATATCACGCTATTTTCTGATGTATGTTGTAAGGTTGTTTCCTCATCAAAAACATTTCATTCCCACATGTTCAGCACACAAACCCTGCATATTTAGGCTGAGTTCTTGTCTCAAACAGAAAACACGCTCCCCCTTGTGATATCATGTTGTAGTACAGGGAGTGCTCCACTGTGTTTTTAAACTTCATAAACCTTCACTGGAATCATTTGAATAAATTCAGCCCTGGAATTACCTATTTCTATTGAACTAGAAGGTAAAATGTAGCTCTTAACCTGAGAACTACCGCTTCATGACTTCATAAATTGTAACAGGGCTTTTTGAGACAGACTAATAATGCACAATTACTCAAACATGTTTGAATGAAACAAAACACAACTCCAGGTTTGTTTTTGAGGAGGTAACAGCATTCTAACATGGCTTAAAGCTCACAAGAGTCAATTTTGCACAATATAGGACCTTTAACCTGTAGTCACATTTATCATCTGCAAATGGATCCAACTATCAGCTTGTTTCATGTTATAGAAGGACTAAACACATAAACTCTGCCCATAACTGCAAATTAAAAGAGCGAGTAGAAAAGAGTGCCAAAAAGTGGAAAAGTGGATTCATTGTTTAGTTCCACTTTAAAGTTTGGTCTTCTTGTCTTTTAATTGACCAATCACTGTTTCATTTTTTTAACTGTTGGTTTAATCAACTATTTTGTGAAGCCCCGTAAGGCAACTGCTGTTCTGATTTTGGCCTAAAATAAAGTGACTTGCATAATAATTGCATTTATTATAAAACACCGTTACAAAGCGCTGGCACAAACTCATCTCCTGGAGTTCTGTAAAATAAAAATCACACATGATAAAATAAACCTTAAAAAGACTTGCTGCTTCAGTAGCTTTTAGAAACAGTCAAAAATAATAAAAGGTATTTTAAAAAAAGTGTATGGATGTAGAACTTTTTAAGATGACTGAATTGACCAGACCTCCTCGGACACGTCACAAATGGTCAATAGGAATTTGAAATGGACTAACAAAGGGCAAAATGTGACGACTAGGAACTCAGTAGCAAAATTAAGTTGTGGTTTTTGCGGCCTATTTAAATTCATGAACAATGGTAAATCTGTAAATTAGTTAATTTGGGTTACATTTGTTAATTTGGATAAAAAGTGCAGAGACAGCTTATCTCATTCAGTGTTGTTTGTCTTTATTTTTACTACTTCAAATATCAGATATATGAAGTAAGATATATGGAATTATGTAGCAAAGAAAAAAGTTGAATAACTTTATTATTTTTTTTATATATTTTATATTCAAATCCTCAACGAAGCCACTGTTTGCTTTGTCAAAAAATATTTACTTGTGTTATTAACATTACTAGCCCTTTGTTTTACCAACTTTGATGACATTTGTTAATTTACCTTTTACATACCTGTTCATTAAATGATCACTTTTTTACGTTTTTACATTGTATATATATATATTTTTTTGTGACCTCCCTGAACCTAGTCGAGCTGGGTTGCAACAGTTATGATGTGTGATGCTTTAATGAGTACATTTATAGACTTGTAGAGCACATGCAGTTCTATATGCAGTTCTATATGCAGTTCTGTACCTGTACCTGTTCTGTACCAGCCTCACACTATTTCAGATATGGCTCTCTCTGTGTTTGCTCTATGCAAGAACGAGGCCTTGTGTAAATTTATACTCGATTGCCGGCGTATTCTTTAAGACCGTCATATATGTCTTGGACTAAGCTCAAGTGGAAGATATAGCACCCCATTTTTGAAGCAAATAACAATTTTAGACTTTTCAAGGGCGTTTAATGGAGGTCAAATTGGAATAAGAAGGGTCCAGCGTTAAATTTGAAATGTTAAATGCACTGTAATGACTTTTCCATAAATCTATTTCATTTGGCTCTGGGGTAGTCATTTTTCCATATTACTCAGCATCTTCACTAGACAGGAGGTCAGGGGAAACTCTGTTCATATAGTATTCAAGGTTTTTTGCAAATTTCAGACGTATTGACAGAATTCTTTCAGTGGTCAATGTCACTGAATAAATCATAAAATGTCCTGAAATGCGTTTTATAGGCTTTGTGGAAGAAACGGAATTCAGGATTTAAATATTGACCACTGAGCACTGGATGTCTCTTCAGCAGGAGGTTTCTTAGTCACAGAAAATGCAATACTAAAATGAGTTTGGTTTCTCACTCTCCAATGTATAATAATGTCTACTGTAATTATTCAGTCATTATTATTAAGTGTTATCTTTCTGTCATTGCTTATAGAAGAAAACATAACTTTATTCCTTGGCTGGTTTGGTCCTAACCATTGGACTGATATCGATAAATACTGTTACTAAGAGGATTACAATTTGTACATCATTCTACCTCATGTAATTTTATCAATTCATAGAATAAGTGTTTTCCAATCAAAAATAAACAGGATGGCCGTCATTACCCAGCAAGCCTTGTAACTTGAGATTTTGGTTACTTCCTGATCTCATAAAAATGAACTCACAGGCTTGGGCACAAAACATTAATAGGCTCATAGTAATAGTAAGAATGGATCAAAACAATCATTATTATACAGTTAAATTGTATGTTTATATACAAGATTTTCAGTACTTTTCCCCATTCAAATTATGTGATATTTAGTGATATTATAAAGAGTTCATCATTCTGCTACCATAAAAATGTAATAACATCTTACCCTCAAAACTTTATCTTATGAAATTCAACTTTCTTGTATGACCTAATTTAGCTCTTACATTAAACCAGTTCACACTTTGCACTACTTACTAATTTTGGTGTGAATCACTCAGTCCATTGTTGACAGTTAAGCTCATTTGTCCGCTCTGTCTCCCCCTTAGACCCACCCCTACCCCCTTGCTGCAGTAGACTCACCTGCTTTCCATCCTTCATTATCCAGCAGCCATTACTTCTCTCTGTCAGACTGTTTGAGGCCATCTAACCAGTGCATGTCTTTATCTTGTGACAAATCATTTTTAAATCTTTGTCTATCCGTCAACTCAGAAATGTTCTCCTTACCTGACCTGACTGTACAGGTTTCTCCAAAACTTGTAGACTTGTACACTCCAAGACTTCTTTAAAACAAAAAATACTTTTTGTTTCCCAAACATGTAAATAAACATCCAAAATTTAAATTGTATTGCATAAGCTTTGGGTAAGGACCAAAATGGTAAGACTGCAAAATACAAGCGGTTGAAATGAGTTTCCTCTGCAGGGTGTCTGGGCACTCCCTTAGAGATAGGGTGAGGAGCTCAGTCACATGGGAGGAACTTGGAGTAGAGCCGCTGCTCCTCCGCACCGAGAGAAGCAGCTGAGGCTCGACGTCTGTTGCAGGTGCCTCCTGGATGCCTCCCTGGGGAGGTGTTCTGGGCACGTCATGCTGGAGGGACGATGTCTCTCGACTGGCCTGGGAATGCCTCAGGACCCCCCAGGAAGAGGTGGGGGAAGTGTGTGCGGAGAGGACAGTGTGGGCCGCCCTGCTCAGACTGCTGCGACCCATTCCCAGATAAGAGATAGAAAATGGATGGACACATTGTGAGTGGGGAAGGGCGATATGGCATCTAGAAGTTAAAAAGACAATGGCTTTTAATATAAATTTCCAAACAATACTGTATTTTAATAAATGCCATAAAGAATAGTAAAATATCTTCCTCCAATGTCTAACACTGCTCCAAACTGCTTGCTTCTCCTAATGGGACTGGCTGTAACCCTCTTGATATAAAAAAAAAAAAAAACACTTAATGGCGATTGGAAATGCTGAATATCGGTCTGAACTGCACAGTGAATGAATGTTTGTTAAACAGTGTTGTGTATATGTCTGGCACTGACACTCAGTTTGTTCAAGTGTGTACAAGTGACATCGCTCCACTCACTTTTTGTCCAAACAGCTCGCAGACACATTCATCATTACAGCTGAAATAGACTAAGTTATTCAGAGCAAACAGCATATTATCTGAAAACCCTCCAGGACGCACTCAGCTCTGACCTATAATATTTGACTGTGACCCTTGAGAATTGAATATTTCTTGTGAGTCAGATTCTTGCATAAGGCTGTTGTAGTATTAAGAGCAGTGGAAACAGTTAATCCGTCACGGTTGTAGCTGTGGGGATTGTATGACAGTCCATGTTCTCTCATCATGGCTCCAGCTGACCTTCATGTTTCATTTGGTCAGGCTTGGTCTTGGGGCATGTGACGGTAATATACTGTTCTGCTGTGTATTTGTAAAGAGCTCATAAAATTCATAGGTTTGGACGAGACACATGGCCCTGGCTTCACTTCTGACACTGACACTTGCTGTAGCTGTGTGGTATAGAGTAGTAGGTGCAAAGGTTGTGCTGTAGAGACTGGTTCAGGAAAATGTAATAAAAGTCCAAATTGCCTTTTTTCCTTTTAGTTAAAGCTATGAATTACTAACATTTTGGTGGCGTTGTGATTAGCATCTCTTCCTCACAACAAGAAGGTCCCAAGTTGGATCACTGAGTTGAATAGAAACTATTTTGATGTGTGGAGTTTACATTTTTTCCTAACCAAAAACCTTGTTTAAAGGGCCCATATCAGCAAGTAAGTAGCCATTACTAAATTGTTCATGTTGTTATTTGACACTTTTCTCTAAAAACAACATGCAAGAAAGATGAAAACATCAAGTCCGAAGACATAATTCATATGACACATTATGAGAAGACTTATGAAATTCTTAAGGAAATAATATTTACTTTTCACCTTGAAAGCTGCGGTTTAGCCTTGATGTGTTCAATTATGCATGGGATATATCGACTAGACTTTGATCATACCCAAACCACGATTCTACCTTGACCTACTCTATATGCTACAGTGTATACGAGATGAAATACTGCAGCAGCATGGGGCAAAGAAGAGGGGCCATTTGGTTGATAACACAGTTTGAGGAGAGATGGCCGTGGGCTGCAAAACTCTTACTTTCTTTGACGTTTCTCACACTGAAACTTGGTCCTTTTCAAGTCCACTGTAACTACTTTGAAATGCTGACTTCCCAGTGAGCATCTTCTAAAAGCTTGCCAAACAGGATCCCTTCTGGCCTGAGATATTTACACTTACAGGGCTGCGGGGGCTAGACTAGGGACCTACGCTCAATTCCATTCATTAAAACCAAGATGAAATTTGGCGAAGGACCGTGGAGAACTGAAATTAATTTGCGCACCTATTATCTTCAAAACTGGCTTTGGAACTATGGAGATGTGCTCTTTGCATTGGACTGATTTCCGACTGAACATTCATTCTGTTCCACTTTGTGCTCTGAGGCTTCCTTGTCTAAAAAAAAAAAAAAAAAGAAAAAAAAATCTCAAAGACCACAGAGAAAAAGGGGCAAATGCGATTGGGAAGCCATTTTCCTGGTTGTGGCGTGACACTTAATTTCCTCTCCCTCTCTCACTTCCAAGGCAATTAGCTTTGAAGCTTCTCCGAAAGAGTTCTTGGCCAATTCGATAGCTAGCATGGCAAATAAGAATTTAAGCAGGTCCATTGGGCGACAGCTGATAAATATATCAAATGAGGTTACTGTGAAAGAGAAGAATCTAAAATAATAAAGAAACTATAATTATGTTCAGTGGGTCTGCTGGGTGCCTTCTCCCTGGCCAATTGTTGGGATTTAAAGTTATAGTATGTCATAAAATATTGTTTTTTTCTTCTTTTTTACTGCACCGAACTTACAAACTTCAAACAAACTTCCTTATTGTGAGCAGGTTTGCATCTCCATAAACCTGACTCTTACTTGTTCCAATGAAATGTTCCTTTGGCTATAATCGGTATAGCATAAAACATAGCTATCTTCATGGAGATTTTTTTCAAAGTATGGTTTTGACTTTCTCTTTCCATAGATTCATGCAGGTGACATCATACCTCCAGAAAGTTACATACTGTACTTTTAAGTTGTAGTTATTGTTAAATGGTTCCAAGTTTTTTGAAGATTTACAATGCACAAATACACTTCCAGGAATACCATAAAGTTAATCAAACATTGAGATTGTGAGTGTCCTCCCCATAGTAAACGTTTTCAGCTCAAAGCTTAAATATCATTGAAAGTTGCACAAAGGAGGCTGGGGTCTCTTAGCCTTCTCTTCAGTGCTGGTGCCCGCTGTGCCTTCACTGCGGTCTACTCCTCAGCCCATCCTCACTAAAACCTCACCTCTCACATCCACATCTCCACAAGAGCTTTCTGAAAACACATATTATTTTTCGCTTCTACACAAAAGCCTAAACAACAAAGAATCCCTGTCGGTAAATTTAAGAGCTGTCCTTAGATGATGGAGACCTTTTCTTTTCCATGGCAACTACCTTTCAGAATTCTGTTTAAAGCTGTTATTTCAGCATTGTGTTTGTAAACCAGAGTGACCCCAAAGTGAGGATTTGTCTGACTGCATTAAGTACATGTTGTGATGCAAAAGACAGATGCCCAAATTAACTGGCAGAGGCTTGAACTGACAGACTAATGAGTGAGCTCCACAAATAGTTTTATAAAATGGATTCACTTTGAGCTTAGAAACAGCACAAACAATGCTACTGAAAAAGAGTATGAGAGATTTGTTGAAGCAAATTCTTCCTATAAGGCCAAGACACTGGTGGGGAGGAGGAGATGAAGTCTTAGGATTTTGCTGCTGCAGTGGAAATGCGGAAGAGGTTAAAGCAAGAAAATAAGGCTACTAAACTGTGCATGGTGTTTTAATAGCATTGTCTACTCCTAATATTTTATGATTTGCCCTGTATCACTCTCTCCTTTAGTCCTCCAGGCACTGCCCATTTTACCCAGCTCATTTGGGCTGTGGCTCTGGGTTGAGTTCAGATGTTTAGTCCTGCTTAAATGTCACTCCTTGGTGAAGTAGGTATTATATGTTCCATTGGCACATTTTGCTTGAAGTTGCCATGGTAGCAGGTATGTTTGCTCTCTATGCTCCGGTCATGGCTCAAGATATTTCTTAATAAATAAAATCTAAATTATAATTGAATTATACTTTTAATCATAAAGCCGATCTGAGCAATTCACAAAAAGATGTTGATGCTAGTCCCAAAATGTAATGCACTGATGACTGGAGAGGATCTTAGCATTGCCAATACTGATATGATGTTTACATGTTCTGCAATGACTCATATGACAAAAAATTAAAGTTGCACTGTGTAACTTTTCTGATGGCGGGTCAGTTACCGGCTTCTCACTATGGAGACATTGCCTGGAATGTTCCACAGTATGGCATTACACTTATTTCTCTATTGAGACAGTGGGTGACACGACAGGGCCAAGTAACACGTATAAAAAGTTTGTAGGTCAATAAAAACCCATCTTATTGAGTAAATGCAAGATGGACACATTTAATGCCATACTGGGACAATAACATCTCCAAAACAATAACATCTCCATGGAGGCAAGCAGGTGGTTGGACCCTCCACCAGAAAACATACACGAGCCATCTTTAAAATTAAATAAAATGAAATTAAATTAAATTAAATTAAATTAAATTGGCAGCAGACCTGTTGCCATAATTTTAATTCACAATGTGACTGATGTTTAAGAATATAAAGGACACAGTAATCTGGGTGCAATAATACAAGTGAAGCATGCACATAATTAAAACATTTATTGCAGTAGCTGTATACCTGTAGAGTAGTAACAAGGAGTAACTGTTTCGTATCAGTGAAGTTGAACACCCTCACAAACTGACACACAAACTGCAAGAAGCAAATCACTCCATCCCACTAGAACTCTTCTAATTGTGACAGGAACATGAGAGAGTGCTTTACAAACCCAAAATACACAAATCAAACTCCCATCGAAAAAGAAAATGACACAAAAATGACCAAGTTCATTTTAAAAAGCTATATCTTTTTTAGCATGCTGTTTCCATTGTGTAGTTAGCCTTCCATGCTGTGGAGTTAAACAAAAGCTTTTCAGACAGTGACAACAGATGATGCATGTTTGACCCAGTACATGCCAATGTGGATGTCTTCTGTACCAAGAACTTCACTTGTCAATTTGGCAAACATTTGATGCATAAGGCTTTTGATCTTTTAATCAGATATTTTCTATAATCGCCAGCGTGTTGTCATCATCAAAATTATATAAATTTATAGATTTGCAGAAGCATAATGAAGGCACAGTGATTGAAATGTTACTTAACCAGTGTTTTTTGTAATGTCAAGGATGTGAAAATAATACATACACATACAGCAGGTCAAGAAGTTGCAGTAATTTGCACTGAGGGGCGGCTCAGTCCACACAACTTGAATAAAATCTATACATTAATAAGTCTGTTAGATAAAACATTTAGCCATTTACAAATATATTGCTATTTAATTGTACTTCCAAAATTTGTTTATAGGTGAGCTGTGTTTTTATAATGCATATTTTTAGCAATGACATCCTGGATAGAAAAGTCCGGTTTAAAAAGATTTGCCAGTGATTTTGAAGAAAAGTATTATGTGATGCTGAATGTATCTATTTAGGGTGACCATATCCCCACATTATAAACACAACTGATAGAAAAACTTACAATTAAATGAAATCACCCTCACTCTTAAATCTCAAGTCCTAGCTTATTCCAAACTGAGTAACTGGCGGAAAGATTGGTGTTTTGTGCATACTTTTGTGTTGCGAGAGAGGGCAAAATATGCATATAGGTCTATGGTCACCCTATTCTGGTATGAAAAGTCATTTTAAAATTAATAATATTTTAAAGGTACTCTTTTTGTTCATTGTACAATATGCCACATTTAACATTGTTGCAAGGTGAAGTTCCACACAAGCCTTTAAGATACCACTGCCCTATGCACGTGGGTATAACAGGTACATGATAGTAGTTATAGTCCTATTTACAAACACACAGACAATGAATAAAACAGTGTCCACTAACAGTGTTATTACCATAGAACAACACTTGTACGTCCATTTGATTGTGTCGATTAATATAGTCCTGGAATACTCAAGTACAACCACACCACAAATACCTGTATATATTGGTCAGTCATGGGAGATTTTTTTTTTCTTTTTCTTCTTGTAAATATTCTCCGTTTTAAAAGTGTCCTTTCGCCCTTATCGTAAAATGGACTGGCAATGTCTCACTGAAGAAATCCATTGGTAAAAAGAGGTTCCTGTCTGGGCCATAGTAAAATCCAACAGTAGCAAATGCTGCATAAGCACTAAAGTCAGAAGGTCTACGGAGTTTGTGAGGCTAAAACATGGCAGAAGCAAACTTAAATGGAAAGAGATGAAATACAGAAAAGAAGTGGCAAAAGACTTGATGCCACTCGAGTCCATAAGTAGCTCTGGTCCTCCTTATAACTGCTGGTCTTTGGGGCTGTCCGGGCAGGAGGCAGGCTGGCACGACTTAAGACTCACCAATGGGATATCTGCCATGCCACTGTTAGTGAAGTGTCCCTCTCCGCTCCCAAACTGCTTCCTGTCTCCGAAATGCTCCGTTCGATTCTCGCTTTTCCAGGCTCGCGTGAGAGTGTGCCCGTTGATGAGCTTGTCTTTCGGACCCCATTCCCTCTGAGAACCGAAGCTGGACACGGGGGACTTGGGTTGCGAGTACGATCCCATGGTGGGAGGCATCCAGCAGTTGTCAGAATGTCCCAGGACGAGGCATTCCTGCGTGCACATCTCAGAAGCCTCCACTAGACCCCGGGGTCCCAACGGTCCATCTGCAAAACACGAAAAAGGTCACAGCATTAGTCACTACAGAAACAGAGCTCATTATGAAAATCAAGGTCTGGGTTCAGTTTTAAGCTTCATTATTTTTGCTCATTATATACGCATGTATGCCTGCTCCTGCTCTATGCTAGCAGAGTAGTTTCATTGTAAATTAGTAAGGTTTTCTTTTTTATTTCTTAATGTATGTACTGCTTAATTGTAAAGGCATTGTGTATGTATATTGTATAAGCAGGTCCTAAGATCAAAATAAGTTCCCTGTGTACTGTCTACATCTAATTAGAAAGTATTTTATTGTTTATTAATCAGGAACTGTGTGTGTGTTAGCATGTTAGTTGTTGCTGTTACTGTCACGGCAAAACTCTGCACTAGTCTCTGAGTCTTGAAAAACACAAGGATACTTGGAATTCAAAAGGTAAGTGAGGAATAACTTTGGACCATTGCAAACTAGTTCAGTTTTTCATATTTTTAAGCATTTATAAATAAATAAACATAAATCAACTAAAAACAACGAAATAAAAAATACACAACTTCACAACTAATAAAATAAATCACTGTTGGAATACTAAAGTACACATCTCAGCCTATTATGCATACACCTGTTACACATACTGTACTCTACATTTTGTACAATCATCTGAACCATCAATCAAGCCTTTCTTCATTAAGAATGGAGCAGATGTGCTGAGGCTTCTCATGAGGATAATAATATAAATGCTGAAAGTTTCCACAGAGGAGCACAGGGCCATAATAATGTGTAAAGAGGGAGACACAAACTAGACACTAATAAGACAGAGACTTCAATGCACACCGGCTAATACCCACACAGTAATTAGTCCAAGATACTGACTTTTTGCATTTATTGAATTTTCTGCTACTTCCTAGATGTCGCTTTTGTAGAACTGCTCAGATAATATAGTTTGCATTATTATTTTAGATCAACTTAATTGGTAAAAAAAGGGAAAAAAATGATAATTATTTGCCAGCAAAAATGATGGACTAGGAGGAAAGAGATGACATTTATAAAGTTAATATTGTTTTTACTCTTTTCCTGTAAAGTATCTGGTGGTAAATTTGGGCAGATGGTTTGTATTATCTCCCAACTGTAAATGTAAATGGGTGCGTTTTTTTATGTGTCGCATCTGTCATGGTCTAATTATTCTGGTATTTCATTGTGACTTAGTTCCTGGTAACGGTAAACCAGTGCTTTTCTCATCATGTATAAGGGACTCATTTCTTAATGTGTATTTTCTATTCTATTACTGTAGTTCAATATTGATTTTTTTTTTCTTTTTTTTTAGTTGACTTTTCCTTGTCATTGTTCATGCATTTTTTATTGTAAATTATTCAGTGAGGTGTCTTGCCCAAAGACACAACAACAGACCATTACAGTGAGGTTTGAACCACCAACTGTATGTATAATTGATTATATTTTGCACTATGGTCAGCAGCATGTCTTTTTTTCTGTCTCAAAAAACACATGCATTTATGAGATAAAAAATGTGTATTATTTAATTATGGTAATTTGTAATAATAATAAGTTTTCAAAACATATAAATAAAATAAAAGCATGCTTGAAAAATGTTATATATGTGATTTTGTGATGTTTCTTGACCTTCGGAGTAACTTTTCTTCTCTTTATTCACATGGAGATAGGCTCTTTTGTGTGTAATTTCATTCTCCACAGTGAAAGGCTGTACTCCATGTTCCATCCATGTCTGACCTCCGCATGAATGCAAACAACACACTAAAACTAATTGGTTGGGTTTCAGCATAGCATCATTTGAGTTGCGCTGCATTCTTCTGTACAGTAATCAGAACAGTCTCCCTCACAACCACGTACCTAATGAGAAGAAAAGCCAACTGAAAAAGCTCGTATTACAGCCAGTCCATCAGAAAAACAGGCAGAACATAATTGGCGTGTGAGAAGCCGAACCAAGACACACATTATCATAGTTGCATAGAGAGAGTGATAACAGTGGACCCCTGGAGACGCGCAGATGAATTTCTCAAATGAGATATAGTGACATCTGGGGAGCTGTTAGGGCAGTGAGGAGGGCACAGGAGCGGAGAGCAGAACACGCATTAGAGCCCGTGGATGGACATTTCTCAGTCTTTCTGTTCATTTTGTCAGCCCTGGAGAGGGTAATGAAGATGTCCGAGGTGCTTTCAATGGTTTTGTTAAAATAATTATACAAGATAAACAGAACAGAAGTTGTGTGTGGTGGAATTATTAACAGACTCACTATGAAGGGGTTAGGAAAAAGGGAAAATATTATAAAGCTAATTACGTATAGTGCACAAAATACAACAGCAATAATAACTGTCGGTAAGAATAAGTGAAGTCATTTTATTTATATAGCACATTTAAAATAACTGTAACAAGTTGCACCAGAATGCTTTACAGCATGAAGCACAACATAGTGAAACAATAAAACAAATATAAAATATATAAAATATTACATGAAAAGGTAGCTTAATACACAAAGATAAAAGGACTTTTATGTTTATAATCAGCGTGCCTCGAACATTTTATTCAAGTCCCATGTGACGTACGTTGTGCTACCACTGTAAGAGGCTGATCTTGTATTTTAATAATAATAATTGCTTGTTCTCGTAATGCTTTTTATAGGTTTGATGAACTGCTACTTGTCATTGTTCATGCATTTTTATAGTGAATTATTCAGTGGGGTGTCTTGCTCAAAGACACAACAACAGACTGCTCCAGTGGGGTTTGAACCACCAGCTGTATGTATAGTTGACTATGTTTTGCTCTTTGGTCAGCAGCATGTGTTTTGTTGTGTTGATTTTCCATTGGCTGGTGTCCATAATAGAGATGTCAGATTCACACTGATGTGTGTGAAAAATACACGAGTGATGTGGCCTCACTTGTGTGGGGGGCATTAGTGGTCTGGGCTAATTACAAAGGGATTAGGAAAGTGTAAAGCCTGCATGGGTTTTTTTTTCCCAGCATAAAAAGGTAATCTAGTCATTAATTTGTTAATCAGGTGCATTTTGTGCTGTGCTATTCCCCCAGTGTAATAAACATGACCATTTACATGTAGATTGGTACAATCAGTGGTCCCAGTGGGCAGCACAGGATCATTTGAATCAGCCATTTTCCTGCTAATCTGCACATACCTGCTGCCGCAGACAAAGCCTGATTCAAAGACCACTCGAGGTATAGCCATTTGGGCCGAGAAAAGCCCCAGTATATGGCTTTATTATGTCTCACAGAGGACTCTGATTATCAACAGAGGAGAGTGGTCTGAGGGAGAGGGGATATTAAGCTGTTTTTCTCATAACTGTGTGCTGCTGCAGTTACAAGAAGAATATAATAATCATAAACTATATACAATGCAATAGTTAATTCTCTCTCATGCCCCATGTCCTTTTTAAAAAATAATTAAAGGGCCTATATTACTGAAAATTGACTCTTGTGAGCTGTAAGCCACGTTAGAATGTTGTCACCTCCTCAAAAACATAGCTATGTTTTGTTTCATTCACACATGTTTGAGTAATCTTTTTTATTAGTTTGTCTACATCTCTACAGCTCAAAATGCTCTTTTCCACCTTGTGATGTCACGTGGTGGTAGTTTTCAAGTTAACAGCCACCTTGTATCTTGTGTTCAGTAAAAATTTGCATTTCCAAGGCTGAAATCACCAGGTAAAATAAATGCAATGTAACATCACATAACAGTTTGTTTTTATTGTTTTTTTTTTTTTTTTTTTTTTTTTTTTTGAGAGAAGAACTTAGCCTAACATGTAAATATGTGTGAATGAAGAAAAACAAACAAACAAAAAAAAAAAAAACAACTCCAGGTATGTTTTTGATGAGAAAACAACATTATAACATAGATCAGAAAATAGTGCAACATGGGCCCTTTAATGAAGTAATACACATATTTCTCTATTATATGCACTGAGTATATGCACTGATATAAACGGCCAAAAAGTAACTAATGAGAAGTTCTATAATATCTCTCATTTTGAAACACATATTCCGAGTATAAACTATGTCATGAAGCTTTAAATAAAATATTCCATGTACTGGGTTTGGAGTAGGCAAAATGAAGTGTATTGCCCATGGGCACAATAACAGTGAGCGCTCTCTTCAGCCAGCAGACACTACACAGTGAAAGCACTGGAACACAGTTTACGCCTGCTGGTTTTAGATTGCCTCACAGCTCATCCTTAATACTGCCTGTCTAGTGAGGAAAAGACTCCAAATCAGAGGAAATTGGGCATATTTCAAAACACACACATCCAGTCCTGCCAGAGACATAATTGCTTAATTGCGTGGAACGACTATATTTACAGTTGAAGAATGTCTCGGCGGAAGACAGTTTTTTCTCTCTCTCTTTATTTTTTGAACACCAATAAAAAAACAGTCTATGGCTTTCTCTTCCATTACCAGCTACAGTGGGAGACCGTTCTCCAAGAGACAAAAACATAAAAAGCCAATTTCACAAGTCAAATTCAGTACATTAAACATTTCCAAACTCCCTTTGTTTTCCGGCTCCCTGTTGATTCAGATGGGGTCCGAAGCTCAGAAATATGCTGATGTATTTAATTGAAAGGACAGTCAGAGCAGTGCATCAGATGCCCTCCCGCTGACTGGCTGACACTTCTGAATACGCTACCCAGTTATTACACAGAGCCTCCTTCCCACATAAAGTCGCACCTTATTAGCTGTTGGTTCCACTTGTTTACGCTATTTTGCAGTTTTGCCATTGACCTATTCCTCCAGTGGCTAGCCCCATCTTTGTCCAGGGTTGTATAATAAACACATTTGCAGACTCAAGCGTTTTAAAATAAAGCTGCTTCTTAGCCATTATCTGGGCTGCTAATGGGGCACTCTAACTAAACGGTATTTGACTTGTACAGTTGTTATCTACCATAGCACTGTGTTGTGCAATCCGACTGACATATTGCATCATGTGTCTATATTGTGATAGAGCTTCCAGTAATTAATGCTACAAGAGCTATGTTGATATTTGGACTGACCTATGTATGAGTATGTGTGGCTGGGCAGTTGGCACTGTGCTAGTAGGCTATACAGTAATGTTTAGGAGTTAAAATGGTGACAAATGTGCAAAAATACAAAAATAGATTAAAACAACACATTTTGAACATTTTGATTTTGAACAAAAAGGTGAAAGTGACAAACGGAAAAACTATATGCTTGTAACTGTAATTTTAAGTGTGAGAGCCTTGTTTAACAGCACAAATCATCTCACCTGTGTAGTTCCAACCAAATCAGCTCAGATTGTGTTAAAATAAAGTTCAGATTTAAGTCTAACTTGAGTAACAGAGCTTCAGACAGAGTAGTTTTTTTTTTTTTTTGTTAGCTTCACACCCCAGAGAATGTCAGCTGCAAATTATCAATACGACGTTGGTATAGGAGTGATAGTAGTGGTAGTAGTAACAGTAAAAGTATAGTGGTCAGTTCATGTGCTGTTTGTGTTCCATTCCAATGATGTTGCTGTTAAACTCAATTACAAGCACACGTTTAAAAATCTACTCACATCTGTTTGAATAATCCTTTCACATGAGTACAGAGTTTGTATACGCGTGTGTATGTGATTGTGAAGTACATGTATTGTCCACTCTGGTCCATAGGGTGTATGGTGATATGCTGCTGTCCTGTTGGAGCCGGAGGAGCTGCTATGATAAGGAGCAGTGCACCTCGGCTCCACAGCTGTGATAAGAGCCATCGGCCGTGTCCACATCAGTGTGCAGCTGCAGCCAAACAAACTCACAAGATCCTGTGTGGATTATGTGTGAAATGCATGCTGTACAACCCACAGGCGATATATCTGACCGATACTTGTACTTTTTGCGTACTGGCTATCAGGCTTAAATCTCTTGTAGAGGCCGATATATTATTTGGACCATAGACGGTATATAGAGTTACAAATAGAAAGTGTGGATGACACGCCCTACATGATCATGGTGTTTTTATTTTAGTATTTTGTCCATAAATAAATTTCTATTCCTAATATGAGCTCATTTGACTGGAGCTGAACGCTACGAGTGACATCATACTCCCTTAGTTGACTTCTTTACAGTCTATGGTTTGGGCTAACCAGCTGCCTTAAAAACCTGCATAAAGTTTTATTTGAACACTTTATTTGTGGTGAGGGCTCTGTAAAACAAATGTGACTACTCTGCTCTCTTATAGTTTGTAGAGAAACAGAGTTGTGAATAAATTTGTAGTACATTCAAATTTCATCATTTGGAGAACGTAATTAAAATCTGCTCTACATATCGGCCCAAAAATATAGGCAGAGACAACTGGCAATTGTTTATTTAATTTAAATAATCAGAACGCATTGTCACTATACTGTGCACTGTGTATAGTTCTCAGAGACACAAAACATAAAATAAAAACAATACGGGATAAGTGTTGGCCATATTGACAGTATTTCCACAGCTTTGGAGTCAAACAGAAGAGTGAATCCCTTGAGATTTCTTCAAAGGCACCAAACGAGGATGGGAGGGAGCAGCATTTTAAGCTCCCAAAACGCACTCTGCTTTTGCCAGTAGTGTTCTTTGTGGCATTGTGTGACTTGTGTTTTCACGCCTTATTTCAGATCACAACTAACAACTCTGAGCTACATTATGTGACAATGTGCAGCACACTACAATCTCCAATGTTCCCTTGGCTCACAGACCCATTATTTGTATAGCTCTTTGCACACAATAGAATGCCACGACTTCACTTCTGGGCTTCAAAATAGCTTGTCTATTACTGTTGACAAAAACAAATGTGAATATTCATGTTAGAAATGGTCACTTGGTGGGTCGCTATTTTTGCAGCCTGACCACTTCAATTATTCCTGCAGCAATACACATCACATTCTTACATGGAATAAACAAGTCTGCTCCTTTCCTCCTGGCATTTGTTAAAAGCATGGCCAAACGACCCAGGGTGCAGTCACATTCTCTGTTATTTGGAGCTCCATTGAGGCAGTTTTAGTCTTGATGTGGACTTGGTTTGGGCCTTTTCTACTCAAGGTCTAGTCCAGGTTTAGTTTCAGCTTTAGCCATGGTGAATATGCAATTGTGAACTTAGACAAACTTTACTGATCGACAAGGGAAATTATTTGGATACAGTAGCTCACACATCACAATATTTTATAACAGCAAAGAGCAAAAATACAAATGGTAATAATAAATTCAAAATAAGTAGCAAAAACAGTAGGAGACTGGTGTCAAATAAAGCATAACTAACACAGCATTTATCAGTTTAGCAGATGAAAGAGCTAAATCTGTTGCATATCCTAACACATAGTACAGACAGGTACCCTTTGTGACACAGAGTTGTTATTTTATCCAGGCTTGGAGATACTTTAATAAATATAAGACCTCCCCTCTTATCACAATACACATGTGCAGTCTCATTTTTGCCTGTAACACTGTGTCCTCTTTTGAACATATTTTCAAAGTGGTAAGCTTGTTGCTCATGGTTACTTTACTTGAGAAACCTAGTCCTCTACACACCTACAATGTACACACTTTTACATGTGCACACTGTTTCACATGTGCACTCCCTCATGTGCACACCCTCTCACGTGCACACTCCCACACGCACACACTCTCACAAGCACATAAGCAAATAGCCGTTGGCGGGTGCTTGGTGCCGAGCCCCTGAGTGCTTTAAATAACACTGAGGCAGGTGTTGAGGAATGCAGGGATTCAGATGTGTGTCAGATGGAGCTGACTTTTGCTTACAGCCCTGTGCAAATGCTGCAGATGTCCACCAAGACGGATCACTTTACGACAAAGAAACCATCTGATTGCCGTCCTGATATGGTCATTAGGATGTGCTCACGGCTGCCTGTTTAATTCCACAGAAGCTGGTGAACAGATAGCATAAGCCCTGAGCGATTGCTGTTTAACGATGGACACTTTGACCAAATGGCACTCTATATACATAAGGCTTTTCTCTAGTCCTCCCACTCAGTGTCAGATCAACACAGAGATAGAAGTGAGATCCATATATATTTCTCCTTTCTGTCCAGAGGTGGTTGGTAAGTATAAGGGAGGGTTCTTGTTTTACTCGGATAGTTATTCCTGATGAGATAACGTTGAGCTAATTAATTGGATGCACACTCTTAGAGCTGATGTGTCTGTAATAAGCGGCATCAGAACAGCACAGGGGAGTGAGAGGAGTGGGACAGGAAAGTGATTGAGTGGAGGTGGTAGCGTGTCCATAGGGCTTGCTTATTTATCCATGCTGTTAGCCCATCCAGATGTTGTTGGGGAAGAATTGGCTTTGTTTGGTTTGGTGTAAGGTGAAGAAGTGCTGTACTCATATCTCTAACAAACAAAACCAAATACACAAAATAAATCCTCAGTTGAAGCTTGAGATGTGATGACATTTACTTTCAAGCCACTGGATTGTGAGAATGATTTGGAGTGGGTGAAATATCTGTTATATATAGTACCTGGACAGTAAAATAAAGCCGTCTGCTTAGTAACTAACTAAGACTGACCAGAGGACTGACTAGAGGCTGATCAACTGGACAGTGTCAATAAATAAATACATACATACATACATATATACATACATACATATCATTATGTATTTATTTAAAGGGCCCATATTACTCAATTTTCTAAACTATGTCATTATGTTGTTTCCTCATCAAAAACATACCTGGAGTTTAGTTGTGTTTCATTCACACATGTTTAACACACAAACACAAATTTAGGCTGAGTTCTTTTCTCAAACAGAAAACCCTGTTCTACCTTGTGATGTGGTAATACAGGAAGTGCTCTGGAATTGCCAGTCTCTACTGAACAAAAGGTAAAAGGTAGCTGTTACTTGAAAACTACTGCTTCATGACATCAAAAGGTGGAACAGAGCATTTTTAGCTTTGAAGACAGACTAATAATAAAGGGTTACTCAAACATATGTGAATGAAACAAAACACAACTCCAGCTATGTTTTTGAGGAGGTAAAACATTGGCTTGAACTCATAAGAGTCAATTTTGAGGCAAGAGTCAATTTTGCATAATATAGGACCTTTAACTTTTCTGGTGGAGGGTCCATCACCTTATCTTTTATCATGGATGCTGTTCCACTGTATGACATTTAAGTTATCTATTTTATTCAGTTGCAGGTGTGTTTGTTTTTTGTTTTGTTTTGTTTTTCACTAAAATACCCTTAAAATTATTGTGCCCCTTGAGGACATAGTACCGCATTCAAGTGGAAGTATGCGTAGGTTTGCCACTCCAATGCCGTTCCAGGCAAAGCAATAGCATCTTAACGGAGACAAGGAGGTGGTGCATCATCCAGAAAAGTTATAAAGTCCACCTTTTTACCTAATTCAACCATTTTCCTCAAAAGCCTTGTGTCTAAATAGTTCAAATGAGGACTGAACAGAGTGTTGTGGTGGTCGGTGTCCAGTGAAACATGGGATTATATCTGTGTGCTTCCCTGTGGCATATTAAATCCCACTGTGTGATCAGCAGTGAGGCTATCTGGGGTTGAGCAGATATGATGTGAACAACGCTGAACAGGCCTATCGTCAGGAGAGCAGCAGTCTGCCTGTCAGCCTCTTTCAGTGACTCCCCAGAGGCCCTGGCTGTACACAACTCCTCATGAGGAGAGAGAGGGCACACGCAGGGAGGAGCAGCAAAAGCACAGCGCTCCCAAAAGGAAATGTGGTGGTCCAAGAGTTTGTGCAGACAAGAGCCTTTAAAGACCACACCAAAGGGAAGCCACAAGAAAACCTCGTCAGCATTTATATATCTGTGGACAAATATGGTTCAAATAGAGGTATATTCAGAGCGGTTTGTAATTTAAATTTGAGACTGAAGAGCTGTTTATCTGACTTCAAAAAATATGAAAAATTACGTGGCTGCAGAGAGATTTGTGAGATGCTGTGGAAATATTTTGACTCATTTCAGGTCAAAAAACTACCAGTGTCAGTAGTTAAAACACTCATCAAATTATTATATGAAAAAAAAAAATAAAAATGACACATCATTTGTAGCTTTGCATGAGTTGGTGATTGGCAAATGGAGCTAGCGTAAGTTCAGCGCGGAAGACCTAACTTCGCTCCCGTTTGCCTCACCACTTCTTCAGAGTTTATGCCCTTCATGACAATGTCTTCTGCTTACTAATACATTTCTATTTGTGTCTGTCTGACTCTCTCCAGGTTGAAAAGTCTGATGTAACAATAACAAAAGTGTCTATGACTTTTTATATTGACAGAGAATAGTATCAGTAGGATTTCTTCATGCTTAGCCATAACAGAACTATAGCATTACCAGGTATGAGTTAGACTTTTAATACATCTGGCTCTGCGTATTGCTCTGTTCTCTTTCTGTGAGGATTTCATACCTGGGTCATAGAGGATTTTTGAGGACATCAGAAGTGAACTGAGGATTTTAAATGAAAACAAATTCTATTAAAAGGGCGACCCTCTCCACCCTAGTGCCCCCCTCATACACTTTTCTCTCTCTTAGAACCAGAACTGTCTCCTCTCAAACCTCATTCACGCGACCCAAGGGCAAAACTCTCATCCACAAGAAGAATATTCGATCAAAGTGCATGACTTCCTCTAATTAATACCAGCACACTATAACATTAAAATTCTATTCTGTTTCACCAAAATTGATTTAGCACATTTTTAAGTATGCTTGTTGATATAGTATTTTACAGAGAAGTGTATCATTTTATTTTAGTGTCCTTTGCTGAACTAAATTTGAAGTCAGAAACTTTTTTTTTTTTATATAGTAGAAGGGTACATAACATACAATCTCGTGAAAATATGAATCAAGTTGGTAGATAAAAGATTCATAAAATTATTTAAATTATCATTGGCATCAGGTAGTGAATTTACTCATAATTTGTAATCTAGCATTCATTCAGCTCTTTCTTCCTATAGTTTCAGGAGGTGGTGACCAGTGAGGGATCTTCTGTATTGAATATACAGACTTAGACAAACTTTATTGATCCACAGGGGAAATTAAATGGTAATAATAAATTCTAAATAAGTAGCAACAATAGCAAGAGGCTGGTGTCAAATCAGAAGCTACTGTGACCTGCTGCCAGATATGGCAAAAAATGACCCAAATCAATTTGATTACATTTGAAAGTATCTGGCTGTCCTTAACTGTGCACATTGTCCTCCTCTACCCTCACGCATACACACAATCTAAACATTTAGCTTTGTGCAGTGGAATTTCTTATTCTGTGTATTTTTGCACATTCTCTGCATGAGTTGGCCCATACACACACACCACTGAGCTGCAGTTTTGCTTACTGTACAAACAACCACTTTAACTTTCTCTTCTTTTATACATATGGTCCAATGCCTTCCTTCAGCATTCAGTAGAATATTAAGATGGTTGATAGTATGCTTTGTACATCCACATTTATTTACAAAGACAAACAAAAACAGTAATGCAGCCATGTTAACTGTGTATTATATAAGAGCCAAATGTACACATTGTGATGCAGTGAACTGATTCTGTCTGTCACTATGGAGACGTGGATGGACAGGCCACTGATGGAGAGATGGGAAATGACTGAGGAGGAGTGACACGACACTGGCAGCATAAATAACTATCAAATTGGAGATCCAGATGTCATGAGTGTGTACCATATCAAACATGGCAGGCCTATATATATATGGATGGGGGAGTATTCAAATGGGTTAGCTACTAAATATTGTTATGATGCAGTGATAAAGAACCCCAGTGCATGAAACAAAAAAAATATAAGATGGATAAATGTCTGCTTTTTTGATATTTTGCAGCTGATGTCATCAACAGTCACTGGGTGTGTGATGCTACCTGTAGGCACTGTCCTAAAAATTTTAATCTGAACCTAATTTTAACACATTTGACTAGAAAGAGATGGTTTAGTTGGAACAAAAGTTGAACTGATTTGTGCTGTTAAACAAGTCTCTCATAATTACAGTCACAAACTAGCTCGCATTAGCCAACAGTTTTTCATTTAGTCACTCTCACCTTTCAGTTGAAAATCATACCCCTAAACTAAACCATAAACACTCATACTGATCACAGGCTCCTGAAAATGTGTTCTTTAAATCATTATGTATTTTTGTTGTCAACAACAATCTTATCAACAATCTTATGTCTTAACATTTTTGACAGTGTTTGCTGATGTGTGCATTGTGTCACCGTGGATAACTGCTGAACATTTCACCACAGACGTACATGTTGAACACCCCCAGTGTGATGTAAAAAGTATCAATAGTATAACAGGTCAAATCTAACCCTTGTGCAGACGTATTTAAAAGCACAGTACATTTTGGCACAATACAATATAGCCCAACCAAATGCACTGAAATGACACTCTGCATGGAAGCCATTTTATATTCCTTGTCTGTATTGTTTTAACTTGTAATTATATTAAACAATAATTATATGTATTATGTTTGATTATGTTAATGTTATGTTGTTGTTTTTGTTGTGTCATTTTTACATTGTAAAGTTTCCACTGAATATGCACGTATTGACAAAACTCCCAGTAGCAACTGCATAGGTGTCAGTGTATGCAGTACATGAGAATTAAGTCTAAAAAATGGTGTACTAACAGTATGCCACTCAAAGCTCAACACATATGTGACAACAACTGCAGTTTAAATTCTGTATTCTTTATATGTTAACATTTTCTTTCTGTTCATAATTCAGTTTTCTTGCATCACAGCCTGGCAAATGGGATGGCAGCACAGATTTTCCAAACACATTGTTGCTTATTGCTCATTTACACTGCTTGACGAAAGTGCTCGGTCCCCATGACAACAAAAGCCGTATAAAAATGATTTCTTCTTCTGCCCGTTCTCTAATCTTGGACTGCATTAGAGCCAGTCACTGACCTTGTAATCTAATTTGAGTTCTAAGTCAGCGAGTAGGCCTGCCCCTCTCTCCACACTGCTCAATGCATTTGTGGTCAAAGGCCCTCAGCGTGACTGATGATAACAATGACACAGATCTGTAATAACTGCTCTAGTTTTTGCCACAGTGAAACACATTTGGATAATGAATATTGTATCTTCTGCTTCTGCTCCACTGAGAGTGCCATGGCAAAATGGCGGTCAGTGGAAATTCACATTTTCAATTTCAACCAAACGCATCTATTACAAGCTTCACTGTCAATTCAATTGGATGAAAGTGGAAAATTTATTTCAGCAGCTTCCACAGGGAATCATACATGGTCAAGATATGCAGTATGTATTTCTGGATACATATTTCTGGGTACTCTCTTTATATTTTATACTTATTTCGTGTTTAATTATCTGATATATATATATATATATATATATATATATATATATATATATATATATATATATATATATATATATATATATATATATATAAACACATGTCCTACACATGTCCTACACCACTATCAGATAATTAAACATGAAATAAGTTAAGATAATTATTATATTGCTGGCACTTTACATGACACTGGAACCCTATTTGTCAATTTACCTAAAGGTCCTATACTACACAAAATTGACTCTTTAGCTTTACTCTGAGCTTTAAGTCATCTTATAATTTTGTTACCTACTCAAAAACATAACCGGAATTATGTTTGTTTATGCACTTCCTGTATTGCCTCATGACAGCACAAAATGGAACAAAGTGTTTTCCGTCTGAGAAAAGAATGCAGCCTAAATATACAGAGTTTGTGTGTTAAACATGTGTGAATGAAACAAAACACAACTCCAGGTATGTTTATAATGAGGAAACAACATTATATCATAGATCAGAAAATAGTGTAATATGAGCCCTTTAAAAACACAAGAGTGCTCAGTGTTTTAGATCTGGATTGTGTTGTTAAGTGCAGAAGTATGGGTGAGTACAAAAAAAATAAAAGAAACAAAACTGGGGGGCTTCCAAAGGTCACATGACCTCAAAATTATAATGTTGGAATGAAAAAGATATATTCTGTTTCTGGCATGTGTGTATTCCTGTGGACAGACTGCAGTAGACATTGTAAGTAGTAGTAGTTCCAAGTGATTCTGCAGTGAAAATAAAAGGGAAATACATAAAGCCTTTCTACACAAGTTTGACATAAGAACTCAACATTTACCACAAACACATTTGTCTCTTTGATGGAGTAGCATCTTCTACATCATTGGCTCCAAAGTAAAATCTTACTTCTAAGTGTTTTTTTTTTTCTGCTCTACAGACTGATGCAGGCGTCACAATGATTTCCAACAGCATTGTTACTGAGCTATAGCAGTGCCCACAGTGAACTTACTGAACTTAATCTAGCTCCATTACACAGTCCCATGCTTTTATTTGGGATGGGGCATTTTAAACTCGACGAGAGTATTGATCATTTCATATGGAAGGACCAAGGCCTTTTTTTTTTTTTTTTTTTTTTGCTTGTGCACAACTAACAACTAACTTCATTTTGTTACTTTTTGCACATTCTTTACAAAATAGTTCTGAAAATATCTGAACATTTATTCAAAAATATTTAAGTTTCATACTTAACTTTCAAGCAGAATTATCAAAATGTGCTCATGAGACCATAAACCAGGCCTTTTTGCTCTCACATACCAGGGATACTGTCCTGAGGAAATTGGATTGTCTCCACTGATAGGAAAACAGCGCCAAAATGTAAATCAGCTGACCAGACACCACATGACCACTCTGAGGAAGTCTGTGAGTAAGTAGTGCAAAATGTCAGGTATGAAAAGAAACTAAACTTTGAAAAACTTTTAATAAATTATTAAATAAAAAAAAAATAAAAAGTAAATCAAGAAAGTCAAAAACTACCAGACCCTAACTTAAACCTAAGGCCACTGGTATCACTGAAGCAAATTGGACCAATATAGAAGCATTTAGAGGTGAGGACTGTACCAGTGAAGAAGTACAAGAAGTATACCTAATTCTTGGTGTTGTCGCTATCTTGAGCCTGGAGGAATGTGATCAGGAAACAGAACCTTGATAATCCCCTGGGACTTGTGTAATTGCAATGCTGAGCTACATCTCCTCTCTGTTATTAACCGTAATTTCTGAGCATGCTCTGCCTACATATACATTTATTCATAATTACCTGAGGGAGAAAGAGCCGCGTACTGTCTATTAAAAGTCTACCAAATTAAATGAATACAGAGAATGTATGAAAAATTAAGGCCACAATACAGTTATTTTCTATACTCCAGCGGTTCCATATATATTACCAGTAATTGTGTTAGTTCGATTGTTGCACTAAACTTCATTGTCTCCAAAGTAACAAAGTTGTACAACCATTTTTGTTCATAGCAATGGATGACTACAATATTAGTCCTATTTCTTTGACATTTTGACAAAGATATAAACTGCATATCAGAACCAAACCAATAAATCAGAAGAATCCGTAATAAACAAGTAATATTACTATTGACAAAACTTCTGTCCATCTGTAAATATATTTGATGGCATATGTGAAACTGGCCAAAGCTGGCACACTACAGCATCTAGTGGTTATATGTGAGAATTGATACTTTGCAGTGGCATCATGCAGGGGCTGTTCTACATGTATCTCTATTGGCGGAATGTTCAGCAGTTACCATGGAGACACAATGCGCACATTAGCAAAAACTGCCAAAAATGTTTTAATATAGTCTGAAAACTCAAGAAAAAATACAAAAACACATTTCCAGCAGCCTGTGATCAACACGAGTGTTCATGATCCTGTTTAGGAGTTTCAACAAAAAAAGATGAGAGTGAGAAACTGAAAAACTGCTAGCTAGCTTGTGACAGTGGTTTTATTTGTGAGAGACTTGTTTAACAACACAAATCATCTCACCTGCTGTAGTTCCAACCAAATCAGCTCTTTCTGGTCAGATTGTGTTAAAATAAAGCTTGGATTAAATCTAACTTGAGTAACAGAGCTTCTAACAGAGTAGTGCTTTCAGTTAGCATCACATCCGCAGGGAATGTTGATGACATCCACTGCAAAGTATAGAACAGGGACAGGTCTGACAGTGTAATCACGGATGGTAGCTTTAAAGACTCAATTGTGACTAAAATAACACTTAAACGTACCTGTAAACTAAAGACAAGCAAGACAAAATTAAAAATAAGAGCTAATCAGAACTTATTCATTTTATTTTTTCGGTTAGCTCACCACATCTGCGTCATCCTCACTCCAGTTTTCCCTGTCCACTCTTAAAAGCTGTCAATAAAAATATATTTAACTTTTAGTAACTTGTTAAGTACAATAATGACTTTCTATGGTCTTATTTCTCTTCAAGCTGTTTTCATTCTCTTATCACCAAATGTTTGGAAACTGTAATTAAATCAAGTGAAAATGCATAGATTTATATCCCACAAAAGACTACATTCCAACTGTTTTCTCGTGCACCGTTTTTTTTTTCTCATCAAGTTAAATGCGTCACGTATTAACAAGTTATTAGACATTGAGACGGAAATGTTGCACCTCCTTTATATGTTGACAAGGTGATATATATGTTATGAAGAAGTTGTGAAAAAACTTTTAACCCAGTAAGTTCTGTACCCATGTTAACTCATGCTTATACCACACAGAATCCACTGGTGTGTTATTAACAGCAGCAGAACATCGACAAAAAGGTAGTATAAATCTACTGGTGCAGAAAGGATGGGCGCTGATGATAATAAAAGCCTGTTAATGTATGCGATTGCACATTTGAGCTGCTGCGACTGCTTTGGATCTAGTTTTTATTCTATCTTTAAATACCCGCCTTATGTGCTATATGTAAGTCTTAAGATAGAGTTTTTGCACAAAGTACCATCAAAGAAAATATGTGTTTTTCAAACTTTAATCAGATCTAAACCGGGTCCATACCAAGTCAAAAACAAAAATTAACAATGACTGTTATTGTTTTAAATGAAGACTAAAAAGGTGGCCACATCTAATTGATTCGCCTGTAAACTAAACAAATCTGGTGTCCACATAAGCATCTATTTTCAGGACTTTCACAGTTATGGTCCATTTCAATTAAAAGATGTCTTGCATTTCAGAGCTTTCAGAAATTATAAAGTGCTAAGTGGTTAAAACATTTAGCTGAATTTAAAGTATTAAATCAGTCAGTCAGTGTTTATTTATGGAGCCTGTTACAACACACAAGGTGACAGTGCTTTCCAATAAAATCCCAATAAAATCCCAATAAAATCAGCATAATATAAATGTGTTTTTTGGACTGAAAACATTTAAACTCTTTTTAAACTTCTGAAAACGTCTATGGGAAGAATTAATGGGAAATTTACTGCTGGAACCTTGGCAGGTTTCGATGGTAAATACTCAATAAAAAAAACAAAAAACAAACACATCTTAAATACTATAGACATCCACCATTACTGTAAGTCTTCAGTCCTCCCTGTCTAATCGTATATAGATTGAAGATGAATGTGTCTGTTATAAGGGAACAGGTAGAAAATTAATTATTAATGGTAACATAAAAGAAGAGTGATAGCCATATGCGAGAGTGCGCTTGTCTGGATGGTGGGCGCAGAGGGGCCGGGCAGGTCAGGGCCTGGCTCAGCCCCCCAGTGGGTGCAGGTGGTCCTGGACTTCTGTCAGCCAAGTAATTAAGTGTCCATCACAGAGTAGCAGGAGTATGAGCCGCTCCCATCTCCATCTGCGCTAGCACCACACATACAATATGGCCACACATATGATCGGAGCACTCAGGCAAAACAAACAGCGTCCACTAGTATTTATAGCAAATCAACATGCGATGGAGACATGATACTGGGTACAAAGAGACGCATTTATGAGACGCATTTATGAAAGAGGATAGAACATGTTATGATGTAGAGACAATTGTTTGGATCAAAATAAATGCAGTTTTAAAAAGAAAAAAAAAAAGTACAATGATAAGTACGAGAAGGCATCTGACATCAAAATATGTGCCCACTTGAATATCCAAATTACTGTCTGATAGTTAATAAAATGTTTTCATAAAGAATTTGAAAGGAGTAGTAGTAGTAAGAGACGTGATTGTATCTAATTATAAGAATATGTATATAAAGACTGTATAAAGCGGACTAAGGGACTGTGACGTCACCCATAGCATTTGGCTTCAGTCAAATGAAGCTCATCAAAGCTAGCGGTTATAGAAGCGAATATGGAGCCGAGTTCCATATTAGAAAAAGAAATGTAATAACTGAAAAAATAGCAAAATAAAAATACCAGGATCATATAGAGCAGGTTACAAACATTTTAAAACCAAAATTACACCGCAGCTTCCAGCTATGTCTATTTATTTACACAGTGTATGATATTTTCATGTAACTTGATGTTTAACACTTAGACTCTGCATATTTAGGCTGAGTTCAAATGGAAAACAATCTATTCCACCTTGTGATGTGAAGTGGCAATACAAGAAGTGCTCTATTGTGTTTTTAAACTCCATCCACCTTCACCATTTGGATGATTTTAGCCCTGGAAGTGGAAAACTCTGTTGAACAAAAAGTAAAAGGCAGCTGTTAACTTGCAAAATAGCGCTTCATGACATCACAAGGTGGAACAGAGCATTTTGAGCTTTGGAGATGTAGACAGACTAATAATAATAAAGGGTTGCTCAAACATGTGTGAATGAAACAAAACATAACTCCAGGTATGTTTTTGAGGAGGTACCAGCATTATAACATGGTTAAGAGTAAATTTTGTGTAATATAGGATCTTTAATGAATATCTGGGCAACATCCTGACTTTTATTGCATTGCTTTCATACATATACAGGTAGAAGTATGTGAGAGTATTTTCTGCATATTATATCCTCCCTTGTAGCCTGCCCCCAGTTAATTGTCCCTAAATGCCCTGTGTCTTGGACATTTTGCCCTGACAGCAGCTGTGGCTCCCTGTGAAAGGATGTGAGCGCGGCGCCTCATTCCTGATGTCAAAACATGTGTGAAACTAATTTGTTGTTTTTGAAGATGGCAGCAATTAATCTCTCAAATGACCTGGCGAGATGAAATGAGAAGAAAGGGAGAATGCTGGGAAAATAAATGCCAGCATTAGAGACCAAATTACAAGATGACCTTACTGAACAATGATTTATGGATTCCCCAGTCAAGCAATTACAGCAGGTGATACCTTTGAAAATTCAAACCATGGAAATTAAATTTGCTCCTTTGCAAACTGTGCACTTGTCAAGGGCATTTACTACAGTTATAACTCTGGTTACACAAGCACGGACAATCCAGGGCCAATCAGTCAAAGAGGCTAGACCAAATCATAAAAACTCCCATAACTATACATAACACCAAGGGTAATGGTTTTAAAGAAGAGCTTAAATGTGCTACTTTGTCTTTATTATTGCCAATTCCCCTGGTGGCTACTATCTGTACTGCAGCACAAAGAAAACCCCAGTGGTCCTAAAAGTCTCAGTAGAGTGCAGTGATGAAAGGGACAGAGTAAAAGTGCTGAGGGGACCAAAGAGCATGCAGAAATATTGTAACTTCTAACAGCTCCACTTCTTTCACTTAAGCATTTAATTAGTCAGCGTTTGTAAAGGTGTACTCGGCAGAATTTACATTTGTTGTACTAATTTATGTGCCATTACAGATGCAGCAAAGGCACTGGAAGAATTGCTCTATGACCTGCTTAAAATATAACACATTATATATATATATATATATATATATATATATATATATATATATATATATATATATATATATATATATATATATATATATAATTTTTTTTTTTAGGCCCGAGCCCCTACATGCAAAGCCCATGCGCTCACCCTCGGTCGCCCCCTGCATGAACAGCAGTGCCCATTGACTCAATGTTGACAAAAGTAACGCGAAGAGCTCCTGTCCTGCAAATAAACTCCTGACATCAAGCTGTATCCAAGTCCCATACATATTTATAACTGCTAAAAATCAACAGAAATCAATGGGTGTCAATGGGCGACCCCAACGTGATGGCGAATGATGAGCGCGTAGCGTGGGGAATCTCGAGAGCTTTCAAAAAATGTATAATATGCTGTTCCCATGTTAACTGCTATATTGTTTTTGCTAAAAATATTATATTTTTTATTCTTCTTCTGCTCTTTGAGCTCTAATTTCACCTCATAAACATATTCAAAAACTCAAAAATTTTGCCCAATATTCAGAAGTGCCAAAAAATTTGCTAAAATATCTGTTGCGTAACTGGACATAAAAAAAATGGTGAGACAGCGCCACCAGTAAGAGTCAAAATACACTGCGCCTATGGGCTGAAAATCACCGTACATCATCTAGAGAAGTGGGGCATCAAAAATTATCCAATTTATTTTGAAAACTGTCACAATTTACGCATAATTTAAAACTGTATTGTATCCAATGGGTGGGAATTATATGTACATCGTTTTGCCTGTTTGTGAATATATGTTTTTCATTATGTTCAAAATATTTCAAATCAACATGGCTAGGTCAAAGTTTTATTGTGACATTTTCATGTAATCAATGAAGACAACATTTTTTATCTAATCTGAAATGAATCCCCCTTAATCTCTGTAGATTAAGTTCAATCATTGACTTTAAAGATTGCCATAACAACAGGATATTGTGTTGAGTTCAGGTATAATCCTTACATCTGTGTAGACATCCTGCCTCTCCACAGTCTCTTCTGCTGTTCAAATCTCTCTTTCCAAACTCACAACATGGAAACAGCCCAGTCTGCTCCACTCAGGTGCACTTGAACACATGTCTGAGCCTGGCCATATGCTTCTATATATGTGAAATTACTATGTGTATGAACAGTGACTTCAGTAGCAATGAGGATCCTGCTAACTCAGGTAGGTGATAGTAATAAAGTTTAATTTTTACAGATATAATAAGGCACAGCTGGTGTTTGACTTGGAACATGTCTTAATGCATACACTGTAAAATAGCATAGAGCAGGTTCAGTGGGAGCAGATGTGAGGCACCTGTTTGGTGTTAAGATCAGGGATATAACCATGGGGCCAAATTATGAATATATGTTTTGCATCTTGCGTTAGACTAAAAAGGGCCTAAACGTTCAATAAAATATGCATTATTATAAAATATGGACTTATATAAATTCACTGTCTTAAGATTAAAAATAAAGATGTGAAGATTCAAGAGCTTAGCTTCAATGTAAACCGGGCATTATCTCATTTTCATTTTCTGTTCATTATTGTAATTTTAAGATGCTTAAACGAGCTATTAGGAAACTGTATGTATTTGTTTGCGATCATTTCCTCTTATGCAGTGATGGTGTTTTTGTTTAAATGTTTTAAAACCCAAGTATTTATCTTGCTGCCGCTATGTTATAAAAGAAAATTAAGTAAAACACAGATTGCCAACAGAGGTCATAGGAGATGAAGAGTCCGATATTTTCTCAAGAATTTTAAATAAGCAAGTAAACACACGGCCTAATTAAACTGATATCTAAATGATGTGATTAAAAGTTAAATCTGCCGTACTGTAGTCTTCGTCCTTTGCACAAACACAGTAACAAAGTAACTTCAACTTCTAACGAATGGGTGTGGTAAATCATTCAGTGCAGTGTTATTAAAACAATCAAACCAAGCAAACATTTTAACACGCATCACTGGTTGTGGAACTTCCCACGCAGCACCTCAGAAAGTCTGTCCCTTAAAAGCGCTAACTCTGGTTTTATACAAAATAGGTAGTCTCTTGTGTCTGTATAAAACGAAAATACAAATAATAAAAATCTGACTAAAATAGCTTTTTTGGACAGTCAAAATGATTTACAGTACATTATTCATTCACTAGGCACTGGTGGTGGTAATCTACTATTGAAGTCACAGCTGCCCTGGAGCAGACTAAAGGAAGCGAGGCTGCCAAACTTGTCATCGGCCCCAACAGCACACACCAACACACATACACACACCACATTCATACTAGGCAACGTGGGTGAAGTTTGGGCTTAATAAAGTATGAAGAAAGACTTTATAATGAACAAATAGTGTATTTCGAATGATTCAGGCTTAGTAGCTATAATTAATACCCCAGGTCCTTAATTAACAAGCAGGAATCATTCTTCAACTATTTGTTCTGTATGAATTAAGCCTTTCTTCATGCCTTTCTTCATGATTTATTAAGACTAATTAAGCTGCAGATGTTATAAAGTGTAATCAAATTGATCTAAATCACAAAACTAAACAAATTCTGCTCCAGACCTCCAAACTCCAGCCTGAGTCTGAGCTAATTCCCCTCAGTGCAGCACCAGTACTTGCTGCACAGTTGTATGTATCTACGCTTTCAGTTTCAGCATGTTCTTTTATTTGTGTTATACATTGGTGAAAATAAATCCTCACATACTCCAGCGACTGTGACAAAATCAAACTGACAGTGAGACAACATTCTACATCAGTACTGGAGGAAACTAGTAAATTCCAAATGGCACAGTGTCAAACCTGTTCCTCCTCAGCGGTCCCCGATGTTTGATAAGGACTTTTTCCGAGTTCCCCTCTCAATGTCAGGAATCACCGGACGCCCGGACTCCTGATGGGGTCATGACCTCTGTTGCCGAGAGACTGCGACTGTGTTGAGCCTGGATGAGTTCTGTCATAACACACACACTCGAACACACGGGGGCAGGTACACACAAGAGGGACTGACTGGCAAAATGCTGATCGTAAAAAAATACTGCAGGCAGGAGAGACGCCACCTACAGGCCAGGCCAAGACCTGGCCGAGACCACAGGGTCCCAAGACCAGGACAAGGCCAAGACCTCTGAGGGTCGTGACCGAGACAAGACCAAGACTGTTAAAGGTCAAGACCGCGACAAGACCCAGACCACAGCCCATCAAGACCAAATCAAGACCGCCATTGTAATTTTCTATATTTATTTGTATTTGTTTTCAAGTTCTTAACTGGAGTCACTTTCTTTGACTGGTTTTGCAGTGATAGCCTATTTACCAGCCTCTGCACATTTACCATAGCAAATGCCCATCATGACAAACACAGATGGATTTGTGCACTTTTATTAGGTAAACTTCAGCCCACATATTACAGTAGAGCTACTCTACGCAGACACTGTAGCATATGTCGATTCATTTGTGCGTCGTGCTTCATCTTGCTCTTCTAATCAATTGAGGAGGGAGCCTATGTGCGCTTTACACAGGGAGAAGACAGCGTGCGAAAAGGCGAGGAGCGGCATGCTGACGTGAGGACAGGTAGGATCATGTTTTAAAAAGTTTAATCTGCCTTGACACAAGGGCACATGCTGTTGTGGACAAGCCGTGCGCTGGGGCCGTGTGTAGTGATATGTGCCGCGCAGTGTCCACTCGTCTAAACACAAGCTACAGTGAAATGTGATCGCACAAGTGTCAGACCTCGAGTCCGTGACAAGACCAAGTCCAGTCCGGTCTTGGTCTATAGATGGGCCTCTCGAGACCAAGACCGGTCTCGAGTACTATGACACTACATGTATTGGTTGATTTTTTTTTTTTTTTTTTTTACTCACTTCTTATTTGGAATGCCATTTATATATACAGTCTATGGTTAAAACAGTACTATGCCATCCCCAAACCAGGATAAAAATAAGGTTGCATCAGAAAGCACAACTGGTGGTAAATGTATGTGCAATATTTTCAGAATTAGTTTTACAAACTTTAAAACAAACAGAATGAAAAATCAATCTAAGTTACAGTATTATAACACATTTTGATGTATTGTATTCACTTATCTCTTCATAGCCACGGTAAGCTTTTCTTAGTGAATTAAAGGTTTGATTTTTTTTTTTTTTTTTTCAATTGTTAAACATTTAAAAAAATGTACTAATATTGTTTTGCTTGGGGAAAAAATGATAAAATAAGACTTGTTTTCTCTTTGAAGCCATTTTACAAGCTATGTGAGATATAAATGTTAAATGGTACAAAACAAATCAGCTGTAGTGCAGGGCTATAGAAGTGGCTGTGCACTGGCAGACGTGTGTTGTCATTGCTTATGTCTGCAGTGTTATTTTTAAACTCGGTTTGAATCCTGTGACACTTTAAATAATGCACTTCCAAATCCGGTGACAAAGAAGTACGTCTGAATGGAGAGCAGAGAGACATGCTGGGGACATGTGCAGAAAAAAAAAATAAATAAAATAAAATAAAAAAGAAAAAAAAGAAAAGTGCCAGCGGCCTCATCATTTTCTTTCCTTTGGCCCGTCTATAAATGGCATGCATTTTAATCCTTTTAATTATGGAATCTTGCTACAATTACCTCAAATTAAATTACTTTGCAAACCTCAGAAGGATAGCACAGAAGCTTGCAGAGAACTAGGATCATTCTGCCAGGGACTTAACCTCGGCTTCTCTATGACACACTGAGCCATCACCCCACCTCCCAAATCCAGCTCCATATGGAACAGAAAATATTGTGCGAATGCCTAAGAGCTTATACTGTACCCATCTGAGAACCCAATCAGCCCTCCAACTCCACAAATCCTCTCTTTCCCCAGTCCTACTCTATTCAGGGCTGCAGAGATTACTGAGGAGAGGCCTGCCTGGCAGCCATGGCACACTTAAATAATGGGGCTGAGAAATCCCACTGTTAGTTTGGGGTTTGGGGATCATGGCGTAGCAAAGGGCCCCTGTGCTCGTTGCTGCTCGCTGGTGAGTGTGGAAGATGACAGCAGCGCACTGGGACAACATGAATTCACAGACAGATTAGTGTGATTTAGAGAGGGAGGAGAAATAAACTTGAATTAAAATGTGGATTCTTCTGGGACTACCAACATGCACATTTGTGTTCCTTAAGATCCTGAAGTAGTTGAACAGACTGTTACATTATAATACTGTTGTTATGATTCTAAAACTGATTTCTATACTAAAGAAAAAACTTGATACTGGATGCATAGGCCCACTTACATACGTACTATAATATTAGCCTATTTTATTATTATTACCATTATTAATTGACAATCCCATATTAAGGTGCTGCTTTAATGTAACCTATTTTGCTTTATGTATTTGTTGCATTTTAGTGATAGGCCTTGTTTAGTCTTGGTTTACTATTGTTCACCTTTTTTTCTTTTTAGATGGTATTTATTCATTTTGACTGGGGTGGTTGCAAGGTGGTAGTTGCTAACTTGAAATAGAATAGTAATTAATTATATATGAATTCAACAACATTCAATGGTCTAAGATATTTTCTATTGAAAATTGTCTAGCACAACTTAAACAAGAGTATGCATACACTAATTATGGACTTTATGGACTCGATATTGCCAGTTCAAGGTCACTTGCCAAAATCTTCCTATTTTATATTCAGTGTTACTGGGGACATCTTCACAACTCAGATATTATGGTCTGTTTAACTTAACCTTCTGCTGACTTCTCTGCATCTGTATGGCACTGAGTGAGATGGAGAAAGCATCAGTCTTATAATGTGGCATGCAGTGGTGGCGATGAAAAGAAGCAGGCAGCAGAAGAAATGCAAAGGAGAGATAGTCCCTGGAGTGGTTCACAAGTCACTGGCCAAGGTTTAAATGACATTAGTGTGCATGTTAGAGGATTCACAGCCCAGTGCTGGGTGCTTCATGTGCCAACACATGCAGAAAATCTTTGACTGCTATTCTTAACCCTCTTCACAGCTGACCCGTAAAGACCGCCTTCACAGTTGGAATGTGGTGTCAAATCAACTGTGCTCAACATGCAAATTGAATTAATTACTCGATATTTCTATTGCAGTGTGATAATTGCTTTCGTCCACACGATAAGGAGGAAAGTGAGAAGATAATGTGTGTTATGAGAGGCCGCATAATGTGTCTGAGAGGAAGAGGTAGACCTTAACACTTAAACATGTCATGTTGTCCTGATGTGGCCGGAGTGAGATACGAGCTTTTTTTTAATCCAAAGAACTCCACTAAAACTACGGATGCACCAATCCAGCTATTTCAGTTCTGTTACTAATTCTGATACTATAGCTTTAAGTATCTGCCGATACCCGATACCAACCAATACCAGTGCAGAGACTGAAAACACCATTTATTTCTTTAAAACAAAAATAAAATAAGACAAAACAGATCCAAATGTGTTTTGTAGCTCTTATTAATTTGTGTAAATTAAAGTTATTTCTATGTAGCCTATGACCAATAAATAGTCTTCATCAATTTATATTGTATGTCCAACCAGGATAGCCGATATCTAATCCAGCAAATTTTACAGTATCGACGTCGATTCAATACCAGATCGGTGCAACCAAACCTATGAAACATGTTATTACTTTATTTTAGATATTTTAAATCCCAATATTGATCTAAAAGGACTTAATAAAATAAACTTGTCCACTGTTCAAAATGAGGAATTGAACTGCTCCTTTGCTGTACATCACCATAGACATAAGCAGAAAAAAAAAACAAAACAAAACATTGTGCCGGACTATGTTAACAGCCTCACCTCACAGTGTCTGGCAGAGAGCTGTGGACAACAAAGCAAGTACAGATTAGTTAATGCAGGAGAATAAAGATTACACACATGCATGAATCACTCTTAATACAACTCTGAGTGGGCATATGATAAGAGGAAATAATTATAACATGATTAAAAATATGTCTCCATTAAACTTGTTTGTCTGCTTGCCTTTTATTGACTGATGACTGTTCCATTCAATTCGATCCAAATTATGACTAACACAAGCTGTTCTACTTCACTGTCCTTACGTTGAACCTGTTCTGATAATACACACTGGTATAATAGCCACTCACTCTCACAAAGCACGACTCTCACTCGTACAAATCCCACTCACATCTGGACAGTTACGAAAACTCAAACTTATTGTCTCTTCACAGTCGTCAAAACAAAACTATCTAACCTTAAGTTTCATAAGGGTACCTGATTTGCCTGTGCTGTTTTAAATGAATGTCTATTCAGTAGAAAATATTGCAAACAGACTTTTTCTGTGGTGACTAATAATTAAATACATTGTCAATAGTGAATGATAGGTCAGAGGTGTAGACTATAAGGAAAAAAAGCTCTGAGTTAGAATAACAGTATGGCCATGTTAAAGCAGATGTAATTAAGAGTAAATAGTCCAACATGGCGCAGTGTTAAGGCCCATGACATTAGAAATTGCATTTATTAAAACAGCTGACCTGTATAGCCTCCCTGTAGAATTCATTAGCGGTTGACAATACGCAACAAGAGCAAGTCAAGAACAGTGGGTTTTGGTGTCAGTTTGGTGGAGAGAGATAGAGAAGAACAGAGGAAGAGAGAGAGAGGAGAGAGGGAGGTGATGGGTGCAATCTGGGCTGTTAATTAGCGCACATATACAAGGGCTAGTGCGGCAGGAGGCACGCCCTGTCCAAATCCTCCCCTTCATCTTATGCCACCACAACAAGGCCCTGTAGATTAACCTCTGTGTATCACCCCACAGCGGAGATGTCAGAGTACCAAAATGGACGACAACTTCACACAAGAGAATAATACTATGTATCCTACTAGAGCTAAGGCCTGCTATGTGAGCTATGGAATTAACTATAATATAATGGAAATAATGAGATAAAATGGTATAATACTAAATAGAAAATTAGATTCTGTCGAATGAACAAAAGAATATGTTTTGGCACTCATATAAGTAGCTTCTTCAGTTTTGACCTTAGATATATGAAAAGTAGTACTTTATTTGACACAAGTGATTTGCTATTTTTGCTATTTAAAGAGTCTATATTACGCTATTTTATGATCTATGTTATAATATTCATTAAAAACATACCTGGAGTTTTGTTTTGTTTCATTTACACATGTTTAATAGACAAATCCTGCATATTTAGGCTGACTTCTTCTCTCAAACAGAAAACACCCTGTTCCACCTTGTGATGTTATATGGTTATACAGGAAATGCTCCACTGTGTTTTTAAACTCCATCCACCTTCACTAGAATCATTTGGATGATTTCTGCCCTGGAATTGCCAAACTATACTAAAGAAAAGGTAAGGTAAAGTACATCCCAATATTTTCAGATCATTTCTATTGTAGTTTTATTGTCCATGCTTTCTTGTTTCAGCATCATGAGTTGGCTGAAAGCTATGTCACGTCATATCGGGCTTATTATTGTATTATTATTTTTGTTTTGTTTTTATTGCTTTTGACAGAGAAAAGCAATTTATAACAATAAGATTTTACCTTTTTTTCCCCTTCTCCTTCATACCTCCCCCATCACATCACCCACCCTCCTCCTGCCATTGTCTCCAGAGGAAAAAAATACATTAATTAATTAAAACAAGATAAATAAATAAATACAGAAAAAAGGAAAAGAGGGGGATAATAATACATAAAATAAAGGGTAAAAAAAAAAAGGAAATAATTAATTTTTAATCCTTAGTGTTTCTCCTACTCCGCACGTACACAGATCTAAATGGCTAAGACAAAAAACAGTAATGATCCGTATTTATGAGTGAAGCACAGCTTCAACTCTTGTTGCCTTAATACTGTTTTCACCCAAGGCTCTTTGTAGCGTAGTGTTCACAGTGTAGAGATCTGAAAAACTGTTACGATATTTCATCTTTCATTCCGTTCCAAGTCGCTGTAAAAAAGTTTGTTACGAAGCATGAAATAGGCTGCTCTCATTATAAAGGTTATGTTGTTGAAGCAGAGTGTGAAGTTGAGTGAGAACTGCGCCGCTCTGGCATCTGTTCATCAGATTTTTATTTAAACACCAGAAGATTGAATTACTCAGAAATGTGCCTTTTCCCCAGTCTTATTGTTAGTTTAATTGGGTTATAAAATAAATGGAATAATATGTGGGTTAATGGGCTAAATTAATGAAGCAGGGCGCGCACTGATACTAATGCTCCAAGCGACAGAGCTTATTTTCAGAAGGGTCATATAAACCTATAATACACAGCCCGCTCGCCAAATCAGATGTGTGGAGGTTACATTTTTATTGAACTGCTCATGTGTGGAATAACTGCATTTTACAGTGTTTCAAAAATTGTGCTTTGTCAGTTTATTATTATTATTTATTATTATTTATTATTATTATTATTATTATTATTATTATTATTATTATTATTATTATTATTATTATTATTTTAAAAGTCAGTTTATTTTCACTGACATAACAAAATAGCATATTTGGTAGAAGAAGTACTTCATAGAGTTCACTCTAGCCCCTTTGAATCTTATCAGTATTACTATGATGTCACCAAACATCACCAAACATATTCAGGTAATAGTAGGGCTTCTTGCTTCAGGTTTTGTCACACTCCGCAATCTAACAAAATACAATAAACACTACAGTGAAATAAAACGGTTCTTCAAATGAAGGAAAATGAAAATTGTCACTTTAATGTAAACCTTAATTGTTAAATTTACCAAATAAGAGTCATGTTTCATTTGTCTACAGTCATTTCAATGGTTTGATTAGTATAAATAGCTTTTTAATATGTAGTGTTAGCTTGAGGCTGAGGTTTTATTAAAATCACAGAGATTGTGAGATCCTGTCATTGATTCTTTCTCATGTCACTGTAGTGTCCTGGAGGTATAGAAGCATTATTCATGTAAGCCTGATCAGAGTGGCACTGGCTTGTCCTCTCTACCTACTGCCTCCTTTAAAAGCATACATCATGCTGGGCAACGACTTGACTTTTTTCAATGAAAGATAAAGAGTATCTTATTACCTCGCCATTAAGAACATAACATTTTGTTAAATGGACTCCTATTTAAAACACTCCTTCCAGCTCTGAGCCAGATTCAATGAATCTCTGCAGCTTTAATCAGGCGCGCCTCGCCTGTTTCTTATGGCCTTTTCATGATTAACAAGAATAAAAATTCATCGTATTTGATTATTCCAGGTCCTAATTTAAATGAGAGCCAATGTCGCCAAAGGGTCTTTTAAAATACATCTACAGTCACACTATGATATATCAGGATCATTTCCATTCTGGGACAGTGCAGGGACAGAGGTGTCTCCATTTAAAACAGCTCCCGCCTCTCCGTCTCCGCTCTATTAGCTCACAATAACTAATGCACTCCCTGAATATTTATCTTAAACCGGGGACTTTTGTGATTTGAACTATTTATTATCCACAGAAATACAATGCACTGATAAGATAAGGAATAAGCACAAACAGGAAATCCTTCACAAAATGATCTTCAACAATTACAAATAAAAAGAGAAGGACTCAGTATAAAATGTTTATCGATAAAAAAGATTTATAGTCTTTGTAGAGTCTGGGTACAGGAGAACCACTACAATACCGTAAATAGAAATGGAATGGCAAACAGTAGTAGTAGTAGTAGTAGTAGTAGTAGTACTAGTAGTACTACAAGATATCCCACCAGAGCAGTGTCTTATGTGGTACTTAAATGTGCCTGCTCCCGTCAGACCCATCTAGCAGAGCGTTGTTGGCAGAGAAGGTTACGTGCCCTGAAGATGTGGCACAAATGGCACCAGTGCAGAGCTCCAAACAGCTGCATCAGCCCTTCCCCTCGACAGGCCGGGCCCCTGGGAAAGATCACCAGGGCTCCTCACTCACCCGGGCCCCTCACACTGAATCACATGTGAGTGATCATGTGACTCCCCGGGCGATCACTGCCACTTGTCAACATTAGTGTGTGTTTGTCATTTAAACTGTCAATTCAGAGTCCTCTTAGCCTCGATCAGATGTGTCTCACTGGGGGCGACTGGTCCACAGGTATAATGTGTAAATAATATCAAACAGCCTTGGCAAAAGGTTAAAGGTGCACTGGGTAACTTTTCTTGGGGAGGTTACCACACATGCTACTCTCCATGTAGATGTACTTAACTGTTCAGCCTGGAATGTTTCCACACTACAGCTTTTTTAATGTATTTATCAGGTCAGGTTATTAAATCAAAGCAATATACCCCCTCTTTTACTCAAGTAAAAGTATCTCCTTAAGTAAAAGTAGTAAAGTACCTGTTTAAAAAAAGTACTGAAAGAGTAAAAGTACATTTGTTTTGCACCAAGTCTGAGATCGAATAAAGCTTCAAATACAGTGATTTACGGCATTAATCTAATCTGTCCCCATGGAGACAAGCAGGCCAAGGTACAAACAGTTCAGAGAGGAGAGCCAGGCAAACTCACACAAAAATACATGTTCTTAAATGTGTTTCTGAACAACAAAATGAATAAACAGATGGCATACCCTCCACCAGAGAAAGTTGCACAATAATGTCTGGTGTATACTTTATTGTCCCCATTGGTAAATTTGCCCTCTGCATTAAACTCATCCATCAAGACCACTGGGGAAAACTGAGTATTGAAAGTTAAAACGAGTTTAAAAAAGAAATATTGAGTTTAATTGTTACTCTGTGAACGTCTCTGGCTTCAAATGCTAATGGTTGCTTACTGCACATAAATTCAGTCCTTACTTTTCAATGGGATTACTTTTACAGTAATCTGTTACCAGGGCCAGACTGTGTTACTACTTCCACTTTACAGCAGTTGTTTTAAGTGTAGCAATCTCCCAGGAAACATCTGGCACATTTACGCACGATAAGTTGGGATTGTATCCAAGACACATTTGGCCTCCTGCTCTGAACTAGACTTTTTGTGTCTTGCGTACGCCCATCTGCTAATGTTACCCCATGTTTTTGAGCACTCAACATTTAACATCCTGCTTTCGTCCATAACAGGCATTCAGTACAACAAAAACATGTCATCAAACTATACGAAGCTAATAATGGTCATCAAAATATGTCAGATCTTCAAACACAAACACGGGCTGGAATATTAACACAGAGATTAAGCTTAACTGCCGATTTTACTGCTCAAGTCCTGGGTGCTGTTAAAATCAAATCTGCTCCTGAATAGCTTTCCAATGCTACCACTTACCAAGAACAACAGTATGGCAACTTTTCTTTTACAACTGGAAATAAAAGTTTGTCACCTAGATTAGTTTAGTGTAAACTTATAGTGCAAAAAAGAAATTAGCTGACCATAGTGCCAGTCCTGGAATTTATTACATATGCATGAGGTACAGAATCACAATAATTACTGTACAAACTTATTGTTCAATAAATAAAAAAATGGAAATGTATTTATTCTGTGTGTGAAGAGCTAAAAAGGACAAAATTAAAACTTGTAAATGTGCGGGCTGGTGTAGCAGAAGGGAGAGTATATGGTCCACTGTTTGTGTCTGCTGAGTTTCCTGGCAAATATGGCCAGTGTCCAAACCCAAACCAAGTCCAAACACCTCTTTGGCGAAGTGCACCTGGCGCCCAGTAGAGTAGAGGTCTGTCGCACTGTCGGCCAAGTGACTAGCAGGCAATGGGCCACAATTAGGGTCTTATATTAGATAAAAACCTGGATGCTGGAACATTTTTTATACTATTATGACTGTAAAGTTAAAAAAAACAACTGCCAAAATGTCTAGGGCTTTCAATATGCCTTAATTATTAGATTTTGTGATCTCTAATAGTCTAAAATGTTATATTTCAGGCTTAAAGGGACAGTATGTAGCCTGGGCTCTAACTGTAAAAGTACTGCAACCACAATTGAACCTGGCATGCGTACATACATACATACATTCATATAGACAACACATACAAGTTTTGTCAGTATATGGAAAGGCCATGCCTCGTGTAAATGCTCAGAACTTGCAGAATTCACTCACTGAGCTGCAGAGGCTGCATTAAAGACTGGCTGCAGGTGCTGGGGTTTAGGTAGTGAGGATACAGACAGGAGAGAGTCCTTTTAGGTTTAAACCAGCTGAATTTTAGAATGTAAACTGGCAACTCAAACGAGACTCATTCTGCTTTCTGATTGGATCATTTTCTTGAGAACCAAAACACCAAATTATAACTTAAACAACTTGGCCGTGCAATGTTTTTAACTACAAATAAATCAGCATTACAACTGTTATCAGTAAAAGCAACCTGCAATTTGATTCTGGGAGGTCATGAAAGTGAAAATTAAAATCATACATACTTTCTCTTTAACTAACAGAAAACCAGAAGGACTAAAAGGACTAACCAAGAACATGCTGAACCAGGAATAATTCTGTCTCTAAATTAAATTATATCAGTACTTGAACTGCAAAAGCCATCATTGGAGAATCACTGATCTGTGATATTGAACTTGTGTGGCAAATACTAAATCCAAATCGGACCCATGTTATCATTTAAAATGCATTACCCACATCATCCACTGCAGCAAATAATAGCAGACATCAAATACGAGAGATCATGTGCTCCATTCATTAGGACAGATTTGCATACTGCATGACACTACATTACTTTCAAATTAGTTTCAAAATTAAAATATGCAAATTACAAAGCACATCATGTCTGACGCCATCACAGCCAGATTCATGGCAGAATAATGGATGGCTTCTACACAGTGAGCTGCTGTCTTTAATAGTTCAGTACATTACACTGTATGTTAAGAATCGAACGACCAAAATACCGACTGGACTGAATTTCAAAACTATTTAAAGGTCCTATATTACACAAAGTTGACTCAAGTGAGTTTTAAGCCATGTTATAATGTTGTTGCCTCATGAAAAACATACCTGGAGTTGTGTTTTGTTTCATTCATACGTGTTTGAGTAATCCTTTCTTATTACTCTGTCTACCTCTCCAAAGCTCAAAATGCTCTGTTCCACCTTGTGATGTCATGAAGCAGTAGCTTTCAAGTTAACAGCTACTTTTTACATTTACTTCATTAAAGACTGGCAATTCCCAGGCTGAAATCATCCAAATGATTCTAGTGAAGGTGTATGGAGTTTAAACACACAGTGGAGCACTTTCTGTATTACCGAATAACATTACAAGGCAGAACAGAGTGTTTTCTGTTCGAGAGAAGAATTCAGCCTAAATATGCAAGATTTGTGTGTTAAACTTGTGTGAATGAAACAAAACACAAGTCCAGGTATGTTTATGATGAGGAAACAACATTATAACATAGACAACACGACTATTTTGTCATTCTTCATAAATTTTCAATCTGGTATTTAATTAACACTTTTTAATGGTGCCCTGTCAGCCTTGTTTGTTTGGAGCTGTCAGCTGAGAGATTAGGATCTGTCCAACTGAAGCCCAGTTCGGATTTGTGCCAATGAGGGAGGGACAGCAAGTTGTCCAATATAAACAGGAGGTATTTTCTGTTGATGAGTGGCTTAGTAGCTATATATATATATATATATATATATATATATATATATATATATATATATATATATATATATATATATATATATATATATATAAGATAGCAGGAAATTTACACTATGTTTCTCAGAGTTCTCTAGTAATTGAATATGAGCTTTATATAGTTATGGTTATGGTTATGGTTATACTGGTTCATACCATGTACTTGCTAAAGTATCGTTATATACCTAATTTAAAGGGCCCATGTTATGCTATTTTTTTATTTTTTTTATATTATAATATTGTTTCTTCATCACAAATATACTTGGAGTTGTGTTTTGTTTTATTCACACAAGCATTTTGAGCTTTGGCGATGTAGACATACTAATAATAAAGGGTTACTCAAATATGTGTAAATGAAACAAAACACAACTTGTGGAAGTAACAACATTAAAACATGGCTTAAATCTCACAAGAGTCAGTTTTGTGTAATATCGGATCATTAAATATGGTTGTACTCAAAGTCAAATTGCATAGGCTGTAAATGGAAACCACTAAAGTAACTGGCCAGTATCTCATCTAAAGTCCACAGAAGCAGGTATAAACTACAGTCAACACAAACAGAGGCAAGTGAAAGAATATAAATGAATGAAAAATACCAAAGATAATGCAGCGTGACATTTCCCAGACGGGCTTTCTGTCAAGTACCTGCTGAAACGGCCTGAAGGACAAAAACAGGTTGTCAAGTAGATTTAGCTCAGCATGTTCACAGAAGCACTATCGCACTAAAGAACACCAAACGCAGTCTCAATTTCACCAAAGAAACCAGTTCAACATTTTCAGCTTCTCCAAAAGATCTGCTTCAAATTGAGTCCGGTGTGATTGAGTTTCGACCAGCCTAGTCCCAGGACTATTGCTGCCCATGCCAATTTCACACCAAGGCAAAGATCGGCCATTGCCACAACCCATTTGAGTCTGATCATGCCATTAGCCCACCATGCCCTGCAGCTACAGCAGACACGCTTGGCATTTGTCACCGCAGAGGGGAAAGTGCCGGCCAAAAATTGTAGGTAGGACTATTACAATCTCAAAAGTCTTCAGATTGTCTTCCAAATCATATACTTTAAAGGTGCACTGTGTGACTTTTCTAGAGGGGATCTGCAATCTGTTTGTTTCCATGGAGATATTAATGTTTTGGTTTAAATTTTCCACAGTATGGTGTTAAACTATGTGTCTTGTATTTATTCAACTACAGGTGTTATTTATTGCTCAAAAATATCTTAAAAAAACAGTTATTCTTACTGTAAGTAGGGTCGTCTCTCCACTAATGTACACTAATGTAACTTGTAATTTAGTTTGTAAGTCTCCATGGAGATTCCTAAGTTTATGGCTATACTGTGGAACATTCTAGGCACATTTCCATGGACACAAGCAGGTGACAGACCCTCCAGCAGACAAGTTACGAAGTATGCCTTTAAAATGGATTTACTTTATATTATTGAAAGAGAGAAACAGTAAAGTAATAATTGTTCATTTCAAACAGTGTGGCATGTTCCTGTGTGGGGTTGTCACAGCAAACAGATGGTGTTGTGATATGTTTGTTTATGTGTGTTTCTCAATAACACACAAAAATTAAACTGTCAAACATCCAAAACTAAACAATATTTCAATGAAAGGATTGAAGATGGGGTATTACACTTCTATGGGGTTTTAGCATTTAGATCACCATGTTATACCTTTTGTTGGTTTGAAAATTCTATGAAAATATTGTGTGGCGGGAGCAAGACCCAGGTTCAAAGTATGGCCGCCCATTCAAGTTAATGGGCCAAGATCAGTGACGCATGTTTCTAGATTAGCCTAGCCCGGCTAGGTACTTCCGATGGCTCTCTGCCCATTGAACATGCACAGTAGTGCTCTTTTCTCACGGGGGCACACTCGAAAGCACGCAAATGCACACAAGTGTGTGCAAGGAGGGTGGTCTTGTGTATCAAGTGACCACTTTGACCAATCAGAGTGAGATGAGCTAGAACGGAGCAGAAGCTAACAATTAAAAAGCTGCTTTTAAGACAACTGAAGGATTTTGAGCTGAGAAAAAGTTTATGAGTTTATTAAAAATAGGTAAAAATCACCACAAAATCCGACCTTTTTGAACGCTGTAGGTGCTCTGTCAGCTGAACACAAACAGTTTGTGATTACATTGCGCTCTATGGGAAAAATCTTTTCTGTGCAGGAGGGATTTTTTTCATTGAAGTTCCAGTGAGTGGCTCTGCGCCAATTCAAGACAGCTACAAGCTAGCAATACTCTATCCAGTTATTTTAATAGATCCATGGGTGGGGGCATGTGGGAGCACTGCAGACAGCCTCCTGGTTATGTAGACTTGTGGGCGGAGCCTTAGACAAGCCTGTGGTCTCGTACATTTAAACATAAGGAGGGCTCCCCTAGTGGCCAGGAGAGGCCATGTAACCATACGCAAATGATTTAGAACATGGTAGTTATAACATGGTAACATGGTAGAAAGGTTCAACAAGTTAATATAGCATAATCTTTAAAGAAATGTACTCAAATTGACAAAAAGCAAATACAATGAACAAAACATGTCCTTTTGATTCATTCTTATTTTTCTTGTCCCTTACAACACATTTTTTACTCACAAGTAGCGGAAGGTTGTTCAAATACGTCTCCTTTTTAAGTCAAAGCACAAGCTTTGACCTCTACCATGTACAACATATTCAGAACAGTTTAAAGAACATTTACAAACCAAAGACTGTATTTCCCACAAGGACACTAGTCTTATTCTGTGTATTAGAGGCTAACAGTATCTATAGATGAACTGATTCCACCTGCCTTTACTGTACAAAGGTGGGCTGTTTATGGTCAGAAACAAAAGAAAGCTTCTTGCAAGGATCAATGCCAAAATAGTAGTTTGATTATTCTGAAAATCGTTTTACTATTTCAGATTCACTATTTCTTGTGATGTTGCCATGGCACAAAACTACTAAACAGATACAAATCGGAGTCATCACATTTACATTGTAATCATGATTACAATAGCATCTTTACATGTCCTTGTGAGTTTGACTTTAAATGTTTGACTGGACTAAAACTGTTGCACATATGAGGTGTATTGAGGACATTTCTCTGCCTCATTGATAATAATTATACAGCTACATAGCATGAAGCCCACAGCAGCTAAACACATTTGTGTATGGCTCAATGGTGCAGAAGTTTTAGCAGGCTGTAACGCTGACTCTCATCTTTTGGATTTGTTGCCTCCCTCCTCCCAGCAGGTCCACTGTCCCCAGACAATGAGCCTCAGCTCTGCTTCAGGCTCCACAGAGTAGGGACAGCAGACACACAGACAGCCTTGTATTCGAGCGGGGCCCATAGGCCTGCCATGTGTGTCCTGTTTGGCATTTCAAACCTCCACTCACCTCCTCTGCTCCATGGCAGAAGTGACGGCGCTGACAGCCAGAGTCCCATGGGACCTACCGGGCCTCTCTCCAATCTCCCTGGGTCAGTGCGGAGGTGAGACGCCAGCCAGGAGCTCCTGGCTACAAACACTAATTATCATGGCTGCCGTGCGTTTAGTGCTACTGTGTTGAGCAGTAGGTAGCCCTCCTGGTCACGCTGTCAGATAGCTCACAGGACTCGCTCTAATTGTGGAGATTGTAAAGCTATGGGTGCTTAGGTCCAGGCTGCCAACGGCAAGTCTCTGCATCACTGCCTTGTGTAAATAAATGAGTAAACAAACAAACGTTAACCCCTCATTGTGCTCCTGTTGATGCTGCTGGAGATGGAGCGCTACTCAGGCCTTTTAAATGTGCTGTAAAGGGGAGAAGTGGAGGAGTCAAGACACAGATCGTACACAGCACTGCAGTGTTCTCACACACACACACACACACACACACAGTGAGGCTCTGCCTAAACTCATGATCATTTCATAAATGCCTGAAGGCAGAGTTTGAGGCAGTGGACAAATATAAATATTAATTAACACACCAGGGACTCAAGTAATGTGTGAAAAGTTCTCTGCCTATTGGCTGCTGCCATATTAAAGGAAAGTCTGGTCAGATTTTAATGTGGTTTGGAATATGCATTAGAACTTCAAACACAAACTTCTGAAGTTATCATTCCACTGATTTTGAGTTTTACGATGGAGAATAATGATACGAGCGAGTCTCTGCAGAGGCGCTCACATGGGGATTATCAGTACAAGCTCCCTAGGTCATCATCCATAACATCTTATGTATGCCTAGTCATGGACAACGGGGAAACGCAAATCCCATGACAACATTAAAGGAATTCAACCTTTTCAATGTCCCTCTACATTTTTCATCAAGTTATATTTAAAACATGATCTACTGTTTCTTTCCTTTCATATGGCCTTGCCTTTGATAGCGGGTCATAAGCCTAGCTAAGTCCAATTTGAATCTGTGGTCTCATTGTGACATGAAGCTGATATTACACATCATCTCCTCTGGAGCCTGGGGAACATCACTAAAGTGTCCTGCTGACAGTTTGGACGGGACGATCTTGTGGAGCGCTGGACACCCACATCCTCTGACACCACAATGAAAACCATGAGTGGGCACTTTGTGACAGCAGCCGGTGAAGAGGTGGGCTGACACTATCTGTTTTCTCTCCATCTCCACATGGACCATGTCAGGACAGAAAAACAAATGTCACTCCAGGGGATTATTGCTTACAGAGATGTCAAGGTATTAATGCTGCAAGTGGTTTAGTTTGCAAAATGAACCTAAAACAGTGTAACTTCACTGGGTATTTCAGACAGGTGTTCAGAGATGAGTGAAGAGAGATAACCTCCTTAGCTAACCTTAGCATGTCATACAGCAGCCACCATTTTTAATGAACCTGTCAGTGTACTGAATGAAACTATGGATCTGTTGGAGTGGTATGGAAACAAATACAGCATTTAGTGTGTCAGTTCAAGTGAAGTGTGAATGTAATGTCTTTTGGTTACTGCGGTTTAATTTTGTTCCTACTTTATTCTTCTTCACTATGAAAATTATCTAGTAGGTCTGCCACATTCTTGTTTCCAGGATGATGCTATTCCTTTGCCTGGAATGTTCCAAAGTATAGCATTAAACTTGTCTTCAAATCAATCTCCATCTTCATGGAGATAAGCAGGAGACACAACCACACAAAGTTGCAGGTCTGCATAGAGGTGATCCTGCTCATAGAATTTTGTTATTAGAATATAATAATAATAATAATAATAATATATCCATAATACATTTCAATATATTTTTGAGCAATACAAATACCTGTTATCAGAGGTGGGTAGTACTCAATTACATTTACTCAGTTACATTTACTTGAGTAACCTTTTAAAGAAATTGTAATTTTCTAGCAGCACATTTTTTTCTCATTTTTGTAGTTTATCCTTTAAAAATACCAAATTTTGTGCATTTTAATGTCTTTAACTCTTATTTCAGTCATACTTTTCCCAAATACATTTTTACTCTTGCTTCAGTAATGTCTTGGACCATTAGTTTGTACTTCTGCTTGAGTAATATTATTTTGAAGAACATTACTCAAGCTTCAATGTCTTTTTAAACTTCATACAACTTCACTAGAATCATTTGGATGATTTCAGCCCTGGAATTGCCAATCTCTACTGAACTAAAAGCTGTTAACTTGAAAACTACCGCTATATGACATCACAAGGTGGAACAGAGCATTTTGAGCTTTGGAAATGTAGACAGACAAATAAACCAGCATTAGTCAACCATATGTGAATGAGCAAAACACAACTCCGGGTATGTTTTTCATGAAGTAACAACACACAAGAGTCAATATTGCGTAATATGGGACCTCCAAATATGCCACATTTATCAAAAGCAACTCTTTAGACTTATAGTTGTATAAGCAGACCCTAAGACCCTGCTTAACTCCAGCTCCTCCATAGGATCCGCTTTAGCTTTCACATTAGTCCAGCTGCATGTGGACCTGTCAGAGCAGAGTATAAGATGTGCATTACAGGCATTTCCCTCATGACTGAGCTGCGCTGAACAGGTGTGCAGCATATATGTTCACCATCATGAGAGATTTACAACATCAGACAAATCAAACCCGTTCCTCTGATCTCTGCTAAGAAGAGGTTATCCAGCCAGGTACAGGCTCACAGATGGCTGTCTTTACCTCGCACACTGGCACCAGAGCAAGAGGTTCATGTTTTTTTAAGCAACGCGTCTTACAGTGAAAGTTATAGCTCAACAGAAAAGCCCGGGTATAAATTGTACAGGCAGCGTTTCAACTGGAGTAAATCTACTTTAGTAGCAGCTCACTTAAAAATAGTGGGAATAAATGGATGAGTGAGTGTGGCATTCAGACCTATACATAACATCACAAGTGGGTGCTCAAACTGATCACTCAGCCTTCATTTGGAGGCGATCAAGGGCGCTATTAATGTGTACTAAAATACCTCTTGTGTTACATGTAGTGGAGCTATGTATGAGTGACTATGTCCAAATTCAGAGGGTTAAAGTGGCTATGATAGGTTAGACTACTCATTTTACCAAAACACAGTTCAAATCATTATATTTAAGATTTTTGCAAAAATATTCATACATGTTTTCCTCCAAAATTTAAGTTGTACTTCCTGGTTGGAAATTGTGACATCACACTTTGGAACTGTTATCCAGCAAAACAGCTCCAATGTACACAGAAATTATTATCTGACAAACACAAATATAGGAAAACATCTTTATTTTGTTGAATTAATGTTTAAAGTATCAGAAAAAATGTGTTTATGTGTAAATTGTGCAAACTTTTGGACAGAATTCTACTTAGTGTGATGTCATCAGTATCTTTTAGAACTCTACTTCCCTTGTTTTAATTTTTGTTTTCAACTTTTCTTCACAAATTGCTTCTTGATTGGAGTACAATGATTTATAGTTACAATAGTTATAATCTCACCAAATTAAGTCAAAAATTAGAGAATCATAAAAAAACATAAAAGTTTTTAATTATGCACCAGAGAAACATGCTGGAGTGAAGCAGGACTCTTGAGTTAGACAAGAAGTAAAACAAGAGATGAATATGTTTTATTGTTTATTGATGAAGTAAGCAGATAAAGTTAAAATGTGGTACTCCGTAAATATATGTACATTGAATAATCACCTAGACAGAAGCAGCCTGCACCTGCACCTTCATAATCAGGCTTTTGCACATCTTCAGTCATGCAAGAAAATCCTCCTCAACCCATCTAAGCCACATTCAAATATTGCTATTTCAATTCCTTACTCTTCACTTCACAATCGTATTAGTAGTAAATGTTGTGAAGACTCATTTTAAGAATTTTTAGCATTGCCATTTTTCCTATCACTTTCAATAATGCATCAGGTTTGGCTAATGTAATTTACATAAACATAAATAAATGAAGATTTGTGAAAAAGTAAATAATGCAACATACTTCCCCAACAGCAGACCCCATTAGTGCAAAGACCCCATTACCTCAATCTAAAGGACAGGATTTCTGCAATTCCTAGCCACATTGGTAAGGCTTTAATTTAAGATATATGCAAATAATAAGTACATAAATAAATAACATGTTTTACTTTGTTGTACACAAGAGGCAAACCTTATGAATCTTACAAAGCCTTGTGTTATAAATCATTGAACATTCCATATATGCAAATATGTGACAAAGTCATTTTAAAGTGCTTGATATTTTCTCCCTGGCTTATTTGTTAAAACAGCTGTCACGGGTGCATGGAACAGGTGGCACGGTTGATTTAGAAACGCGGCAGAATCCACTCCCTTATGTTGGAAAGGAGTCATAAATGAACAAATACGCTACATACGCGAGGGTTTCTCACTGCACAACTTCTCAGTGAGCTTTTCAAACTCAGCACTACTGTGTGTTGTATGTATTGTAACTTTAAAACCATAATGTGTTTTTTATTGTTGTAAAAAGGCTATTAGAAGTTGGCAACAACCTTTGTGTCCTACGCATCTGTCCCAGTACATTTGTTGTAACACTTTTAGCATTTAAGAAACAAAATTGTGAATGACGACATGGCAATTTTACCAAAATCATCAATTAAATCACAATTAAATTTGGCCCATAACCAGCCCTGTGTATCAGGTGTAGTGAAAGTAAAATATGGTCCTGCATTTCCTCTGGAGAAATGGTATGTTAAGACTTTTAAGTTGAAACTTGTGACTTTGAGCCCCTTAAGCTTTACACAGGGTAAATCGCAGTGTAACTCTATTACCTATGGGGGTAAGGCTGTCTACCATGCAAAATCGTAGCTTGTAATGGGGGGTAGATTAAACGCCATCACTCTCACCTAGTAGCAAATTCTACACCAGTAAGCAACAAATGGCTTCTGCTGCTCTGGGTGACATTTTGGGATTAGCTCGTGATGTCGGGGGCTGCGGCAGGACCCCGTGGGTGGGACCGTCCGGGGGTGTCATAACAGTTTCCGTGTTGCAACATGTGCTCACAGATCTGCCCCTTCCTCTATGGCCAGTGATACTCCAGGACTGACCCAGAAAAACAGGCACATCATTCAGCTGTATCTTTGTGAATCTTTACAGAAAGTCAAATCAGTCAAGTAAAGTACTTCAATCAAGTAAAAGTACTGATACCAGGGCAAAAAATACTCAAGTAAAAGTGTCACATGAAAATAATATTTAGCTTCAAATGTTGTGATTTAGATACAGATTTGGGCTGAATTTGGTTCAGTAGAAACAATTTAATTGATTGTATTTTCTAGCTGTATAATGTGTTAAAATGAATCCTGCAGGTCTACAGTAATAAAAACTAGTTTTACTTTTCAGTCCTGTTAAAAATGTAGTAAAGTTGAAAGCAGAGATACCTCCCCTCAAATGTAGTTAAGTAAAAGTAAAAAAAAAGTATTCAGTTTAAAATCTACCGTAAATTCCGGACTATAAGCCACTACTTTTTTCTCACACTTTGAACCCTGCAGCTTACGCAAAAATGAGGCTAATATATGGACGGATTATTTGTTTACACACAGCGGATGCGCGCACAGCCAGAAAGCGCCGCTGTCTGTGCGGTTAACATGAAGTTGCAATGTTAGCTAGCGCAGTTATCAGTGCACTTAAACAGTTTATCAATGTGTGATAAAATAAGTTATGATGCTAAATTAACATTAATGAGTGAGATACATGTTAATAACTCGTATGCGTTGAATGCAGGCGAGTGCGTAAATGACGAGAAGAAACGTTGGACATCCACTCATACCTGATCGATACACCTAACCCCGCCCCCGAGAGAGCCTGAAATCTGCTGAAATCCTACGAGACACTGACACGATAGCAGACAGGACAGCGGCTCTTTCTGCAGGAGACATGCGCAGCAGAGCGCCAAGTGACGGGGGCGCAAGAGAGAGACAGAAAGGTGGAAGAGATGATGGGCCAAAGAAGATGCTAGTTTGATTGTGTTTTGAACAGTTATTTTGCGCTTCATGCACACACCCTCCTAAAGGAAAACACATTAAGAAATGCATATGACGCAGCTTTTAAGTTACAGGCAATTGATCGAAGGTTGAAGAAGGAAATAGAGCTGCTGCACGTAAGCTTGGCATCAATAAGTCGATGGTGAGACACTGGCGACGGCAGCGTGACGAACAAGAAGACGACAAAAGCTTTCAGAGGCAATAAAAGCAGATGGCCCGAACTTGAAAACGTTCTTGAAGACGCGGACACCTGCGGCTTATAGATAAGTGCGGCCTATATACATACAAGTTTTCTTTTCTTTTCTTTGTAGTTGATGCGGCTTATATTCAGGTGCGCTCAATAGTCCGGAAATTACAGTACAGATGCCTAAAATGTATACTTATGAACTATACTACTTTTACTTTGTTATGTATCACCACTGCCTGGGCTGAATAGTTTTAAAGGTGCACTACGTAACTTTTTTTGAGCTGGTTTGGGGGTTCCTCTACCTGCTTGTCTCTATGGAAATACTTAATTTAATAAAAAAGAAGGGGCCTCTTCACAGATCTGATCTGTTGGAGTCACCCCCTTGTTTCCCTGAAGTTAGAGTTTAAAACCATACTGTGGAACATTTTAGGCAACGCAATAAAATCTCCATCATTTCAAAGGCTAAGTGAGTTTATTCAAAATAGCAGCCCTTGCGTATATTGTCCACGTACTATTGTTATGGCTGCTATAAGTGTACTTTACTAGAAAACTACCTTCAATGCTGAAAAACATGAAAAGCATCAGTAAAAGACACAACTCAGTCTCAGTTGATGCAAATTTGTAGTTATAGTTTCACAGTTTTCTCCTGGCTCACTCTGCATGCTGTGAATGCACTGAAATGCTTATGAATTTGCAAAATCAGATCAGATGGTGGCGCATGTATAATCTAGGAAGATCGTTTTCCCATAAATCACTTGGCATCGCATTATAATTCCCACCACTTTTTCGTAGTCTATTGAAGGCAGATGCCACTTTGTTTGTGTTTGTTTGTTTGCCCATCTTTCTGTTCTAATTTGCTCCACTCATCAAAATTCAACTTGATTGCGTGCCGATTCATCTATCTCGCTTTAATATTTCACCCGGAGTTCAGAGGAGAGCAAGTTGCCAAATACAAATGATGAAAAGCTGAAAATCGGGATGGAGTGTTAAAAATAAAAAGACAGCAGTGGGTGATGGAGACGTGGCCCGGTGTGGTGATGCATGGAGAGGACTGCAGGGTTATATCAAGCCGAGGGAGGGGGCAGATAAGTGAGAAAAAGGTGACAGCAGAAAATGAAAGGAAGCAATAGATGGGAACCTGTTGGCAGGATGTTGCGGCTCATCTCCAGCCGTGGTGAAGTGCGTGGGCGTGAGGGTTCAGACTACACCTGGGTCAGAGCGACGTCAATCAGCTGTCACAGAGGAAAGGAGGCCCAAGGCTCACCGCGGAGCTTGTCAAATATCAGTGCTAGAACATAATTAAATGAGTTCATACTTTGGCAACAGGATATCGAGTTACTTTTTCAAGACATGTCAAGTCACTTTTTTATGGAAGTTCTATTATTTGTATTACTATAGTTCTATATTTTTTATTTTTACTTGTACATATACGTTTATATAATTATTTTGACAGTCTCTTGTTATTTTTGCTACTTATTTTTAATGTATTTGTGTATTTCTGTACCATTTAGATTTTTGCTCTTTGTTATTATAATATATTGTGATGTGTGAACTACTGATTCCAAATAATTGCCCTTGTTGATCAATAAAGTTTTTCTAAGCCACATTTGTAAGTTCAACCTAAAACCTAAAATTTTGTACATTTGATGTCTGCAAATAATTCTCACAATATCTGTGTATATTCTCTCTTTTGATTGGATTCGCCACCACTTTGTATCCATGAAGATATTATTATTTACCTGGAATGTTCCACAGTATGGCATTCTATCTTGCTTAATTATACGTGATTTTTATACCATGAGTGAGGTCACCTTTTCACAGATCTGAGCTGGAACTTGGCTTGATGATGATAGTTTAATGCTATACTGTTCAACATTTCTGGCAACGCAACTAACAGTTCCAGGGACATAAGCCTGTAGTGGACCCTCCACTGGAAAAGTTACATAGTGCATCTTTAATAGTTTGATTGGCAACAATGTGAAAATGATACCAGTGTTAGCCTTACATTCTAACCATTTTCCAAAACTACTTGTTCTTTTTCACTACACCCAAATATCTAAGTCTTCTTCAAAGTCTCCTGTCTCTTATGCACAATTCATCCCCTGCTGAGTTCAAAAACACAGTATTGGAAAGCTTTAAAAACACTGTGACGGGCTATATTAACCTGAACACTCTCCACACACTGCAGCTGGACTGACCTGCACTCTTTGCTACTCCATGCAATCCAGCTAAAACCCCAAATGCTTTCAACATGCTTTTAACACAACCACTGACTTGTGAACCCATTGAAAACTTTATTCAGTTAAAATGCACAATTTTGACATGTGAACAAGTCGCTTTTGCACCTCACTACCTGGTAAACACATTCACTTCTCGTTTGCCACAAAAAAGCAATTAAATTCCTGACCCTACCTTAGCTCTGATGTATTAAAAGTCTCTCTGCTTATGCTGCCATTAAATTGTCCACCTGTGAAAAACTATGCCCTATTTTTTCCTCAATGCACGACTGTCCTTGCAGAGGATATTCTCTATAAGTGTTGGCCACCTATATTTCTGCTTTTCAAAACTCACTTTATTTTGTCTATGGCCTTTTCTCTTCTCTCTGTATGCGCACTGGTCGGAGAGTGATTACTTCTCACCTCGCCAGCTCACCTTGACTTCAGCTGTCATCCCTCCATCTATTTTCAATGTGTGTGTTTTTTTTTTTTTTTTTTTGCCTCTTATTAGTTGGTGCAGTCTGAAGTCTCTGCAGAGAGACTGTCTCCCAGTCTCTGTTGGATCCTGACACGTCTGAAAATCAAAATAGCATTGTTTTAAATCCAGTACTTTTGTGTGCAGTCTTATTATAGTTTCAGTAGTTTTGCGATGAACTAAATTTGAGCATTGCTAACTACAAATACTGTGAAATTAGTGTTCCGGAGGCATTGACCCATTTTAGCGCTAAAATTCTTGGTCAGTTAAAGTGCATTGGATAACAACTACAAGCGGCATGATGCAGCACTGACAAACACTCGTGAAATTATGCAATCATCACTAACAAAAATATGTTTTAACCATTGTAATATGAACTCACAATCATATATCTGCTAAAACGACATAATACTCCAGCAATCCTTCCAATCCAAAATATACCATGACATTCAGTCACAACCAAGTAGGCAAAAACAACATGACAAGGTCTTACATAAATTTTAAATGTTGTCCACAGTAAACACAGCATCCTCTGCGATTGGTGAAGCTGTCAAACTGTCACTGACAAATTTGTCCCTTTTGTCTTCTCGTAATCACCAGTCCCCTTCAGCTGTCCACTGTCATCCTAAATACTTGGGCTCAGCTGTGATACATTCTTCCCAAACATGTCAACTCGTGATTGGCCGTCAGAAAGATCATGGACGTCACGGCGATGAGTAAAACAACAATGTAAGATGCATCTATGGTCTGCAGATGACAATCTGGTGAACTTGAAGCACAAATCCTCTGGGAGAAAGGTGAGGACACGTTGTACGAAGAGTTCTGAAGAGTCCTAGAACAGTGATAAAACGGTGATACTTTAACCTTGGCATAAGTTTCCTCACATGTCTTGATTTCCAATGAGGCGTGTTTGAATGCAATACTTAACAGAAAGAAGAGGTCTGAGGTCACGGTACATTCAGTTCTGTCTATAATCTGCAGCTTTATTAAAAATAGGCATATGAAAGTTGACTCAAAGGAAAAAATATGCTCACATTCTTCATACATTGGTCCGGCTGAGGGCTGCAGAGCGTATGTCCATTAAGTTGAAAAATAGCTATGTATTTTCTAGGTGATGTAAACATTGTCATGTCTCATTCGTTCAGGAAAGGTTCATGGTAGCAAAAGTTCCAAAGGTAGTCATCTGGACACCGTTTTTGAAATTGAGACATTTCATTTGCCATCTGGAAGCTATTATCTGTGAAGGTACTGGTCTGAGGAGATTTTTAATATCCTAGGAGAGGAATGTACCCGGAAACTTGCCTTAGACTTGTTTATTTGTGAATTTCTTTTTTTTTTTCTTCTGTTGTTCTCACCCAAACTGCTATTATGTACCTTATTAGCATTTGAAACCTTAGCTTCCATGGCAATTTACTGACTTCATGTATGGTGTCATTTGCTATACCTGCTTGACTTATCTTAGATAAGTCAAGCAGGTATAGGTTTTGATTCCTGAAGTGGTCAGGGCTTGTAAAGAAACACCAGAGAATACAAGATCAGCATTGTATATTTGACACACTGCGTTTGATTATGCTCTCCGGGGTCGCTACATCAAATCATCTGCCTCCAAATGCGTGGCAATCTGCATGTTTACTTACGCCCCATGGCCTTCTACAGACAGCCCTCTCCATTTCTCCTAGCACAAACCGTATAAGCTTCAGAGTTTTCATAACATTACATTGTTATGAAAAGTTAGATCCTGATAAAAACCAAAATGCAAATCCGGTCTCCTGGCAGAACAGCATGTTTTCAGCACCTCTCTTCTCTCCCTGTTGGTAACCCAGGCGCTGTTATATTCACATGTTCACACTGGAGTCTCTATTGCATCCACAGGCAGCTCTTCATCAAAGTGATACCTTTTAAACATCTGCTGTGAGTTCTCAGTGTCAGGCGCCCGCTTCCAAATTGGTAAATTTCTGCAATTAACCGCAAGGCATCAGCTGTACTCCTGGTGGATTTTTGCACAAGCGCCCGGCCATATGCTTGAGTTTGGAAGTTTACTGTACGCACACATTCCCTCTCATCTCAACACATACATTTGGTGATGTTTTGACTTGACTCTGTATTTGAAACAATGGCAACATGACAACTAAAGCAAAAGAGATTAGAAAAACATTACACAATGATTTGAGAAGGTTTTACAGCAGCTGCCATTTTTGTTTGCAAATTGTCTTGACTTAAAGGTGTAAGATATAACTTTTCAGCCATCTGCTTGTCTCATGGAGATGTTATTGCTGTGGAATTTGCCAGTCTGGTATTAAATTACATGTCTCATAGTTATTGCAAAATAAACATGGAGCTGACATGGAAATAAAAATGAAAGATAGATGGCACAAGCACATGACACCCTCCACCTCCCCTCTGACCTAATATGTTATCTCACTTACCAAAATTGAATTGCAATGGTTTAATTACCTGACCAGTCAGAACCACATGCTTTTACAAAACTTTACAAAGACAAGTGGCTGTTTACACATCAAAAGGGGAAAAAAACAGCGCAGATTTTTGCAGAATCAACAGTCGAAGCACTAAACTATTACTTATTTCAGGTAAAAGAAGTTATATATGAATGTTACGAGGTTTTTTACCCTCTATTGTCCAGTTCCAGTCCGTCCTGGATTCAAAGAGAATGTAGAAGCGACCGGCAGGCAATTACTTTAATGGCCTTTTTAAAGTTATAATATGGATTTGTTTAATTTGAATAGCATTTTCATTCTTTCTTTTTCCACTGTATCTTCGTCATGAATGCACCTTCTTCCCCACACAAGAGTTATTTTGTTCAAAGTCGTCTACACAAACTCTGAACTGCGACAGCAGCAGCTCATCACATCTCTTAGTTGGTTTGTCAGAAGTCTCTTTGGAAGTGCATGTTCCTGGTTTCTCTCACTTTTCTTCTGTATCACTGTGAGGCCTGCTCAAAGCTCGCAGTGGGGGATTAGTCCCTATCACAGCTGCCGCAATACCGGATCACACCACCAGGGCTTTGTCTGGAAATACTCTGGGCTTTATCTGGTAAAACTCAAGCTGTGAAAAAGTGTGCCGCTGTAGTTTAAGTGTTTCTTAAAATGTGGTGTGTGAACAGTGATGGGACTTCTAGTAGAACTTTTTACCAAACTTTTTTAAATGGTCAACATCTAGAATCAGATCTAGAATAGTATTAGGCCCAGGTTGGTTCATTTTGAATTTATGACTTCCTGAATACCAGATCTTGTCTATTTTAAGGCTAGTTTGTAAGTTGGTTGGTGCTTTTTGGTTCTGGTTTAAAATGTAATTCCAGTTTAGATTTTAGACCTGATTTAGTTCTAGAATAGTCCTAACTTAAGCCTTAATGTATTTCAGTCTTTATTAATCTGACCAGTCTGACCTGGTTCAATCTTGATTTCAACCAAGTGGAGTTATCATATTATTTCGACTTTGTATTCTTATTTTGGGACTATACTCAATATTTTGAATCAGTTTATGCCATTAAACGTGGCAGCTGAAGAACCAAAGATGTGAAATGGTGTGCTGATAATACTTTTAGGGCTGCAGTCTCTGGGTGAATATTCTGGCACATGCTTTTCTTAGTGTTGGGCCCAGAGGTGTGTGCTACTCTGCGTGACAGGGAGAGATGGTATTCGCCAAGTGACTGTGAGAAGAAGGAAGTGTAGTTAATGACAGTAATAAGACAAAAGGGACCAAGGAGGTGATGAAGTAGGAGCCAATATGTGGAAACCTTAAGACACTTTTCAATCTTTAAAACAAAGACTCTAAATCGGACCTTTAAATTACTGCAAAAACTAATTACATTCTGCCTGAGGTTTAAAAAGTGGATTTTCACTAAGCACAGATCGTTCCATTTGGAGGTGTTTTGGCAACGCAAAAGAATTATAAAGTTGTCCAGAATAGTCCACTGTAAATTTTAAAGTTTTTAAGTCTCCAAAAAACAATGGACTATAGACCTGAAAAAAATAAATTTGAAATAAAAATAGGTCTTTTTCGTTCAGATAATATTGCTTTACCTGGATTGTTTCACAGTATTGCATTAAACTTCCATATTATGCATTTGTTCAATTAGGAGATTTTATTTTTAAAGGATTACTTTGGAAAACATACCGTTTTGATGAATAGGCTTTGTTTTGATTTATTCACAAATGTTTAACACACAAATCCTCCATACTTAGGCTGTGTTCTTCTCTCAAAACACTCTCTTCCACCTTCTGATATCATGTGGCAATACAGTGCTCCACTGTGTTTTTAAACTCCATGCACCTTCACTAGAATCATTTTGATGATTTCAGTCATGGAATTTCCGATTTCTACTGAACAAAAGGTAAAAGGTAGCTGTTAAAAAACACAGCTTCATGACATCACAAGGTGGAACAGAGCATTTCAAGGTTTGGAGATGTAGACAGACTAATAAGTAAGGGTTACTCAAACATGTGTGAATGAAACAGAACATGATGAAACAACATTATAACATGGCTATATCTGGAACATTCTAGACCAGGCGTGTCCAAACTTTTCTCATCGAGGGCCGTATAACAAAACACAGTATCTTTATTCATGCTTAGATCCTCAATAGGACACACTAAACATACAGTATTATGGGCAAATTTACTTGGAAGCAAGACAAAGCAAGACATGCAGGCTGCAGATCCTCCATCAGGAAAGTTTCACATGTGCCTTTAAAATGTCCAAGAAAATTTGTAATTACACTAACCAGAGAGGACATGCAACAGATCGGTTACATATATAGTAAAGTAAAGCCTGTAAACAAGGTGAACACAGGCCAAAACAAAAGAAATCTCTCTCTCACCCAGGTACATTTATTCTTATTCTAGTTTTACATATTGAAAATTATTAGCGCTGACACTGGCTGCGTTGCTGTAGCAGCTTTGTAAATTGAAAGTGGTGTGCTACAAAGTGCTGCTCTTGAAGGTGAATGCTAATAGTAACACAAGCTCACATGTTTTTTACCGGGGGGACCTCTGTGTTTATTGCTCTGCCCCCCCTCCCCAAAAAAAAAAAAAGAAAAAAAAAAAAACATTCAGCAACACAACTGTCATAGCTCACTAATTCCTAATCTAAAGACCCTGTGTCATTACAAAAGCCTGGAGGGTCTGGCTGTGTACTACGGTGTTCTCTGAAGCAAAGGAGAGGTAAGGAGTTTTTTATAGTCAACTTCAATTTGCTTTGCCTTTTAGCAAAATTAAACATGTGCTTTTTATCTGGTGCAATACTTTGAATAGCAAATTGAAACCTCGAATCCTGCATTCACTTTGACCTAAAATACATAGGGATTCTTCAGGCATTTTCAAGTCGCAATTAAGAGTGAAGGTTAGATAACATTTTGAACACACATAGGCATTCACACAATATTTAGTCCTTCTAAACTACTTGGATTAAAAATACATAAATACTTTTTCACTCATCCATGAAATCAAACCAATCAACCAAAACCTCCTCGTAACAAAGACGGGCCTCTGTATTCGGCAATTTCAAAATGCAATCACCATAACAATCAGGAAGTAAGGGAAAGACAAAAATGTGTGCAATAGTATAAGAGAAGATTATTGGTTCTCAAACTGTGGTGCAGGTCCAACTCGTGAAACTTTTTTTGTAGATGTATTATCAAAATTAGATTTATTTTAACAGGTAAGAACAACAGCAACTAATATGATATGAAAATAATCAAGAAACTACTGATATTTGTGTTAAAATTACATAATATTTTTATAGTCATTATGGTATTGAAGTCAGCATTGAGTATCAAAGCTTTTCCTTAGTATCAAGTTTGATTTTTTAGATTTGTAGCAAGGTCCACCTCCAGAACAGTGGGAACAGTCATACAGTGGGATGAATCCTCAAAATTAAAGGTCCAGTATTACACTGTTATAACGTTTCCTCTTCAAAAACAAACCTGGAGTTCACAATCACAATTCTAGAAGCTAAAAACTCACAAGAGTCAATACTGCGCAGTGAAGGAACCATCTACCACACATACGCGTACGCAGCTCTTCTTCTTCTCTCTGTGCACCTTGCTTCCCCAAACAGCAGCAGTGACTTCTACTTCTACTACTTGACATACTCCACAATTAGCAGATACTTGTAATGGTCTAGCGTTAGAGTATTCATGTGTTATTTTTGCAGCCAGTTATTACACCCCAGCATCCTGTCCAGTATCCTGCCTCTCATTCACTTCACGCAGAGATAATGGGATAAGCTCTGCCCCCCCCCACACGACTCCAAATTGAAATCAGCAGGTATAGTCAACGTATGAATTAAAATTGATAAATCTTTGCCAGATATTGTTGGGTAGGAGAATGTAGCGCTGTTAAGTAGTAAAGTTTCTTATTAAGAGGGGGATTTTTGCACAATGTGTGTTCATGGACGGTGTAGGTCATGGGGACACAGGCAAAAATAGTTTTCAGAGACCATACTTTTACACTTCAATGTGAGTAATATATTATATACTGTAACTTTACTAGTGACACAAGTTTAAATCATTTTAACATTTGTGTTTCTAGCACTTTTATGTCAGATATAAATTTGTTCATAAAATACCAGATTTTGTGCCTTATTTTTCCACTTCCACTTACATGAAGTTACATTACATTATATTATTGTAGACATTTACTAAGATTCTATTTTCTATTTTTGCAATCAAAATGTATGTTTGTTTGTTTTTTGTTTTGTTTTTATGCCAGATGCCCTCCCTAACAAACAAAAATTCTCCAGACTTTGGGCAAGCACAAATAAATACACAAATGTTGTAGCTGGATTCTGACACCATCTGAAGTGTGTCTTTTGACACAGCATGCATTTTGTATTCATTCATTCTCAGTGACACTAAAAACAGGTCATTATGTTAATTAATTAAAAGACAATCTGTGTGATGTGAACAATAACTTTGACTAATGTATTTTTGCATCATAAAAACTTTGTAATTGTTTTGTTATTTTCACTACTCCTGACAAATGTTCCTTTCCGCATTTATTGATTTGAGACATCTTTTAAGCGAAGACATTAGCAGGTTTCCAGATGTTGTCATGCCGACCCGTGGCTTCGGAGTGGGCTGGGCTTTATGAGCTAAACATAATTAGCCTGGCCCCTTAAAGCACAGTTGCACTTGTACATAATCCATCAATGCTGTGAGTTTTCCCTCCCCACTGATACTAATCATGAGGAGAGTAGATAGTCTTAGTCAGTGTTGGCACAGACCACCTTCGTAATGACTGAGGTTACGATGTTTAGCAGTTGACAGAAGCAGCCTTGCCTGTCTGTGTATGCCTCAGCAAGCATTTCTATTTAGCTCACTTCTGAAGCTCCTGCCTAATTTCTCTTTGGAGACAGAAATCCTTTAAACCCCATTGTATCCCGCGGCAACATATTTACTGAGGGCTGGCTCTTTCCAATACCTGAGAGATTAACACTGCCGGCTGATTTATGAATCAAACCACCCACCACAGGCTTGGTCAGGGGCCCGAGCACCTCTTCTGCCTCCACTTCCTCGTCTCACAATGGGATTTGGGTGGTATCAGGGGAGACACTCTAATACAACAGAGTCCAGAGGAGTTGGCGAGAATTGTTTTCATAGACGTGCAGTGAAATTATATTTTGAAAACATATGCACAGTGGGGGAAGTAATGAAGTACTGTACAAGTACTGTACTAATCTGTGGACTTCATTTCAGTGTTTTTACTTAAAGCTGCACTGTGTAACTTTTATGGTGGAGGGTCTATCAGATGCTTGTCTCTATGGAGATGTCATTGCTTTGTCTGGAATGTTGCACAGTATGGTATTAAACCTGTGTATCTTCATGGAGACCAAACCAGATCAACTTATAGGTCAGATCTGTGGAGATGCAACCCCACTCACAGTAAGAATGCCTGTTTTCCTGTTTTCTTTTTTAGCTATAAAATCACTTGCCATTGAATAAATGAAAGGAAGAGCTCTTTAATGTCATACTGTGGAACATTCCAGGCAGAGCAGTGACATATCCATAGAAACAAGCAGGTGACAGACGCCCAACCAAAAAGTTAGTGCACCTGTAAGTACCAAAGTTGAGTACTTCTTCCACAACTGCTTACACAATTGTCATTAGGCTACAGACAGAGAAAAGTCAATTTCCCTGGGGGTGTGATGCTAACTGTAAGCATGCGCCGTCTGAGGCTATATTAGACTTTAATCTGAGCTTAATTTCAACACAGCCTGAACAGAGAGAACTGACTACAACAACTGAGATCATTTGTACTGTTATACAAGTCCCTCTCAAATAAAATTACAGTCACAAACTAGCTATCATTACCCAACAATTTTTCCGTTAGTCACTCTCAGCTTTTGTTGAAAATCAAACACACGCTTGTATTGATCACGGTTTACTGAAAATGTGCTATTTAAATCCATTTTGCATTTTTCAGATGATCTTAAAATTGATTTGGCAATCTTTGCTAATGTGTACATTGCGTCTCCATGGTAACTGTTGAACATTCCGCTAATACACATACATGTAGAACACCCCTAGCATCACTGCAAAGTATCACTTGTAAAGGCAAATCTAATGGCACTGTATGAAGTTGACATTGGATGCACCTGAATCACAACACCAAAAAAGGTAAATATGTTACGTTTTTACATCATGTGTGCTTTCTGTCACAAAACAATGTTGATGAATCAGTGTCTTGCTCAAGGACACTGGAAATGAGCAGAAATTGATCTATCAACTGTGAGGTTAGTGTGAGAATATTTGCAATAATGAGAGATACTTGCTGATGTTCTCTATAAATGAATGTTGGTTTGCATATTTTACGAGACCATTTTGCCATGTTTATATTTTGGTAATATGGGTGTTTGGAAATAATCTAAAGGGTGCTAAAATGAAATGGCTGTAATATCTTCAGCAACCAAGTTTGTGTGTGCCTAGTTTATTTAAAAACTAGGCACTAATTTTTAAATAAACTAGGCACTTTTTAGACTCCATAGCAAACAAGCGCTCTTTTTTAACAAGGCAATCCATTGACGATATTGGCTAGAAATATACTTATTTTAAAGGCACTGGTGGTCTACTGGGACACAGCGTTTGTGCTACATGCAGCAATAACAAAATGTAGGGTTTTGTAAACAGCAAAGCATAGATTCTAATGGTGCCAGAAGTTGACCATTATGGATTTTCACTAGAGCCATTTCTCACAGAATGAACTAATACTAATATAATAGCTAAACATGTCAATAAACAATAGACTGATAAACTGCAATTTTCTTCATTTACTATATTCAGCCATTCTCACAATCTACATATAGCTGAATAGAGATGTAAGTAACCAGACATTAAAAGTGAAGATATAATTCCACTTAAAGAGCCATTATTACATACTTTTCTGATCTATTTAATAATGTTGGAGTTGTCTTTAGGCTTTGTTCTTCTCTCAAATTGAAAAAAAACTCCTTGTGATGTCATGTGGTAATACAGGAAGTGCTACTTTGGGTTTTAAAACTTCATACACCTTTACTAAAATCATTTGGATGATTTCAGCTCTGGAACTGCCAACCTCTACTGAAGTAAAAACCAAACTGCCCTTATATGAAATCATCATTTGTCCACTGACACCGTGTTTCGCCTCTTAGCAAAAGCCCTCATATTTATGCAAGAACACTTTTAAACGAGCCTAATTCCAGCAATAAAAGGCGTCATATTTTCGTGCTGATAAATATTCAACAATAAAATCCCATTCTGTTATAACACCAGCCCTATCTGCATGTATTATAGTTGCAATCCGAAAACCACAGCCACTCCCATCAACGAGTGGACACAAACGAGGCATATATGGCTATTTTCTTGTGTTTTTTAATAGCATTTAATTACATTTTCCCATTATTTCTTCAGACTGGCTTTAACATATTCTGTTAATGAAAATGCTTCTGCTACAAAGGCTGTCGTACGGGAGATGTACGTACAATTGCATGTTCATGTTTAATTAGCAGGCCCTTTCTAATTAGCTGCTAAGCGAGACAGGTTCTATTAGTTTGGGTGCGTGTGTTTTAGCGGGTGTGGCGTTCATTTGCGCTCTGCTTTGTGGAATATGAAGAGGGTCCTTTGTTCAGCTGGCATAATCCTACCAACACTACGAAGATCTCACAATCAACCATTCAAAGCTGCTTTGTGCGTAGATTATAAGATCCGCCCTCTTTTAGCTTTTCTGGGGTTGTTAGGTCCTATATTACGCAAAACTGACTCTTGTGATCCATTTAGCAGTGTTAGAATGTTGTTACCTTCTCAAAAACCTGGAGTTGTGTTTTGTTGTGTTTTCTGTTTGATCGAAGAACTCGGCAGCAATATGCAGCGTTTGTGTGTTAAACGTGCATGAATGAAACAATACACAACTACGAGTATTTTTTTGACAAGGAAACAACATTATAACATACAGAAAACAGAGACAGAGAAAACTATGAATCCTTTAAAAACAAATCTCCTTTAGTCTCAATACATCAGCCTCCTCAGTTCAGCCACACACATTATGTATCACGTTTCAGGGCAGTTTTGCAGTTTTGTCCATTTTCAACTTTAATTCAATCTTTTGTTCCAACTCAAAAGTGCTTTAAGGCAGAGTTGCGCTGAAACCTCATGAACCGTATCTAACATAATGGCCAGATAACTCTTGTTTTTATATGAGATCCCCTCACATTGTGCAGAATGACCACATTACAGCCCTGACCTTACGTGGATTGCTGCCCTGTGCTTATGATGGGACAATAAAGTTGGAGGTGGGCTCATAGCTCACAGTGTAGTGTACTGCGGGCTACTGTGTCCCAGGCCAGTGCTGCACTCAAAAGCGCACAGGAGCACCTCAGCTGGATTAGTACTGCCAGAGTTGCAAACGAAGCATTTTTTCATCACCGACTGTGCTGTAGAGAAAGTTATAGTAAGTTTAAAATGAACTTAGTCTATTCTGAAATGTCAAACTATAAAACAGCATTACGCCAAAACTTAGAAACAAACAATTTGATGTAATAATAAAATACCCATGAGTGTGGGACGTTACCATGGTAATCAAAACTCAAAATATCCATTAAGTTACTTTTTGCATAATTTGGTTCTATGTTTTGAAGAAAACACTTGAAACTTGAAGGCTTATTGTTCACCCATTTCACAAATATCCTTTTCTTATGAAGATGGATCGTTCACCAGTTTTCTGTTTTGTCCCATTGCTGAAGATATCCTGCTTCTTTACTAACAAAACAAGAGAGTCTCTATTCTCTTATTTATTTTGTGTACCCTCCAAAACAATAAACAAGACTGGTTCTCACTCGCCATGAGATTTTAAAACATTGATCACATTGGCACACAAACTAAACATTGTCAGACAGTTTGAGCAATAGTAAATGTATCTGAAACCTGAGCACGGCACTCATAAAACACAAAAAGTGCTCAAATTGTTTGTACAGTTGAGAAATCAATAATTAACTTTTGTGCTTTACAATGACTTATATAATTAAAATCCTACTCCAAGTTCTGAAAATAATTCACTACTTGACTAAGAAGTTAAATAGCTATAGTTTTAATTAGAAAAATAAAATGGACTGTTTTATTTGTTAAAAATTTAAATTGCTGACATAGCACAATCCAGATTGTTTGTAGAATTGTGTGAGTACAGGACCTTGGGCAGGGACATGAGTAGCCTGGGCACCAGACTGGTCGGTTCTATCTATCTCTACCTATTTATCCACTCGCTCCGCCATGTTTGTTTTGATACAGTCAGAAACATCAGTTTGACCCTGACTGGCTAATCCACCTGTCAATCATGCCTATCTGAACTTGAGAAGATAAAAGTGATTTCCAAACTACACAACTTTGTAAAGTATTGGAGAAGTGTGTATTCTTGGTTGACCAGAGGGGGAGCTGACAGGTTCAAGTCAAACCTTTCTGATAACTCAAACATGCATGAAGATACACTCAAAATACAACTCTGAGTATGCTAATGACAAGGAAAAAGCATCCTAACAAGTCAAAACAACATGGACTCACTGTGCAGATTTGTGGATATTGTATATTATCCAATTGTACAGTTCTTTTTGTCTTTTGTTGTGTCATGTCATGTCTGTATGTTAATGCCAGTTTTCTCCACGAAGGACAAAATAAAAGAAAACTTAAACCTAAAAGATAAACTGATTTAGCATGTTATGTCCTTTAATATTAATTGAATGATTGCTCACTAGTGCTCCTAACAGCACTTTTTACTCCAGTTGTCCATGATCTAGTCTAATAGACAGAGTCTTGTTCTACTATAATACTGCTCTTCCCTTGAGAATACGCTTCATGGCACCAAAGTTAAAAACAGACGAAGGAGGTGCCAATCATCAGAGCGTCTGTGAGGAGTCTGGGAGAGACAGCACCAGGAATTTGGCATCCGCAATTAAGAAAAACATGGCACTGTGACCAGTGCAGTCGCCTGCAGCATATTTTCCCCAAACTGTGATAGAATAAATAGCCAACATGCTGATAGGATTTGGAAACAGTCAAAAAGTGTATTAATGTTAAAAAATACAGCAATATTTGAAATTGTGGTCTGCTGTGATTCTAAAATGGATTCTTGTTGGAGTGTGGACTTGAAGCTGTCTTGATGTACCAAACAAAAAGTGTAAAACAAAGCAGTGTAAAAAGAAAAAATACAAAAGGGGGAAAAAAAATCACAGGCCCTCTCTATTGTCCTTGTTCATCAATGATTAATGAATAAAGTGGTTGCAATTTCATAGATGCCATCACAATCTCCCAGTCAAACACAACTCATCCATGGAGACCTACTACAAGCATTTTACAAATGGGACTTTTCAGGAACAATCTGTTCAATCACTTTTCAACATCTGTTTCCACAATCTTCTCATCATTTGACATAAACTACAAGCAACCAGTTTTGTAATTTTAACAAAAATATGTTTCACATTTTGTTTTGATACTTTAATTCTTAATATAGATTCAGTTTGCTGTGTGTTGTATGTTAAGACTATATGACTCAACAAAGTTCAAAAAGAATCTCTCAGAAGTTGTGAACTTAATTGAAATATAAGTTTAAAATATATGAAAAAACAATTTTATGATTGGGTTCAGCATGTACTCCAATCACTAATCAAGCAATCTGATGTAGAACTTTATTCTGCTTCATCCAGTGTTTTGAGTGTTAATTCTCATGTAGTTTGTGCATATAATTTGCATAATATTTAATTAGCATAAATTCTGCATTGCTAAATCACATTATAGATGTGCCTATGATAAACACTGAATGACCTTGAGCTAAAGTGGTGTAGAATTCAGATCTAAGCTTCAAATGAAGGCCAAGAGTCTTTAAGATCACATTACACATACTTTTTTTAAAATATTTTATTTCTGTTTTTGTTTTGACTAAACTCCAAATTATGTTGTAATATTGGAATGGAAGAATTGTACAGTTTGTGGCTACAAACTTTTAGTTGTCATGTTTGTGCAAAATGTCAAATGTCAAAATGAATACAACCTTAATGCAGCATAGGACAAAGCAATAAAAGCATTAACATTTACAGCACAATCAGATATATCAGAGAATAGAGTGCAAGTTTTATTTCAATAAAAAATGCTATGTAACTATGTAACACTATGTAACTTTTGTGGTGGAGGATTCGCCACCATTTCGTCTCCATGGAGATATTATTGCTTAGCTGAATGTTCCACTGTATGGCATTAATCTTAGCAATAACAGCAATATGCACATCATCAACATCTACAGACAAGTGGGTAGTGGACCGCACATTAGAAAAGTTACTTATAGGACATATGTCAGTTCACTTCTCCCATTACTTTTCTTGTAACAGTATTTTAACTATAGTACAAATTCAAAGTACTTGAGCTTGATTAAATCCAACCTCCCTAGACAAATAAGCCTAACCTCATTTGGATTTGTGGCAGCTATTTGCCAATAGTTGCGACGAGGGACACATTGAAGCATTACACAGGCAACACATTCGTAAACTGTCATCAGAACTATGTCTCAACCAATCGTCTCTTGTCTGAAAAAAGTATTTATTATCTTATGAATAGGCTTGTAATTGTTTCCATTTGCTGTTTTTCTGTTATTACATATGGGCATTGAGCACTCCTGATAAATTTTCCTTGAATTTGATTTACAGTAATAAAAAGTATTGGCAGTATTGTGTATGTGTATATCCGTGGAGACGATAAAGCTGCAGATGTGGCGGCTTCAGCTCATTTACCTGAAGGTCTCTGCTGAAAGTCTCCAATAAAGACACTGTTACCTCAAGTGGTTTGTTAAACAGTGCCTGGTAAAAACATAACAGCACTTACAGTGATGGATACTGTTTACCACCAGATTACTGCAAGTTTGTGGGGTTTTAAATTATGAGGTTGGGGAACTATAGTGACATTTCAAAATACAATTACTGTAAAAATGTGGTACATTCATATTAAATAACATACAATATGAATTAGTTTTATTTTGATTCAGTTTTAAAGCTCTCTTTGTCATTTAATTTTTTGGTTTCCGTATAGTATAGTATAGTATATAGTTAAGGAATATTGGTTAGGATGCCATCATCTGGCAGTAGAAGATTCACACAACATCTAGGGTTAACGACCTTTTCTGACATGTTAACACAAGCATGTTACAAATTTTATAATATTAATCTATATTTTCACAACATTATATAACAATTACATGGTAAAAAGTATTTGCACCATATTCACTAAACAAAAGATGAGTCCTTCACTTTTTAAAAGAATGAGAATGAGAAGCACATCAGTTTCTTGAGACGGGTGCGTTGGAAGAAAGGGAGCAGCCCCAGAACATAGAGAAAAATCCCTCACATCGTGTTACTTGTAACATGTGAGATTTATTAGGACATACAACGTTTCAGCTCTAGGCCTTCATCAGGCAAATAGAGTGAGAGCTCAGGTGGCTATCTTAAATAGGGTGTGGCAAGCACCCAAGGGCGAAAAGGAACAGTTTACCCAAAACAACAGTATTCAAAATACAAAGACAATCAACACATATACAGAGTAATAATAATAATAATAATAATAATAATAATAATAATAATAATAGTAGTAGAAAACTAGTCATCTTTGGAGAGAAACTTCACTCTGGACAGCGACTCCAGCCTCTACTCCATCCATCCTCTTTTTTTACAGAACCGGCACCGGCAGCAGGAACCACAAAAAGAAAGAAGAAATGCCGAAGGGGGAGGAATGCAGCCAGGTGGCGCGCGATGCCTGTGGACGTGCATCAAGTCGAGGACACGGTAATTAATATTTCCTCAAAAAACCTGTCCGATGAACAAAATTCTCTTCTACAAAAAGGACTGTCATTCGTTCCTCAAAATAATATAAATGCCTTTGGTTTGAAAGTAGACTTGTTTAAATGTTTAAGACAGATTAAACTATGACACTTTTTTTCCGAAGCAGAACCACATTCTAATACAGCTCTTTTTAGATCAAAAAAGACTTTTTGTCCTACTTCACCTAATGCCTCTATAAATACATTTCGTAGAATTGTGGGAAATGACATTATGCATTTGATAGACAAACCAAAAGCCACATCCCCCAACCTTACAAAAGAGGAGAGAAGTGCTCTGAACTGATGAAAGACAAAGATATTGTCATTCATGTCGTCAATAAAGTGGGTGCAATATGCATTCAGGATGGTGACAAATATAGAGCTGAAATTCTTTCCCAATTATCAGACACTTGTTTTTACCGAAGACTGAACACTACTGTGGCTTTTCAGAAGAAACTTTTCTCTTATCTCCAAGATGCAAAATCAAATAATTGGATATCTGATTCAGATTTTGATTTTCTTTATTGTAAACACCCCATTCGCTCGGTAATATATACCCTGCCTAAAATCCATAAATCATTGACTAATCCCCCTGGTTGTCCGATTGTGGCACAGACAAACTCTGTATGGTCACCTTTGTCAACTTTTGTGGATTTCTTTATTAAGCCTTATGTTCAGATCCTCCCAGCCTTTATTAAAGACTCTACAGATTTAATTGAAAAATGTTCTGTTGTTAATAATTTACCCGAAGAGGCACAATTAACATTGGATTTAACTAGCCTTTATACAAATATTATTATTAATAATATAATATTTATTCTGGTACAAGCATGGGAACAGTCTGTGCACACAACTATGCCAATTTATATGTCTTTTTTTTTTTTTTTTAATAAGTTTGTATTTAACCCCACTCATAACAAATATCTATCAAACATAATTAAATGGTTTAGATACATAGATTACATTTTTTGTATATTTCATGGCAGCATTGAAGAGCTGGAAAGCTTTGTGTCACTTTTAAACAGTTTTGATTCCAACCTTCAATTCACTGCACAATTCAGTTCTGACAAAGTAAGTTTTTTGGATATGTGGGTCAAAAAGGACAATGGTAACATTATCACTTCATTGTAAAGAAACTGACAAAATCACATTACTGTTGGCCTCTATCTTCCATCCGACTCCCCTTAAAAGAGATTTACCCACAAGTCAATTTTATCAATTAAGAATAATTTGTCATTCCACTGAGGACTTTATTTAACAAGCCACTGACATGAAAGTGAGATTTCAGCAATGAGGGTATCCTGTGTCTTGGGTTGATGATGCTTATGAGCGGGTTCTTCATAAGTCCCGGACAGATTTATTAAAAAAGAGCACTGTAACCTGCATCACCCAATATTCTACCTATACACCCACAATTAAATCCATCTTCCTGAAACATTGGCATATTTTGAGATCAGACCCAGAAATCTCATTTATCTTTAAAGATCCTCCACTCTCTGTGAATACATGAGATAAAAATCTTAGAGATTATCTGGTGCGTGCCAATTCCACAAACAAATCAAAATTATCCTCCCAATCTCTGTTGCACCCGCTACCCAATGGCAACTACTGCTGTGGCAGCTGTGCTCAGTTTAATAATACAGCAAAAACTGACCACTTTTTTACACCCCCACACTGGGAAGAAATGTCCCACCAGAAGTGTCAACACATGTGCGTCCACACATGTTGTTTATATGTTGAGATGTCCATGTGGCCTAGTTTATATAGGTAAGACTACATGGAAACTCAAAAGAATTAGTGAACATAAGAGCAGGAGGAATGACAGAGATTATCCTGTAGCGGTACATTTTAATGACCATAGACATGACATTTGTTCACTCCGTTTCTGTGGCATTGACATTGAGAAGGGGTCCATGACTGTCTGTCTACTCAAACAAAGAGAGGCATATTGGATTCATACCCTCCAAACTTTAGCTCCAAAAGGTCTTAACGATTACTTTAATTTAAGCATTTTCTTGTAAGTATTATTATTATTATTATTATTATTATTATTATTATTATTATTATTATTATCACACTGTATATGCGTTGATTTTCTTTTGGATGTTGAATTATATTGTTTTGGGTACACTGTTCCTTTGTGACCTCTCACACTTGAGTGACCCTATTTAAGACGGCCACCTGAGCTCTCACTCTATTTGCCTGATGAAGGCCTAGTGCGGAAACATTGTATGTCCTAATAAATGTCACATTTTGCAAGGTCCTTCTTTTTACAAGACCTGTTCAAATGCTCTCCTTACAGGTGATGGCATTCCTCGCCTCTTCATACCACCACAGCTCACACCTGCGCACAGCTGTGCTCAACACAATTTACCCATGTAAAAACGCCCTCCAAAAATCAATATCAATTAAGAGCGTTGTGTATTGAGATCATGTTGCCATCAAGCGCCTTTCTCAATAAAAAGCCCTGAAGCGTTCACATGATTAAACTGCACATCAATAGAAACAGTTCTTGTCAATACAACATGAGGATTTGGGCCACTATGATGAAGCAGCAATTACCAAGGGTTGATGGTGATGGTGAACTTTAATAATAATTTTTGTACCTTTTTCTCAAGGTGCTATTTCTCACCCACAAATGATGTTGAAAGCTTATTTGTAGCATGGTCCCTTTGGCAAAAAGAGTTTGAGTGGAGTTTGCAGTGTGAAAAAGCAACACAAAACATGAAACTGCAAAAATAGTAAAAAAAAGTTATTAGATTTACTTACTGTATTTGTTTAAAGATGTTGGTTTAAAGGTTTTTGTTTTTTACAAGCCTAATTTGCAGCTGAATATAATTGTTTGAATAATCAAGTACAATTTTCACTTCACTAGCAGTTGATTTTAATTGAAATGAGGAAAAAGATACATGGAACACTGCCTGAAATATTGAAAGAAAAGTAATAATCTAAAACAAATTAAATCTAAAGCCGTCAGTTACCTATAGGATAAAAACACACACACAAAAAAAAAAAAAAAAATAATAATAATAATAATAATAATAAATGTCCATAAGTACAATGAAGTAGGAAGACAAACATTCATTTATTCATTAGTTTTCTTTAGCCTCTGCCTCTTTGATGTTGACCCTCTTATACTATCTGCCCTCAGTGGCACTCCCTTTTATAATAATACGTTTTCATTACCACATTTATCTTCAAATAAAAAGCAAGACAAATGCAAATCTTTTAAGAAAATGAAAAAAAAAAAAAAATAGATGTCCTGCTTCAAAGCATCATTCCACTTTACAAACTACAGATCTGAATTACTCTGATGCTTCAATGTTATAAGAGCATATAGTCAGGCCTAATGTGATGAGATACGCTGTTCTACTAAACCCATCTGCTTGATTATAAATTAAAGATCTACTGTGTAACTTTTCTAATGGAGAGTCTGCCACCTGCTTGTCTCCAGGGAGATTCTATGATATTGCTTTGCCTGGAATCTTACACATCATTACAGGTATTTTTTATTTTTTTAATGGCAAAAGGTGCATTCTGAGTAGCATTGCCCATCCACCAAATCTGACCTGTAGCTTGGTCTGCATGGTGTTGCCTACTTATGTTTATGGAAATAGTTACATGACCAGCCAGATGCACCCGCTTTGACAAAACTTTACAAAGACGAGTGGATCTCGAACTGTATCCTGCCTCCCTGATTTCAGAGAGTGTGACTGACAGGCAGATGCATGGTCTGTTTGCATCAAAACAAAAATGGCTGGTTACACATAAAAATGGAGAAAAAAACAACATAAAGGACCGAGAAACAGCCCAGATTTTCTCAGAATCAACAATCGATGAACCAACCTCGTTCCATAGTATGGCATTAGTTTTAAACCCAAACTTATTTATCTCAGTTTGTTCTGAAAGTTATGAGAATTTTCGAGAGATGTGTTTCGGATTTGAGACACACTTGATGCAAATTAGCGGCTGTGGTTGGATTGTCTCAGGTTTGGATGGAGGATTTTCATGCTCTAAGGTCTCTTTGGAATGTAGAAAGGACTGGCTTGTCAGGCTATGGAAATAGAGTTTAGTGCCTTACTCTGGAACATTCCAGGCAATGCAATAACACAGACTCTCCACCAGGAAAGTTACAAAGTGCACCTTTAACTTCATTGTTAGTCATAATGTCATTGCAGTTTTTTACCAACATCTGCTTCGTGTCTCTTATTTACTGTAGAATCCCCAGGAAATTGTTTTTTGGAAAAAGGTTTTGTATGAGTCATGTAAAACAACGCTTGTGGTGAAATAAAGATTAATGAAGACAAATGTCACAAACGATGTCACATTTTGATTGTCAGTGTTGCTTTTATCACAGCCGTAGTGGGAAAAGTTTCACTCTGTCTCTCACAAATCAAACCACTCTTGATACTGATAAGACACTGATCACTCCCACACATGCAGTAAGTTTAGCACGTTGATAAATGGTCCAGCCCACACAAGTGACACTCCACTCACACCTATTTCAAAAAGACTAATTATTACTTTCACTTTAAAGGTTACTTGTGCACCTCTGCCTCACATCTCACGTCGCACTATAAAATGAACTAAATGTATTGAGTGTTTCATTTTCTTGGCATTGATCTGGGCAATTCTTCCTGATTCCTGTAGACAATTTAGTCACATAAATAATCAGATTCTAACAAGTCCTGTGAAGGTGTATGGATTTTAAAAACACAGAGGAGCAGGCATTTTGAGCTCTGAGGGGGGAGGCAACCAAAATATGCCAGATTCTTCAAACATATAGAAGTTAAAGTCAGTTATTAAAGGGGACATATGTAAAATTAACTTTGATAAGTTTTTATCTGTGTTATAGTAGTGGTTCCTCTTCATTATCTTGCTGAAAAGTGTATTTTGATTTGTGTATTTTTTGACCAATTCTCTATTTGAGGCTGGAGAGCTAAAAAAGAAGGTTAAAGCTCCCATATATTACTTTTTCTGATCTATGTTAAAATGTTTCCTCATCAAAAATGTAACTGGAGTTGTGTTTTGTTTCACTCACACATGTTTAACACACAAAGTTGAGTTGATTTTTCAAACAGAAAACACTCTGTTCCACCTTGTGATGTCATGTGTTAATACAGGAAGCTATCTACTATTTCTTTTTTTTTTTTTTTTTTTTAATTTCCATACATACTTCACTTAGAATCATACGGATAATAATTTCAGCCCTGAAATTGCCCATCCCTACTGAACAAAAGGTAAAAGGTAGATGCTAACTTGAAAAATACCACTGCATAACATCACATAGTGGAACAAAGCATTTTGAGCTTTAGAGATATAGACAGAACAGTAATACAACAATGTGGTTTAAAGCTCACAAGAGTCAATTTTGTGTAATATAGGACCTTTAAAATAACAAACAATAAACATCTACTTCTTGTTATGGTGAAATGTCACTATGAAGAGGTGGGGCTTATCAGATATCCTCACAAACTCCACTTGAACTACTATGAATTAATTCTGTATTCAAGACCCACTGATCTATAATCATCTAAATATCAAGCATACATAAAATTTAAGACTTAAAAATAAACCTCTCACGTTGCTTTAATGTGCCTGCTGTAAATGCACCTTTCTAATTCATTTTAATTAGTGACGAGTCTTTTAGAAGAAGACACGCTTTCATTTACGGCCTTAACAGTCTCATTGTCAAAACATGAATTACATGAGGATATTTTCAGCACGCTAAAAGGACACTTGATACTTCAACCAGAAAATAAAGAAATGTCAAATTTGTCCTTGTCTACAAGAGCCACAACCATAAGTGACTGAAGACAAAATACATTCAGCGAAGTGCACAATAACAGTATAATACAAGTGCAAGGGTCTAATTCACCGTATCTTCATGTCTTTATGGGCTTGAAAAGGATCAACATTAGTGTTTTCAATATGCTTCATCTCTCAATTGCATGTACTGGATGTAATGAGAGCGTATACTATTATTTATTATTAATGTAAATATTTCATGCAAGGATGTGAACTCAGTCTAGGATCCTCCATATGTTACTGTGTGTTCTCTTTTGCCTTTTCATATACTTTCAAAGGACATGATCATGTGACTATCAACTATAACTACCAGTGTAAAACTCATACTTTCAATGTGTGTATTTAATAACTGACTAACCTTTCCAGCCATATATCTATTGGTTTTTCAAATATTTAATATGAACTATATAGCTATAATATAATGTAACTTTCATTCTAAGAAATAAAAAGTTAAGTTGCTTTTTTAAAGTTTCAAATGTACCCTGTATTGAATCCTTAACAAGTGTCAAAATAACTAAAATACAGCTAAACATTCAAGAATTGTATAATTTTTCCAAAATGTTTTTAATCCAGCATTTCTTTCAGCAAACGTGTACAATTGTACAATTTCCAAACATCATATTTTGGGTCATTTTATAATTTGTATTTCATTAAAAAGCAATTAAAGGTGCATTGTGTAAGTTTTGTGGTGGATGGTTCGCAACCAGCTTGTCTCCATGGAGATGTTATTGCTTTGCCTGGAATGTTCCACAGTATGACATTAAGCATAGTAACGGTAACACTATCAGGCCAAGTTACAAGTCAGATCTGTGGAGACGTTACCCTGCTTACAGTATGAATGCGTGTTTTTTTTGTTTTTGGTTTTTTTGAGCTTACGAGCAATAAAAACACCTGTAATTGTATTAAATGTAAGTTTAATGCCATACTATGGAACATTCAAGGCAAGTGGCAAACCCTCCACTGTGCACCTTTAAGGCACAAACTTTAAGGTGTTAAGTTCCTTCACTATCATCAATGTTTCTTCAGGCGGTTAATCCTCACCATTGAATTCAGGTCATTTGTGTGTAGTGTCTCCCAGCCCCAGCCTGAGTTACAGTAGGCTGTATTTCTTTAGTTTACTCCCACTTGCTCCTGTGCTCCACCCTCAGCAGGCCGCCAGCGCTGGCTTTGACCTTGGGGCTATGCACTTGATCTGCACGCATGCCTCACCTCTTAATGATAAAATGAGAAAAGTGGGTCGAAGATGTACGTTCCCACCAGAAATAGTGAAGAAGTTAACATCTCGAAGCCAAGCACCAACCACGTCCAACAGGGAAATCATCTCTAAATAAATCAAATGAGTTTCACAAATAGGTGAGGAGCCACTGGGAGAGCCAGGTTTGCTCCAGGGAGGGATGAACAAGTCAAGCTGATTAACTGAAGAAATGAATGACCCGCTAGTGTACAGCCACTCCAAACCTACTTGAGCGATACAAGGACTCTAAATGAAATGATACGTGCTACTGTGTTACTCATAAAGGCATTTGTTATATCAGTGTTTGTTATCTGGTAAAGAGTCGCTCATAAAACATTGACTTACAGGAAGAAAGCCAAACGCATTCACCACACAAACAGAAATGCACTTCTCACTTAAAGATATTTGAGAATATGTCTTTGCAACTGTGATCTCAAAAATGTTCAAATGCATGAGAGATACTTTTCAGAGGCATGTGGTGTGTGAAGTGGAGAGAAGAAATTATGTTTTAAGAAACTGGTCTTAAACATTTCATACAGTCGCATTCATGTTAAGTCAGGGCGAATGTCTGTATACAGGCATATCATATATATATATATATATACATATATATATATATACATATATATATATATATATATATATATATATATATATATATGTGCAGCCCTCATCCTGGCTGCACAGGAGCAGGCCTTGAGCACCCGAGCAATAGAGGCCCAGATCTACCACACCAGACAAGACCCAAGGTGTAGGTTGTGCAAAGAGGCTCCTGAGACAGTCCAGCACATAACTGCAGGGTGTAAGATGCTGGCAGGGAAAGCATACATGGAGCGACACAACCAAGTGGCGGGCATAGTGTACAGAAACATCTGTGCAGAGTACGGGCTGGAGACCCCAAGGTCAAGGTGGGGAACTCCCCCAAAGGTTGTGGAGAATGAGCGTGCCAAGGTCCTGTGGGACTTCCAGATACAGACTGACAGAATGGTGATGGCGAACCAACCAGACATAGTGGTGGTGGATAAGCAACAGAACAAAGCCGTGGTGGTGGACATTGCAATACCAAGTGATGGTAATATCAGGAAAAAGGAACACGAGAAACTAGAGAAATACCAGGGGCTCAAGGAAGAGCTGGAGAAGGCCTGGAAGGTGAAGGCATCAGTGGTGCCCGTGGTGATCGGAGCACTCGGGGCTGTAACCCCCAAACTGGAGGAGTGGCTCAAGCAGATACCCGGAAAAACATCAGACATCTCAGTCCAGAAAAGTGCAGTACTAGGAACAGCAAAGATACTGCGCAGAACTCTCAAGCTCCCAGGCCTCTGGTAGAGGGCCCGAGCTGGGTGAGGGTGAGAGAGACCAACCACCGTGGAAGGTGAGGAACACATTTTTTTTTTTTTATATATATATATATATTTATCTGTTTTAGCTCTCTGTTGTTGTTGTTTTTTTAATATACCAATGATTAAAAAGGACAGCAGATAAAAGTTAAAAGATCAAGTTTTTGATCTTTTATCTTAATTTCTCTGTATTGTCCCTTCAAATAAAGACCAAACTAAACTAAATATACTAATGCAGTATTTCTATAAAACCAGCAATGTCCTGTGCACCCCACCCTCATCATCCATATTTCAAAACAAAATCGGAAAGTAGCCCTGAAAGAAATCTTACTCATCCCATGATATTAATCTTGAGAAGGCAGCAAATCCCACGCTTGGGTTTGGAACCAAAATCTTGCTCCAAAAAAGTCCTCCAAAAAGTAGTCCAAAGTATACAGCTTAATATATAGTGATTACTGTTCTGAAACATAATTACCATTTTAACCAGAAAAAAGTTGTGTTTTTCTTATAACAGTAGCTGGTCAGGTAAGAGAGAGGTGTTTGTGTGTGCATGTGCAGGGAGTGGAGGGAGGAAAAGGAGGTGTGGAAGAACTATTGGGTATATAGTGCTTTTTTTTTTTTTTTTTTTTTAAATAACATTTGTAAGATTTGCTGACCCGCATGTGCATTGAACATGAACTGAAATGTAATCATACTCGTGTAGTTCATGGACTCACCCGAGTTGGGGTCAGAGTTGCCGTCCGCCTCGGTCCTCTTGTCGGGGGAGGCCTGCTCGTAGAAGTCATCAGCTGCCTGCACCAGAGGAAGAGCGTGTGTGAGCAGAGAGCCAGTGCCCACAGGCTCATGATCTCCCAGCCCACTGTCACTGCAGCTCTCCTGGGAGCCGTCCGGCAGGTGAAACGTGACGCGCCGCTGAGACTAGAACAGCACAAAACAGAGCCATGTTAGCCGCTCTGCTCTCTGCACTCGCGCTTCTATTCTTTTAGCTTTGGGAGAGTTTAGCAATTAGCGTTTGTCACACTCAACTGTTTGACTCCAAATCCAGTGTTAAACAAGCAGCGGTAGGATTTTATCAGCAGGTTAAACAAATAGGAAGAGGGGTGGATTGTAAGGTTTTATTTAGGGGTAATTTTGACTTTGGGTCGAGTTATTGATGGGAGATGGGAGTTAACACATGGCAAATACAGTCACGTTTCACTGCACAATGACAACCAATAACACATGCAAATTAAAACACCATGCAGGAGTTAGGACGGACAAACTGTGCCTTTCACTGTGACGTTTATTGGGGCTGTAAAACTTGTGTAACCGATACTGTCCTGAATGAAGGGCAGTACCCAGCGTGTGTTAAATGTGGTGATTGATGAGAGATTTCTTATTATAGACAGCAGTAATATCCAAAACCTTATTCGCCTCAAAAGGTGCCAGGATTTATGCATAATTAATCATTTCCTTTCCAACTTTGGTTTGTGCTATTAAATGTGGAAATGAGAGCTTTCAAATAGCCTTCTGGAGTGGTAGCAGCACAGGTCATCTTATTACTGGAGAGTTAGTGGTTCTATAACCGCTTCAACAAATGAAGGCTGTTGTTTTGTCCTTAAGCAAGACATTTTACCCATCCAGCCTTAGTAAGAATGGTGTGTGTGATAGTGGTCTACAAAATGAAACAGGTAAGAGTTAAAAATAAGGACAGTTCTGCTTAAAGAGAGTAAGTGTATAGATGTTACAACATAATAGACATATCTGAAAATAAAAGAAACATGTGAATAGTGTAGTATTGATAATATAAAGCCTTTGTCACCCACTTAAGTTTTGGTTACCCACTTAAAGTAAATATTTATGTATTTAGTTTATTTATGAGACAGGGACAGTGCACAATCTACATTAACATTCACAGGAGAGGTGTATTGTGCAGGTTGTAGCACTAGAGCTAATTTCCACCTGTCGTCCCTGTTGCATGTTTTTTAGGTTTGATGGGGGAAACCGGAGTGCCCAGAGGAAACCCACCCAGACATGGGGAGAACATGCAAACTCCACACAGAAAGGCCCGGGCAACCTGGGGATCGAATTTGGAATCTTCTTGCCCGGAAAGGTCCGGACGACCCAGGGATTGAACCCGGAACCTTCTTCCTGTGAAGTATGAGTGCTAATATAGTATATAGTTTTGAAAAAGTTATTTAAAGTTGTAAACATAAATGTGTACTATCCACCTCTGGCAATTGGCACAGATTGGCAACCACATCTGTCACTATCAATAAAGGCACTATAAATGACCAGCCAATTCTTTATCATTACATCATTATATCTTTATTGTTCTGACTTGCAGAACATAAATCTAAAATAGCTTAGACAAATATATTTCACATGCATATATTAGACATTGAGGAGGATTAAAGGGCCCATAAGCTATTTTCTGATTTATGTTGTTATGCTGATGTTTTTTCCTCATCACAAACATACCTGGAGTTGTGTTTTGTTTCATTCAGTCATTTAATAATCAAACCCTGCATATTTAGGCTGGGTTCTTCTCTTAAACAGAAAACACAACAACCACTTTGTGATGTAATGTGGTAAAACAGGATATGCTCCAGTGTGCTCCGTACATCTTCACTAGAATCATTTGGATTTGGATTTCAGTGCTGGAATTGCCAGTCTTTACTGAACTAAAGGTAAAAAGAAGCTGTTAACTTGAAAACTACCGCTTCATGACATCACAAGGTGAAACAGAGCATTTTGAGTTTTGAAAATGAAGACAAACTATATATAAAGGGTTACTCAAACATCTGCGAATGAAACAAAACAGACCTCGAAGTATGTTTGATGAGGTAACAACATTCCAACGTGATTAAAAGCTAACATTAGTTGATCTTGCGTAATATAGGACCTTTAAGGCAACACCGTCACAAATGTTAAAACTCAATGTAGATTTTCGGTCTATGTTTGCATTATCAGACAGTGTGACAGAGGACTGTGAAGTGTACATAGGCTGCCTCTGGGGTGTCCTTCTTGCTTCTCTAAAACTAGCATTTCCTGCCCCTGTCTCCCAGTCTCTCAGATAATTAAACATGCCTGACGCCCGATGTCCTTAAAGCTGCCCTGATTGAATTTCCAATAGTTAATTCCCAGTGTCTTTCCCTTTTGCTCTAATGACATTTTCCTCAGGCTTTTTCATAAGTCCGGAGTCAGCCCGCGGCTAACCTTTTCCCTAGCACAAAGAGGTCCCCACCACATCCGCGCCACTGACAGACCCAGACGCCTTTTACTGTAATTATTGGCAAAAGCAAAGGTCGACCAAATCTGCAGTCTAATGCAAATCACCTCGTTATATATTTTAGAAATGTTCTGAAAGCGCGCAACATTCAATTAAACAAAAACAGGCCATAAAAAGGACAGATAAATGAGTTTGACAGAAGCAGTGAAGACGGGAAGCCTTTGAGACAATATTTTTTGAAGGTTTTAGTTCAATTTGATTAAATATTCTAGACATTTCTTAGGCTCGGTGTTGTTAAAACTCACAAATGATTTCTACTGACACTAAGAAGTGGAAAGTGAAGTACTGTTAACTGTAAAGGTCTCATAAAACACAGAGAAATGAGAATAAATGTCAGTGTTAGCCATTATGAAGAGGCAGGTATCCAATCTGACATTTCAAATAGAGACAGGGGAAGTAAAGGAGCCAATTTCCAATACCCAAAATGTCTGTGTTTGGAAAGTGGAACTAATTAGAGGTAACTGAAAATATGGCTTCATACAACTCAAAAGTTAATACACGGGGTAGTGGACTGCAGTAAGTTTTAGGATTGAATGTGATGTCTGAGAAAGTTGAGCTGAAGATATGTTGTTATTGTGGATTTAATGAAGGAGCTAACATAAGGGTGGGCAGTTGGGACAGAAATTGGAAAAGTAAGTGCAAGAAATATTTTTATCATCTGCAGTAAAAGAATTCATGTTTTTGTATTTCACAAGTCTTGCTTAACTCAAATTGAAATCTATGTTAATATTTTGGTGCACTTAAAGGTTTTGTAAGGCTGCTACTAGGACCAGAATATATACATTACCGGTAGTTGATTTTTTTATTTTTATTTTTATTTTTTGGGTTTTACTCTTATTTCCTGGACATCTACTTCTTGGTAAATGGCCAAATGGTAAATGGTCACCTTTTTATATGCATTTTATTCTTTACTTCTATTATCATACTGAATTAACGCTACTCTTATTTAAAGGTACACTGTGTAACTTTTCTGGTGTGGGCTCCGCTACCAGCTTGTCTTCATGGAAATTGCCTGAAATGTTCCACTGTATGTTATTAAACTTTTTATTGTATTAAACTTTTTTAAAAATGCATTCTTATAAGCGGGTCACCCCTCAACATACCTGACCTATAACTTGGCCTAATGGTTGTCTCCACGGAGATAAATAAGTGAAATGTCAGACTATGGAACATTCTAGGCAAAGCATTATCTTCTCTAATGAGACAAACAGACGATGGACCCTCCACCAGAAAAGTTACGCATTGCATGTTTAAGTACAGTGTTTGGCTACTCGCTGAATGCATACAGTATATTGAAAACACATGCACTTCTTCATGTTACAATGACGTATTTGCCAGATCAGTATTATAATCACTAGTTAATAGTTCAGGTGTTTTTGGCCTAAAGCTCGATGAGTCACTGTGTATAAGCCCTCTTCACACCGGCAGCTCCCACCTCAGACTATTTATACCATCCCCACATTCATTTATCTCACTGCAGTCAACAGGCCCCTAATCCAATAAGTGATATCTGACATTGACCCACTCTTTACTAACATATAGCTCGTAAATTACATTCATTATAGTCTTAATAAGTCCAGGATTGATTTTCTGGAAACCTGCAACCCCGGGGGACTGAATACTTATAGTTCGATTCCATGCCTTTAGCTACAAAAAAGCACGCTGCAGACCTGCTGTCACACACGGGGGAAATCAAACCAGTTTGTAATGATACTAACAGTTCAAAGGTTTAACTTTAATAGATGGAAAATAATATGATACTGTAATATTTTAGAGTTGTACAATGGAACAATTGAGACCAAATATATTGCTTCCTGGATAATTGGAAACTAATGAACACTTTCTGACTCCAGGGTTGCCAGATTGATTCCCGCTAAACCCAATCAATGTCGTCTTTGTGCCTATGGGCAAAACACTTCACTTGCGCTGTCAAAAGTGCAGAGACAATTTTAGTGCAATAGTCAAAAGCATAAGGCACACAGGTCCACTCATTGATGGAAACAAGAAAGTTTCAGTTTAAATACTAACACTGATTTTAAACTGCATAAAGCTTGAGTTAGGACTTCTGATTCTTATGTCATCTACTATAAAAGGAGGAACAATATAATTTCATTCACTTTTACAACTCACTTTCCAGCCATTCAATTACAAGATGTCCAATTTAAAGTTCAGTTTCAAGAAGGAACAAAAAGGTGAAGGTAATACAGCAGGATGCACTGCAGCGTGATGGTGACTCAAACCTCATAACCTGACAAATAAGTTGTATTAGTCTGTAGCAAAATGACTTAAGTTAGTTCACCTAAACGTAAAAAAGTGGATTTTTTAAACACAGGAAGTGAGTGAGTTAGAGAGAGATCAAAGACTGCTGGGAAACCTTTACAGCTTTTGCTCCACTGCCACCTGCTGATTACTCCACGAAGTCCACCCGACGACACTCAGCTCATGTTATGAATGGGCTTTAATTTGATAAAACCAAGTTGGGTGCATTAAAATCCTTGAATAGGCATTACCCTGCCTACCTGCCTGATGGCATCGCCTGTTTCTCCCCATGGAGCTAGAAGTTTAATTCCAATCTGTGGAACAATCCAGCCACCGCAATGACACCTCCATGGAGACGAGCAGGTTACGTAACTCCCCACCACAAAAGTTATACAATGCATCTTTAAGCCACTACATTATAGATAGATAGATAAATATTTTATTTATCCCAAAGGAAATTCATTTTTCAGCAGCAACAATGATACATACATACAGTACATACTACTACTACAAATACTACTACTACTATTAATACTGCTACTATTAATGCTACTACTACTACTACTACTACTACTACTACTACTACTACTACTACTAATAATAATAATAATAATAATAATAATGGAGTAATTCAGTTTATAGAGATGAGTATGTATTTTGTTTGTTGTATTATTATGTATTTTGAACGCACACTTTTGATTTTGGGATCATTTCTGAACTTATTTACGTCATTTACTATAACTTGAAGAGCCACTACCCTGCTTCAAGTATCTATATATTTTATCAGTACCACAACCCCTTAAGGGACATCACAAACATGGCTGCTCCGTGGAAACAGCAGAGATGACATTCCGATATCATGTCTATACATTTCCACCAGGAGTGATCCATCCGTGAACATCTCTATCCCACTGAAGTCTACAAGTTTAAGCCACCATTTTGCAGAGGACCATTTATCAAGCTTGTGTTTACAATCTGAGGCGCGGAGTGACAGACAAGATGCAGCCCCCACCGTGACAATGGAGGACTGCTTTGTGCTCAGTGGCATGTACACACAATCCTAATTCTCAATTAATCACAATGTAATTCATGTCAAATGTGATATTAGCACAAGTGTCTTCTCAAATGCTTGACAAGTACAAGCTGTAATTGGATTAGTGTGTGTGTGTAATAACTTGGCATGCAATTTGCTTTGATTTTGACTTGAGGAAAAAAAAAATTATTGATATTGATTGGGTTAATAGTTTTAATTGGGGCTGTCAAACTGGGCCCGGGTGACGTGACCTTATAATGGAAATGTGCCACGTGAGGTTTTTGTGGTCTGACACTAGGGTATACCAGGGTTTGTGTTTCTGTATAGCACTTATGGACTTATTGTAAATATAATATTTTTGTCGCTAAGTGCAGCTTTTACTATATACTATATAGGGAATAAAGTAGGACAGCTCAACTTAATTTGCTGTATAAGAATCAACATTATCTCCATTTATTCAGGTAATTGGCTTAGACAATGAATATATGTGAATTCTGGCACAAAATAGAGCAATTATATATAGTTTATAGCATTTATAGCAAGCATTTTTAGTGCTTCTTCTTGGCCATTTTCCCAATTTCCATTTATTCAGAACTGTGATTGAGAACCAGAACAATTTAATACCATCAACTGGACGAAAGAATTGAAGAAGCGACTGGATGAGTGGAGGAATGTCTTCACTCCAAAACTTAAGTCCAGTTCACAGAAAAAAAAAAGGTCTAAGCTTGAATTAACAACCACAAATAAAAAATGAGAAAAATATCTGCCATCAGGAGCATTTTGAGCTTTGGAGATATAGACACACTCATAATAAAGGGTTACTCAAACGTGTGAATGAAACAAAACACAACTCCAGGTATGTTTTTGAGGAGGTAACGACATTATAACATGTCTTAAAGCTCACAAGAGTCCATTTTGTGTAATATAGGACCTTTAACTCATTATGGTAGTGCATAGTTCAATCTAAGGACTCATCAGTATCAACAGATCAGACCCTTCTATAGAAAACCTGTTAACAAGCTCAGATTCTGATTTGACATTGGGTTTACAACAGATGCTTATTTGGCTGAGTCTGCGCTTTAGGTTACATACATACAAGATAAGTGCTTTACAAATAAATGTATAGATTATTATTTATTCTGCTTAAACGGTGGTGCATGGTGATAGCACAAAGGAGCACACATTATACTGTACAATGATGAAATAACCTAAATTCAACAAGCAAATTCATGTATTCCGTTTTTTTAATGCATTGGAGATGGCGAATCAAAGGTCCAGTTGTAAATGAATGCAGCGCTGAAGCTTGTGTTGTTTGCCCATGTATTTAGTTGTGGATTTAAGCGCGTTTGAAGATATTTGTATTTCGCCATAGCTGACAGTCATTCTGGCAATATTAGCATAAAACCAGCTTAAACCATCTCCACTGCCAGTTTACATGATATTAGGGCTTATCGCGCATGCTAACCCGTATTATCCGCTTGTTTTTATAATTTGCCTGACCAAACACTCTCACTTTAACAAATATAAAGCAAATAGCTGTGGCTGGAGGCAGTAAAGGACTGCACGCCCAGGAATTAAATGGCTTCGACTAAAGATACCACAGTGTGAAAATGAATTTGACAGACAATAACTATAAAACTTGGATGTTATGGCTAAAGGCTATTGAGGTCTTGTTATAAACCGAGAAATGTGACTTTAGACTTTACTTTTTAACTGGCAAAGATCACATCTGTAAACACTGTAATTGAAATATGTTTTATTATAACTTTGCAGATAGAAAGTTTTTAATTCATTGGCTTCTAACTGACACTTAACATGCCAATTTCAATAATGACAATACAATAACCATCAACAGAATGTCAAATAAACTAAATTATCTAGATTAATGTAATTTTCGAGATAAAATCAGTTACTGTAATACCATGTAGTCTTATAGTTTTGATATAGATTCAAGAACATTTTAAGACTGTTCAGAAAGGGTTTTAGTATTGATTAGTATCTGGATTTGGATTTTTTTCAACAGCCCTACTTGACCATGCTGACTAATCTGACCACACAGCCTGTGATCCACAGACGTACTGCAGCACTGTTCCTGACAGGCTGCCCCCTGTGGCACGGAAGAATAACATTATAGATATAAGAAATCCTCAAAGCAAATTCACAAATATTGAATACTGAATATTTCTTTTAATAACAAGGCCAAACCAAGAACCAGCTATATTACAAAAAACTTGCATTTAAACAACATTAGCCGCCCCCATCTGCATTAAATATGAATGAAGAATACCTTAACCTTAGTTGAACTTTTAACTAAAGGTAAAAGGTAGCTGTTAACTTGTCATGACATCGTAAGGTGGAACAGAGCATTTTGAGCTTTGGAGCTGCAGACAGACTAATAATAAAGGATTATTCAAACATGTGTGAATGAAACAAAACACAACTCCAGGTATGTTTTTGATGAAGTAATAATATTATAACATGGCTTTGTGCAATACAGGAGTGTTATTTTATTTTTTATTTTTTGTAATAAAGAAAGTACAGCTGCAATCCTGACAAGCTCCCTGGAATCGCTGTATACATCAAGGAGTATATCTACAAAATGTACAGAGATGATCAGTATTCACAGCAGATGGTAGAGGGCATAAAGCAGAACACGAGCTGATGTCTTTAAGCACAGAGCCACGGCAGCTGCTTATGTCTCCTTCTTTTGTTAGCACAAGTCAAAAGTAACACAAAACAGATACCACATCCTCCCGACTGACACAAAACAAATCAGCACAAGACTTATGGGTCCTTACAACAGCAGTTTTAACAGTGCATGCTCCCATCTTTGTGAGTGTGAGCCTGGCCATATGGAGCACAGTGTGAACACCAAAACAACTTGCGCACTGTAGGGAAAAAAAAAAAAAAGTAAGTCTTATATATATATAAACTTCTAAACTATACATTATAAACAGCTTAAAACTTAGTACCTTTAAGTTAAAATTGCTTGAATTGAAGTATATATTTGAGTAAATGTTGACATCTTCCCTCTTTTTTTCATGAGAAAGAATGTCTTGCTGTTCGAGTAACATTATTATTATTGTTTCATGTTGCTGATTGAAATGATTTTTATAAATCTTACTACACATAATTAAAATACTACTACTAAAAATAGGGCCAGTAAACATTGGTTTACACAAGATCAACACCTGGACCAGTCAGGAGGTACTAAAAGTTATTTTTAAAAAAAACTGTCAGTGTGCCATTAACGTCACTTTACCACATTTTACATACCTGTTTGTAATGAACTGTATCCAATATTTTGTGCACTAACATTTTCACATCTGTCAGACAACATTTTACTGTAGTTTTGACGATTTTTACAGTGTTTTGTATTGGGTCGAAAAGCAATAGGTTTATATGAGGCAGTTAATGAGAAGAGGCTCATGCTGGGACACACACACACACACACAGAGAGAGAGAGAAAATAATGCGTCCTCCATGCAGTCCTCACCTTCACTAATAATCTTATCTAACAGCAGCCTGACACCTGTGCAGCCCAGACACTTCCCACCAGCCCACTCTCACAATCACACACCTCTGAGGGAGATCAGTCAACCAGGAAACCCAAACTCCACTCTGCTCCTCAGCCTGCTACTGCTACTGCTGCTACTGCTGCAGACCAACGGGGCTGTGCCATCTGCTGGACACCTCAAGTACTGCACTTCTGTTAACATGCGGGCACAGTGCAAATAAGACCGAGATTCTTCAACTGAACTATGAAATATATAGCCTAAAAGAAACATTATGGTTCATTTTTGTATTTAGGTGTGTATTGTTATTTTGTGCATGTTTTAGGACAGAGTGTTTGAATATAATAATAATAATAATAATAATAATAATAATAATAATAATAATAATAATAATAATCAATACTTTGCAGCTATTATAAATAACCCATATGTCCCATAAAAAAAAAAAAAAATGTTTACATCCAGTTTATCTCCTAGGCCTACAGGAACTGACAAAGAGTAGTGCCATTTGGACATTTAATATTCATATAATCAGATAATCATTTAAAGGTGCACTACGCCACTTTTTTGGTAGAGGGTTCGCCACTTACTTGTCTCCATGGAGATGTTATTGTTTGGTGTTTCTATTGCTCAAAAATAATTCCTTCTGTGAACAGGAGAGACTTTCCACAGATCTGAATTGTAATGGATAATGCTATAACCTGCTTGTCTCCCTTGTGATAGAAAGATTTAATATACTGTGGAACATTTTAGACAAAGCAATAACATTTCCATGGAGACAAGCAGGTGGCAGGCCTCCACTAGAAAAGTTACGCAGTGCACTTTTAAGTAAAGTTTTTGAGGAAATTCCTGGTAAAAAAAAAAAAAAAAGTGCACCATTGTCTGATTTTGCTGTCCCTTCACAGTCCTGACAAAGTCGTTAAATCCTGAAAAACATCAAATCAGAGTTAGCATTAGCGGCTCATACTCATTAGCTGCACTTATGCATTTCCTCTGTGCTCGTCCCCAAAGCAGCATCAAGCTCTCACTCACTCAGTCATCCCTCCATTTTGATGACATAAACAAGGATTTTTAGTCGACTTGAAAAAAAAAAAAAGATGAAAGATGCACCCTACATAAAACGCACTCCCAGAAAAAAAACCTGCATCTGTAAGCAACCCTCAAATAAAAGTGACAAATAAATCACAATGTCTCATCTGCTTTGATTTCTTTCTACACTTAATATTGACGTACTTTCTTTTTCTTTCTTTCTGTCTGTCTCCTGTCTTTTAGTCTTTTTTCTGTCTCTCTCTCCGCTCTCCCCTGTCTTTCTCTCCCTCTCACTCTTCTTTCTTTCTCCTCTCACTCTTGCTCTCTCACTCTTCTTTCTCTCTCTCCTCTCACTCCAGAACTCTCCCATCTCTCTCTCTCTCTTCTTTCACTCAGTCTCTCCTCTCTCTCACTCTTGCTCTCTCATTCTTCTTTCTCTCACTCCAGCACTCGTGTTTCTCTCTTCTTTCACTCTGTCTCTCCTCTCTCTCTTGCTCTCTCATTCTTCTTTCTCTCTCTCCTCTCACTCTTGCACTCTCCCATCCTTCTCTCTCTCTCACTCTTGCTCTCTCTTCTTTCTCTCTCCTCTCACTCTAGCACTCTCTCATCTCTCTCTCTCTCTCTCTTCTTTCACTCTCTCCTCTCTCTCACTCTGGCTCTCTCTTGTTTCTTTCTCCTCTCACTCTTGCACTCCCTCGTCTTTCTCTCTCTCTCTTCTTTCACTCTGTCTCTCCTCTCTCTCACTCTTGTGCTCCTTCTTTCTCTCTCCTCTCACTTTTGCACTCCCTCTCTCTCCTCTCTTACTCTTGCTCTCTTCTTTTTGTCTCTCTCTCTCTTTTGCTCTCTCTCTATCTGTTCCCTTCATTCTCTCTCTTCTCTCCCTTCTCCAGAGTCAGTGGCTGCCTTCTGTTGTTCAGTACTAAACCACAGCTCAAACCAGCATCTACATTGTAGTGAAGGCTGATTTGTCACTATATACAGAGCCTCTGCGATGCTGAAGCGCTCGCTGATACAAAGACTCATACATCTATGTCCAAAACTGACCCACTTCCCAAAACTACAGGCGAGTACCGGCGGACATCTTGGCATGTGTGTATATTTCTGCAACAGCTAGCTTAGCACGTGATTATAAGGATAGTCCATCATAGAGACTCGTTCAGCTAAATGATCGTAGATGGAGATTTATGAAGGCACTACACTGTATTGTTGGCTTTTATGTTTTATGCAACGCTCATTTATTGTCCAACCCAAATAGGAGACACAATATATTGTTGGTGTCTTGTTAATTCATAAATCCTGTCTTTTATGCAAGACAGGCACTTGTCATGATAGTTGAGATAAAAGAGCATGCTCAAAATGCTGTCTGTATGTTTTCTGAGAGAATATGTCTTCTCTCCGGAGAGCACTTAGATTCATACACCAAGTCATATGGCTCAGTTCAGGGAATATTTTAAACACATCCATGAGAAATGACATTTGAAAGAAGACTGAAATATGAGCTGCTAATCTAGTATGAATACCAATAAAAACCACATGCTCTTTAAACCTTGGAATTATACAGATTTTGAAAGGCTCCATTACGTTATTACGCTATTTTCAGACTGATGTTATAATGTTATTTCCTCATCAAAAACATACCTGGAGTTCATTCACACATGTTTGACACACAAACCCTGCGATGTCATGTGGTAATAGAGGAAGTGCTCCACTGTGTTTTTAAACTCCAAATACCTTCAGTAGAATCATGTGGACAATTTCAGCCCTGGAATTGCTCTACTAAACTTAAGGTAAAAGGTAGATAACCTTACTAACTTGAAAACTACTGCTTCATGACATCACAAGGTGGGACAGAGCATTTTGAGCTTTAGAGATGTAGACAGACTAATAATAAAGAGTTACTCAAACATATGTGAATGAAACAAAACACAAGTCCAGGTCTGTTTTAGATCATTCATTGTTAGCAGTGAACATTATGTCACAGACTTAATTACAACTTTGTGATTTGCTAATTGCAGCCATCCAAATTGTGTCTCAGTTCGATTGAAATAAATCTTGCAGCTCTATGCATTTATTATGTAACAGTAATAGCAGGTTTTAACAAAGCGTCAGTATACTGCAAAGCTAATGTGACCTGTAAGACCTTTGCTGTGACAAAACAAAGGTACAAATAATGAAATATCAGAATGTATACAGAACAACATGTGCTCAAATGTCACGGGGGAATTAGAAAACCAATAGAAGCAAAAGAACGCTTTGTTCCAAATCTGAGGTGCTCTGATGTTCTTCATTATTGTGATACGGTGTGTGCTCTCGTCACATTCATGTCCATGCTTTCTCCAGTCCTGACACATGTCAGCAGTTCTCATGTGTTTAGTTATCAAAGTATTTACCCCCGTTTGAAATCATATCTTTCTCCCTGGACTTTGCATTGGTTAAGATTCATTCATGTGATCTAGTAGAGTATGGACGAAGCTGGTCATGTGATCGGCTGTGAGCTGGAGACATTTGTCACAGTGAGGGACAGGAGGACACTGGACAAACTGCTCTCCATCATGGACACTCCTGCTCACCTACTGCAACAGACTATGAGAGATACAGGACTACATTCATACCATACTCCATAAAACTGTAACAGATAACAGATTAAATAGTGATTGTCATGTCAATCACTATTTAATCTTTGCATGGTTTCTCTTTATATATATATTTATAAACAAGATAAAATAATCTGGCTCGGGTCCTCTACCAGAGTCCTGGGACCTTGAGAGTTCTGCGCAGTATCTTTGCTGTTCCTAGTACTGCACTTTTCTGGACTGAGATGTCTGATGTTTTTCCTGAGATATATATATGTATATCTATAACCACTCCTCCAGTTTGGGGGTTACAGCCCCAAGTGCTCCGACCACCACAGGCACCACCACTGATGCCTTCACCTTCCAGGCCTTTTCCAGCTCTTCTTTGAGCCCCTGGTATTTCTCTAGTTTCTCGTGTTCCTTTTTCCTGATATTACCATCGCTTGGTATTACAATGTCCACCACCACGGCTTTGTTCTGTTGCTTATCCACCACCACTATGTCTGGTTGGTTTGCCATCACCATTCTGTCAGTCTGTATCTGGAAGTCCCACAGGATCTTTGCTCGGTCATTCCCTGCAACCTTTGGAAGTGTTTCCCACCTTGACCTTGGGGTCTCCAGCCCGTACTCTGCACAGATGTTTCTCTACACTATGCCCGCCATTTGGTTATGTCGCTCCATGTATGCTTTCTCTGCCAGCATCTTACACCCTGCAGTTATGTTCTGGACTGTCTCTGGACTGTCTCTGGTAAAACACAAGCTCCCAGGGCTCTGGTAGAGGACCCGAGCTGGATGAGGCTGAGGGAGACCAGCCACCGTGGAAGGCAAGGAACACATTTTATATATATACCCATCAAAAGTCCAGTTAGCTCTTGACTTCTATAGTGTTTAGTCCTATGTTATTGTGGCAAACCTTAAATAAATTGAACTCATTAGACCTCTATAACTCTATAATTCCTGTAATATGTAATTCTATGGCTAATGAAATCCTGGGTTTAGTTTAATTTGATGCCACTTCAAAAGGTGATGGTGATATGTAATGTAGTATCTTTAAGACATACAAACTCTATAGAGAAGCATTGAAATGGATGGAACCTATATGACCTCTCTCTCACCACACACCCACAGCTTTTTAGTGCACAATACAAAGATTTCTATGACACTTTCAAGGACTCTAAGTGAAGTCCAACTCCCAGCATAGACTGAAGTTGTACTGCTAACAGGCACTATGGTAAAGCTAACCATGTCTGACACTACTTGCTGCCTACAGCTCCAAAAATGAAACCATTGCATTGCCTAAGCATGCATGTCTAACTGTTTTATACAGTAGTTAGATCTGTGTAGCCTGCAGTCCTGTGTCTTGTGTACTGTGCATATGTGGGAGCCATAAGGGGGTGGTGTCAGAGACGGCTGCTCAGCTGGTGACAATGCAAACCTAAATGGATTTATCTGCACTCAGCTCTTATTTGTTATGAAGCTCTTCTGCCTCTACCCAAATGACTCTTGCTGACCTTACACACTTTTCAAGCCTTAGGTCATGTGAAACAAGACCAAGTTGTAAGACTAACCAGTTACGATAAATACTATATCAACTTTTATTATTTTTTTGTTATTTTTTTCTGCAATGATGCCATTTGAGCTGTAATTATGAACTAAAACTATACAATCTAAATACTAAAGTGTTGCATTATGTTATTTATTTATTGCAGCTCATGTTTTTAACAATATTGTGCATTTAGAATACTCTGTGGATAATTCAGCTTTATGGTTTGGTTTCAGTTTTATCACTTATCTATGTTTACTTCAACAGTATACTGCACTTCAAAATTTGTTATTGTGACAAACCTAAGACTAACCAAGGCCAAACATAAGGCATAAATACATTGTGAGAGAGTCCGTAGAGATGTTATTGTTTTATCTGGAATGTTTCACAGTATGGCATTAAACCTTTCTATCTGCACGGAGACCAAACCAGACCAAGTTACAGGTCAGATCTGTGGAGAGTAGAGCTCTGTAATGTCATACTGTGGAACATTCCAGGCAGAGCAATGACATATCCATAAAAACAAGCAGGTGACAGATCCTCCACCAGAAATGTTACACAATGCACCTTTAAGTTTTGTTATAATCAAAGGATCTGTACTTAGTGACTTCATACAGTCAAAGAGGGATTTCCATCTCTTTTTGGATGATAATAAAGTTAATCTGATCATTTAATAAACCTAATCATTTTGAAAGAGAGCAAATTTGATCTTGACATTTACAGTATATGTCAATGATGAAACTAAATCCAAATTTAGCTCCGAATCAGACAGGGCTTACATAAATTTACTGTTAGGGCAGCGGCGGTGTTATTCTGAGTACAATTTTCATTTGTGACATTTGACCTTTAATGTAAGCCTGTCTTCAGCTCTGCACTACTTTCTTCCACCATTGCATTTCTATGGTCGTCTCTCTTCTTCTTTCCCTCTTTCTTCTCTCTCTCCGTCTTTCTCTGTCTCTCTCCGTCTCTCACCTTCTCTCTCCCTCTCTTTCCTCTCTCTCTCTTTTCTCTCTCTCAGCCTGGAGCAGAAGACTTGGTGCCACACAGGATTATCTGCATAGTGCATGGCTGTTCCTGACTCAGTCCTGGCCCCTTTCTCCTCACTCCCTCTTTCCTCTCTCTCTCTCGCTCTCTCTCTCTCTCCCTCTCTCCCTTCTCTCTCTTCTTTCCTCTCTTCTCCTTTCTTTGCTCTGCGCTGTAAAAGCAGAGACGCAGCACTTCTCCTGTATACACGCCCGTGTCTGCTGCAGCATTGGGATGAAGGATCTGACACTCACAGACAGTTAACTACAGCCCACAACCAAGGACAGAGAGAGAGAGGGAGAGAGAAAGAAGAAAGGGTGGAGGAAGAGAAAAATAGAGAGAGAGAAAAAAACAAGAAAGGGAGAGAAATAGAGAAAGAAAGAAAAAGAGAATGGAGGAGGGAGCTATGACAGAGTCAAAGAAGGAGGAAGATAGAGGGAGGGAGAGTGATGGAAGGGAGTCAGAGAGAGAGGGGAGAGGGAGAGAGAGAAGAGAAAAAGGCAGAAAAGATGGGGGAGAGGAAGAGAGAGGAGAGAGAAAAAGAGGGAAAGTGAAAGAGGGAGGGGGAAGAGGAGAGAGAAATAAGGAGGAAAAGGAGGGGGAGAGAGGGAGCGAAAAGGAGAGGAAAGCCAGTGTTTATGAGCTAAAGTTCATGTGATACTTAAGTCAGCAGTACACACTGACAGACCAGCTAAACATGTTCTGTAGTATGTTATTTCTATGCAGAATTATAACATATAGGACACAAATAACACCTACTAAAATATGCTATCTTTAATATTGTAAAATGACTAATGAGTGAATGTTATCTAACTGGAAACAGTCCAGGCTCATGATTCTTGGACTGGCTCCAGTACTACAAAGCCACGAATGGAAAAAAGCAAGGAAAATGCAGTTCTGATGGTTATTCAAATGAAGAGTTTGTATTAGTCTGCCTTTATTTGTAATACATATAATATGTATTGGCTATAATGTCGACTGGTAACTGAACTTAGAACATTAAAGTGGGGAATAACTGATCCCCCGTGTTACCAAGTTATTTATGTTTGTTTTCTCCACAGTAACTGAATCAAAAGCAATCGATTAATTGTTTAAAGATAATTTGGTTTCTAATTAAAACCACAATTACTAAAAAAAAAAAAAAAAGTACTGTCAGAAGTTTATCTGTTGAAAGAATTCTATTTAAATGTTTATATGTTTATTGATGCTCTATTTCTGCTTGATTTTTTTAACGCATGACCTAGAATAAGGAGAGGTCGTACTCAGTTTTCCAAAGTTCCTTTAAACACAGTCCCAGTCCCCCCCTTCTTCTTTGTGTATGCTCTGAAGCTGTTATTAGACCCAGTCCTGAAGCCCTGTGTGTTTTCATTACACTAAATAGGTACAGGCGCACACATTTGTTTAAAGAGATTTGCTGTTTATCCTGTGGAAATATTGGCTCTTTACATAGCCGCCATTATCCAGCTTTGGAGATCAAATGTAAATCAATGCATTGTGGAGGTCTTTTGGAAGCACAGGATTCCAGTCTCATTTTTACAGGATCTTCGGATTTTGAGATTGTTTTTGTATGGGAGCTTATGACAGAATACATTTTATTTATTCTATTTTATATTCAAATAGGCAACAGCAAAAAGTGTAATCCAGTGTATGAAATGATGCAGTTCATTGCTGTATACTTAATCAGAAACAATTGTGTGTCTGGTGAAGTTAAAATATAATTATTTATATTTACTTTAAAGAGGCAACGTGTAACTTTTCTAGGAGGTTCTGCCACCTTCCTGTGTTCATGATACATTAAAATTTAATCTCTTATTTAGCATTTTTTCATTTACATTCATTTATTGAGAGATTATTGGAAAATATGTAAGCGGGCTTGCCTCTCCACAGATCTGACTTCTAACATTATCTGGTGTCATTATGGAAATATTTAAGTTTAATACGATGCTGTCGAACATTCCAGGCAAGACACTGGCATACACTTAAACAGAAAAGTTGCATGGTGCATCTTTAATGTATGAAATTGTATTTTAATTTAACTAATGGGATTTGTCAAACCATTTAAAACAGAAAACTGTGTTAAAAAGAAATCACTGGGTAAAAATAAGAACCCCAACTGCCCTTTCCCCTAGTTAAACAATAAATGAAGCTTTTTGTCCATAGGCTATTAGATTTGACTGTTAATGTAATGAATTTAATTTTGCAAATATGCGCCTGCTATTACAACATTAGATTCATGCTTGCATTATTACAAGCTCTCGCCGAAAATGAGCCAAACTGTTGAAGTGTGCTAAAGTGCTCAAACTTAATGAGATGGACAACAAATGATGGGAGTGAGGCTTAAATGGGAACAGCATGCACAGTGAGCACTGCTTAAAGATACACACACTACAACTGCCAGCACTGAATTATGATGTCTCTACAATGGGTTTCTTTGTTTGTATTGTAAAACTAGTGGGAGGTATAGTGTATAAGACCTTCTAGAAAATCATGATTAGCAAATTGTCTAATGTTATTCACACATTTTTCAGAGATGACTAAATAAAACCCATATCTCTATAAAGTTAAAGTTAATATTGAAATTGTTTAAAAGCATGCAGAATTAGGTTAAGTATGCTGTCTATAATATATAAATAAAAATTAATCTAAAATAGTACATTTAAACATAACTTGCATAACTACACTTGTTTGGAAGTTTGTTTTTGATGATTGCCTAAAAACATTATGCAAATTCTTCAAAGTTAAGACAGACTTAGAGGATGTAGCACCTGCTTCACAACACAAAAGTGACAGAGAAAAATCATAAAACATGCAGCTGTTGAATAATGACTATTAAAGATGGCTGCAACACATTTCAAATTGGGACAAAGCAGTAAACGTTTGTCCATAGATTTTAAAATATGTGAATTTATTGAAGAAGCCACTTTTGGCCAGTTGAATTGAATTTTCTTTTGTAATCAAATCATATAAATAAAACTATTTTGATGTACAGTATTTTGTAAATTAGTTTTATATGCAAATTGACATATACATACAATTAATGTATGTAGCATGTAAACTAGGCAGTTGTTTTATAGGTTTTGCTTCTGCCTTAGCCTTTTCAGTCATATTGATAATTTATGCATGTTATTTTATTTTATGTCAATGTAAAATCTGTGTGACTGAAATAAACTGAACTATACAGTTTCGAAATTCAACTGTGAAAATAAAGTAATCAGGGGAAAGAAATATTTATATAAGAAATATTGTACTGTATTGGTGGATGTTTGTATGGTGCTTATGTTGCTGTGTTGTGTTAAATGGATGCTCATTCTGCCCTACAAAAACTGAAGTGAAGTTACTTGTCAGTGGCATTTTAAATTATTGTTAGCAATAATATATTATGATTTTATAACTGAGCATACAGTGTTCCATTTTTTTTCCTCAGTCTTGTGAGTTTGGATGTGCCTTCTCCAGCAGATACTCATGACCTGTGATAATGGCGCTAAGTGAGTGCAGAGGTGATGTTTGATTCTAAGGTGTCATGGTGAGGCGCTGAGCCTGGCAGCACACATCTGTACTGACACCAGACACTTCCACCATCTTAGGGCTTCACACCACACTGTTCATGCTCCAAGTTTAACATCCAGGAACAGGCTGGGCCCTGCATGGGTGCAAATCACCATTTCATCACCAACAGAAACAACAGAGCGGAGTGAGAGTGAGGCCTTTCCTGTTGTGTTCACCTGGTTCCCCCTGGACACTGCTGTGATGCTGCAGGACACAGAGGAGGGACACTTCTCCTCAAACTGCCCAGACACAGATCTGCTAACCCTATCTGACCAGTCCTTCTGTTAAAGGTCCGATATTATGCAAAACTGATTCTTGTGAGCTTTAAGCCACATTAGAATGTTGTTGCCTCGTCAAAAAACATACATGGAGTTGTGTTTTGTTTTATTCACACAAGTTTGAGTAATCCTTTATTATTAAGCTGTCTACTTCTCCAAAGCTCAAAATGCTCTGTTCCATGTAGAGATGTCATGAAAATGTAGTTTTCAAGTTAACAGCTATCTTTTACCTTTTGTTTTGTAGAAATTGGAAATTCCAGGACTGAAATTATCCAAATGATGAAGGTACATATATGGAGTTTAAAAACACAGTGGTGATACCTTTGACTGAGATACAAAGATGACTGAGAAGCGCAGTGCAAATGTTGCTGCAGCTAAACTTGAATTTCCCTCTGGATCAATAAAGCATCTATCTATCAATCATCATGGCGGGCTCACACTACGTCCTGTCTAATGAAAACTGCACATTACAGAGTTTGTGAAGGCCCCCTCCCTGGTCCGGGCCCTGGATAAACAGTACCCTTTACCCCTCTGGTTCCCTGTCCCTGTCCAGGAATGACTCCAATCTTTCCAAGAATTCATTTTTCACACAGACTGGTAGGATTAAGTGTTATGCATTATACATGATACACAGTGTACTTTTTTATCAGCCGAAGCTTTTACAAGGACAAGCAAACAACAAATCCCCACTGCAAACTTCAACAGATTGTAAATGACTGAACTCAGTGCTACTTTGTGCGCCATAGTCTCGGTCTGAATCAATAGATGGAAAAATAGTACACCTGAATGTCCAAGCTTATTCTAAGTGTGTAAAAACTGCATTGAGACAGTAATGTTCTGTTCTGAGCGTGGTTACAATAGTTTAAATCATTACAATTTCTTAAGACATTATTAAGCTTACTATAAAGAGAAGTTTCATAAGTCATATTAAAGAGTTGTTCAGGATTACTGTGTTTTTTGAACCTATAACTTATAGAATGAAAATAATGTGTGAGAAAAGCATGTATGCATAATAACATCTTGAGTGCACAGAAAATTTGAGTTTTCACCTACCCCCTATCTCTGTAAATACAAATTAGCAGTTTGCTACGGTGGGGTCTGCAGCAGAGAATCAATTCTGACATTTTGAATGGGAAGTCAATGCATCTATTTCTATGATCAAGACATTTTAGATTTATTTTGTTATATGAATTGAATTATTGAATTAAATAATTGATTAATGATAAAAGTAAAAGTAAAAAAGTAAAGATATAGTAAACATGTTTGGCTAATTATCACAAAACACATAAAATATCCTAACTTGTAGAATAGAAAGTTTAGCACTGCACCATAGACTGTATAATGAAGTGGACTAAAGGAGTGTGATGTCACCCATAGTGTTCGGCTTCAGTCAAATGAAGCTCATAAGACTAGCAGTTATCGGGGCCAGTTCCATATTAGGAATAGGAATTTATTTACAGACAAAATAATGAAATAGAAACACCAGGATCATGTAAAACACCAAAATGACGAGGCACACAGCAGCAGTTACAGAGAGAGAGGAGATTATTTTTCAATGTAAAGTCAATTGAAAACAGTCAGTGGAGCCAGACGCGTCCCCATGTTCACTTCCTATTTGGAGCACAGCGGCTAGCAGGTTAGCTATGTCAATTTATATATATTACAGTCTATGCATTACACATAACTGGTATGTAGTTTAGACCTCCAATGTACAAGTACAGGATCAAGTCATAGATAATCCATCCATCCATCCATCTTCTCCCGCTTAATCCGGCTGGGTCGCGGGGGCAGCATGCTGCCCATTACTCTGTGCACCAGACCCAGACCCCTATGAACCCCTCTGCAGGTGGTGAGCCCACAGGAGGGAGGAATTCCTTGACGGTCCTTGATTGTATACTGTTCATAGGGGTGTTTTTGGTTGATGGGGGGAAACCGGAGTACCCGGAGGAAACCCATCCAGACACGGAGAGGAAACATGCAAACTCCACACAGAAAGGCCCGGGCGACCCGGGGATCGAACCCATAACCTTCTTGCTGTGAGGCATGAGTGTTGCCACTAATCTAATAACAACAATTTGTATAAAACAATAAAATCCTTCATAAATGAACTTTGAAATGCCCAAGATGTTTTAAAGTCTCCTATTTCAGTCCAGCCTTTACAGCACAGTTATTGTTGTGAGTGAACACTGAAGCAGAGCCATATTAAAGATGGGCCCAGTGCCTGACCAAGTTAGTGGCTTAAATGTGGAGATGGTCCCCTGAGCTGCACATAACCTGCCCACTGCTGGAGGCAACGCAAGACTGATGACTTCAATGTGAGATCCTCCCTGTGGGGCCAAGGGAAGATGGTGGTTTTCATTTCTTTTTTTCTTTTTTTTTTCTTTTGAGAAAAAAAATAAACCAAAAAAAAACAAAAAACAAAAAAAAAAACATTTGCTGTATATCTCATATTAGTGGTGCAAGGTGACATTTTAATTTTGTGCTTACTCAGACCTGTGCCAGTTATAATAGTACTAGTAGTTGTTGTTTTAGGGTGCATTTGCAGATAACATGATTTAGGCCTGGATTAAGCCCAGTTTAGTGCTGATGTAGACTGGGTTTGGTCTTGTTCTAGTTCTTGGTTAGTCCCAGTTTTAAGTGCTTAAGTGTGCATGCATAGTGACTAGTAATAATAATAATAGATAGGAGAATATATATTTTCTACCCTTCTGAACCCTTACCCCCAATAACATCAGGCTTTTTAAAATATTATATAATGTAAAAAAAGAAAAAGTTCTCTATCATTTAAACACTGGCACTAAATATGCCATTACTCAGACTCCATGCTTTCGTATCATTGCATTCAAAGGCATCCTCAGTACAGCACTGGTTTCCATTCTTTAATCACCACTGCACTGCTCCACATTTGAGAGTATAGAGCGAACTGCTAATTCGCTTTTCCAACCATCAGGAAATGAGAAACTTACTTTTTCATAGGGGACAGTCACACGGGGGGGAAAGTACAATTAATTCGAAACCTGAATAATTAATTTTATGGTCAATGATCTTTCCAACAATTATTTCTGTTGCAACTAATCATCTGGAAAATAAGAATCACTACAGAGCATTCTTTTTTCCATTTGTTTTGTTGCCAGGCAGCCAGCAATTTCCCACCAACAGTTTGGGAGGCGTGGGTATAAGGCATAGTGCTGGAGAGTGTTGTGGTGCGTAATTTGTTTTTGTTTGAATTTGATGGCTTGCCTGTTTGCATTTTGGGAAGACTGTGACAGAAAAGGAACAGGTCTCCTCCTATGATGTAAAGGAGCAGTTGAAACACATAGATGAGAAAGCAGCATTAAAGGTACACTGCGTAACATTTCCAGTGGAGAGTCCGCCACCTGATGTCTTCATGGAAATGTTATTACTTTGTCTAGGATGTTCCACAGCATAGATTAAACCTATGTATCACCATGGAGACAAGCAGGTTACAGCACTATACTACATTACAATTCAGATCTGTGAAAAGTCGCCTCTATTATTGTATTTTTTAGCAAGACAAACACCCGTAATGAATAAATGTTAAATGGATATATTTAAAGTCATACCATGGAACATTCCAAGCAAAGCAATAACATCTCCATGGAGACAAGCAGGTGGGGGATCCTCCACCAGAAAAGTTGCACAGTGCACCTTGAAAATATCCAGATAGACGATATATCGGTTGGCCAATATATTGGGCTGATATTTACACTTTTTGGCATATCGGCTATTGGCTTTAAATCTCCAGCACACGCCGATATTTTGTTTGGTCTGATCAGCTGCCTAAAAATGTGTATAAAGCTTCATTTGAACAGTTCATTTGAAGATAGCACTGCACAAAATGGGTCTACACTGCTTTTTTATCCAGTTTGTAGTAAAACAGGGTGGTAGCTGAGTTTGTAATCAATTAAAAGTATATATTTTGGAAAAAAATATCAAAATTTACACTACATATTGGCCCAAAAATATTGAATTGACAACAGACATGTTTAGAATGAGTCTGGAAATGATTTATAGGTTTAAAAACTGTGCAGGGTTTCTACCTGTGATGCAACAATCCTGGGAAAAGTTGAGTGTTTTATGACAGCTCACAGGGAGTGGACTTACTGCACAAGGTAAACTGTTACTACTGTTTTTGTATTTTTAATTGCTTTGTATCGACTTTGGTTCAGTTTTTCCTGTTGTAAGTCTCTATAGAAATGAAGTTTGATCGATTGATTCATTTGTGTATATCTTGCCTATACTTACCTCTACCATAGATTATATGTTGCTTGTACGTGTTTAGGCTTCTCTAGTAATTGCCTTTATTAAAAAGAGCACTTGTGTATTGTAGAGTGAATTGTTATTGCATTGTAATTTACCTTAATTGCCAGCATGCAGCGAAGAAGAGAATCTGCTGTCAACATATCAACAGGAACAGAAACATCAGGATGCCAGAAAATTATGGTAATGATCCAAATGAAAACGCTTTTCTGTTTTAGTTTGTATATTTCGCTATATAATAAAAAACACTAGTCCTAAGCCCTTTTGTATGGCAGAAGGTTAACAAGATCCTGTTACGTCTCGCATGGGGCCAATTGGCAGAGACCAATCAAATAGATAGGAAAGTGCTGTTGCTTTTGGTGACTCTTTATGCATACATGTCAATCCTGGAGAGTGGGGTCAATCCAATATAGTGTGGCACTGGGTTTCTCTGGCTGTTGCATAGGACAATATAAAATGGGCAGTGACATACACAAGAATCAAAAGTTTTTATTTTATAAACTTTAGTCCAGTTAATAGTAATGCAATACATATCAACACAATGGACATAGTTAACAAAGGTAAAGGTTAAGCAAAACTATCTTTAAATAAGCAAAGAAAATAAGTCTTTCTTTCCAAGGTTAAAATGTGGAGTTCTACATTCACTCTGTGGTCTGTTAGCTTCTTGCCTCCAATATCACAAATACGCATCATCTTGTTTTGCAGCCTTGTCGACATTTTGTGTATGAAAGCCCAGTCTATTTTTGTCAGTTGAATAGGGGCTCCCCGCCACCCTCGGCCAGGCTGCACAGGAGGGTCCCCCTAAATAATGCACCTGCAGCTCTGTCGGGCTCATCTTGTGTAGTGCTGAAAAAAGAAGGATTCTTGACACTTGAATGGTCCGTACAAAGCGTCTGTATGACTTCACATCTCAGGGTTTTCTAGAAGATGCTGCTTTGCTCCACTCTCATCCATCTGTGTGAGTGTGACCACAGCACTAGCTCCACACACTTCAAACCCCTTTTGTTCTTCAGGACTCGTCCCGTCTGGCTTTGTACGTGCTGCTCTGGTCACCTCTCCTTTAACGCCTGGGCTGTGTGGGGTGCTGCTTTAGACGTCGTACTTCTCTAAGTACTTACACCAACAGCCCGGGGCACAGTGCCCTGATTTCCCACAGTGAGAGTGGGCCCTGAAGTGACAAACGCCTTTAAAGAAGCCCTGGTGTATTCCTGTAACTGGACTGAGTGATCCAGGAAAATAAGGGAGTAGTCCATTGTAAACAGAATAATAATGCAGAATTTTAAACTCAAATTCTTTTATTCATTTATTCATTGTGAGAAGCAAATCTTCCAAAAAGCATGAATGCTAGCAGTATGATGGGGAGAATACTGCCATTTATAAAATGAATAGAGGAATTTCAGGTAATATATATAGCAAGAAAAATATCATTCAAAATAGCATTATGCATAGGCCACATACAACTCATTACTCATATGCAGATAAACTGATCAAATATCTATTATGCTTAAAGGATTTTTCAAAAGTGAGTTTTGCTGTTATGATGTTTACAGTGATGTGACGGCAGGCTGAAATTAGTTTTGAACAGGAAGTCAATGGACCCCTTTCTAATTTCAAGGTTTAGTTTAAAATGAACAAAATAATAATAATAAATAACAATCTGATAAGTTGGGCAAACAAAAATAATAGTTTATGCTTCATAGTAGAACATAATATATACAGTAGCTACATTAAGAAAGTTTAGTTTCCATTCCCATACCTTCTGATCCATAGACTTCTTGATCTCCTAGATCTTCCTGGTATTATAATCCCTGTCAGTCATGCACAAGTTTCACACTCTGCTACATTTACCATTTTAGTGTAAAAGCTGCTGAGGTGCCAGACTCCCGGATAATAAAAAGGTGTCACTGCCTTTCTGCCATATATATTTCATTTGGCACAAAGACACTCTTTCCCAGTCCTAGATTTACACTCCAAAATAATGTTTGCTATTTAAGAACATCCCAGAGCCATAACTTATTACACAGCCCGTAATAAAAATCCTTGGAGAGATCGTTTGCGAGTTACATAAGCTGTGTTGTTTTGAAAATGAAGCTGAATGGCACATGGCTCAAAACATATATTTGCATTGGTTCACTTGGGACTATCTCGCAACCTTGTCAAATAATATTACAACTGGGACAGAGCGGAGCTGCACTCATAAAAATGCTATGTGTATTAGTTTTTCTTCTTGTTAGCCGTTTATGACAGAGTAGCAAGAAAGGCAATATTGGCATTTGAAAATATGACAATGAGAAAGCAAGTCATATTATTTGAGCAAAAACGGCTGCAATATCCATGCGATCATATATGAGAACTGTAGCTCAACTCCTCCTTCTAAACACGCTCACTGTAGACAGGCTCAATTTCCATATATCAAATAACTGGGGATTGCATTTTCTGGGCTTCCCCTCAGTCCACTGGCTTATCACATAAATGATTATTGACCGCTTTGCCAGTCATCAATAGCATCAGTGCAGTTTTACATAAAGCTGTTGACTCCATCACTATAAGCCACTGCTGAACAGATGCATGAGTTAACAGCTCACATACTTGGCAGAAAGTACTTTGGAAAAGATAGTCTAAGTAATTTAAATGCAAACACTTAATTCAAAAGTAGCTGAAGGTTGAAATGCAGCTGCTACAATAGAAAACAGAATGCATGCACGAGAGGAACACAAGGAGAAAGTCACACTGGGTAAAAAGCTAAGTAAATACAGCTATAATTTTCAATTTTATTTATATTCATAAAGTTTAGGCTTTAATATAAGCCCCTTTGGTTGTTTTGTCTCTTTCTGCACCTACTTTTTTATCGTTATATGTTCATTGTTATATGTTAACTGTACTAATAATCAAAATAAATAAATACATGCAATAGATTGGATCAAAAAGAGCATCTGGTTTAAAAAAAACAATAAGAAATGTAAATGTACTTCAATCAATTCTAAAACCAGGAGAAACTATACAGATTTACCATTTGACATGCTGTTAAATGAAATTAGCAAACGTAATATCATTCAATATTTTCTGTGCTAAAACTTTTCTTCTGTTTGAAATATGCATTCTTGTCGGTATGTGGTCATGGAATTGATGTGCTGTGCGAGTAATCTGAAAAGGACATTTTGTGAATTTGATATCTGATCAACGAGGATAAATAGAGAGAAAAGTAATTATTAACTGAAATCTGAATAGAGAATTGCAGTGAGAATTGCATTCCAAGATCTGGCTATTAAGATGTTTTGAAGGTATAACAAAGAGAAGATAGACTGAATTAACAACAACTCTGAAGGGGTTCAATGTATTTCTAATGAGTTAAGCAAATGGAAGTGAGTATCTCTAGGAACATGTTTACATTCATAGTCACTATAACAATTCATTCAAAGCTGCTCATGGAATGGTCTATTAATAATGTCACTGATATGGATCTCACTATTCTGAAATATAGTTGCCTGACTAGCCAGTCCTTTCCACATTCTGTTCGAATCCATAGAGTCTGAAAAACCTCTGTCCAAACTTGACACGGTCCAGCCACAGCTGCTAATTTGTATCACATGTCTCTCAAATGCAATTTGATTTTCTGATTCATTCTGAGAAAATCCATGCTGTTTCTCAGTCCTTTATTTTGTGTTTTCTCCTTTTTTATGTGTAAGCAGCCATGTTGCATGAATGGAGCATTTGTCTCTCTGATTGGTTGATCTGCCTGTCAATCATACCCTCTGAAATCAGGGAGACAGGACATGGCTCCAGATCCACTCATCTGCCTGGCCAAGAAAGAAATATAGATGCAGTTCAAACCTTAATTTAGTTTATGAGTTTACTTCAAAGTCAGCAAATGCATTACTATAACTGAATAAGTCTTGACTAAGCAATGTGAAAACCTGGGGGTCTTCCATCAAGCCCTCTAAGCGCAAATCCTTGCTAACTTCGATAAGCCTTGCTAGTTTTAGCAAGAGTTCGGTTCCATTACTCTCGCAAACATGAATCTCAGCTGAGTAACTCAGGTAACATACGCTTCTGAACTAACCTGCTCCGTGGCAGGTTAACTATCAGGCTTAATAAATCGGTGTTACAAAGAACACGTATTTACTTTATGTTCTTGGTCAGTTTTGACGAATTTCCAATAATAAAAATTGTTGTTTATAATATCTTCAAATATGAGAATTTGTAAATATTGATGGAAAAAGCTTTGGCCGAGTGGTTAAGTGCTCCTCAAGTCATGTGGGAGTTCTGGGTTTGATTTTCATTTCTGACGATATTTATGCTCAAGTGAAGTTTATGTTATATTTTCACCAACTTACATTTGTCACACATTACACAAATGTGAATGAATGCCGTGCCATTTAACCTACAATTATTCATGTCATCATAGAACTTATATTAGCCAGGCCTAAAATTAACACTTGACCGCACTGACACTATATTTTATGTGACACCTCCATCAAGCAATACAGTTAAAGGTAAACCTTTACTTTTAAAACACAAAATGTAGGCAATTAACTGGCACACCCCATGACCCAGTGCTTTTGTATGCTTTGTCTTTACCTGCAAAGCAGTCTTCTTCACATTATTAACACTACTCCTGCTCAAAGACAAGATAACACAATTTGACATATTAGTTGGTGCAAGTACTTTTACACATTAAAAAGAAATTACAACTGACAGACTGCTCTACAAATATGAAAATTTGTAATGACATCAACTGCACTCCTTGAGTATCGAATGCGGGTCTCCCACGCAACACACTGTAGCGATTCCTCTCCCCTACTGACCTATCTTCATAACGCTGACGAAAACATACTTTTAAAAACTCAACATTCAGCATTGTTATAGAACTTAACTTGCGCATTTAAGCGGTCGGCAATCTTCTGCCACACCATTTCTCTCGCCTTTTTTTACTGGAAGTGTATTTCCCGTCTTTGTAATCGTGGTTTTATATTCCTCATACAGTTCCAAAAGTAATTTTTGTTCTGAGGCCCGAATCTTCGACATGATCGCGTTTTCGACATTCACTTGTTCTGGGCTTCTTTTGTACCCCGTGCACACGCTTAAGCAAGATTGGATAAGCCTGGTTGAAGTTAACTCCGATGAGGCGCGGCTGAACTGTGTTAGTGGAATGTCTTCAGCCTTAAGTTAAAGCTGACGCTACTTCAAACGAGGCTTAATCACTTAAGCGCCGCTATGTTTAGCGACATTGATGGAATACCCCCCTGGATTAAAACTGTACCAAAACAAAGCCAGCAGTAAACTGTCTGAAAATAACTACAGCTCAGCAGAAATAACAGCGGTGCAAACAACCACCAGCACCTGTGCCACAATTTGAAAAAAAAACACAGATCTTTGCCCATTACATTTCACTTCCAAGAACTTTAAACTAGCATGTAATCTCACGTAACATGCCTTTGTGCTGGTGCAACACTCCTCCTATGTACAAAAGGTGCCTCAGGTTTGCAATGGAGCCAAACTACGTTAATGGATTAATTGGGACCCAGCCGAGATAACAAGGCCTTTGGGGTTGTATGATTGGGTCCTCTCCGATTGTTGCCTCAGAAGCAGAAGCAGTGCGTTCCTGCTGTGTAATTGCAGTAATTAGCACTGGTGTTGTGTCACTGTCCAAAAGATTAGCAAAGAGAGAAAGGCCAAACAACGCTCATTAAAATGTGCTAACCTGGGAACCAATTTATTTAGCTCAACATACAGGAGCTAGCTAGCACTTTTCTCTGCGTCTGTACAAACGCATATTTCATCGGCTTTAACAAGTGGCTTTATGAAGAGGTGCCACGGACTGATTCCAATCTTTTACTTTGGCAGAGGCTGAGCGAGCGTTATCGTTGGCTTGATAATGTCTTTGGATAGATAAACGGCGTATATAGATATTTATATACAGTACTGTGCACAAGCCTATGGTTACATTTGGTCTACTGTTGCACCAAACACATGAAGATTGCCACTACATTTGGATATATGTTGAAATCAGATTTGTTTATTTTATGTGTGGGTAGATGACATTAGCAATATCTACAAAACAAAAAAGTCAGCCATATATGCCCCAAACAGTATGAGACTATAAATGATAACCCACATCTTTTTAAAGGGCCCATATTCCACTATTTTCTGATCTATGTTGTAAGATTTTCTCATCAAAACCATACCTGGAGTTGTGTTTCGTTACATTCACACATTCTTTATTTCATTCAACACAAATAATGTCATGTGAAAATAAAAACAGGAAGTGCTCCACTGTGTTTTTAAACTCATTAGAATCACTTGGATTCTACAGACCTAAAGAAAAAAGGTAGCCGTTAATTTTAAAACTACAACTAAATGTGGAGCAGAACATTTAGAGCTTTGGAGATAGACAGACTAATAATAAAGGTGTGACTGAAACAAAACAGAACTTCAGGTATGTTTTTCAGGAGGTCATGCCATGAATCATTTGTCCATAATATAGGACCTTTAAAGAAAATAAACAAAATTCTACTTAATTATAACACATTAGTTTAAATTGTCAAAAAAAACAATTGTGCTTGTAAAAAATAAAATAGTTTGTAAAAAAAAATAAATAAAAAAATAACAATACATCTACTTTTAGCCATTATGTAATTTTGTTAGTATAGCCAGTATAAATAAATCTTCTTCTGAGGGTATAAAGATGTTGTTAACTGGGACTAACCGATCCCCGCCTCCCCTTGTTTACTATGGCCCTGTTATTAGATGCCAAGGTGTCCTTCTCTGCTCCTGACAGCCGCTGAGTACTCGGCCAAATTGATTGGTCTGCTCTTGCCCACCAAAAGGACCTGAACTCAATTTGCTTGTGATGGCTTCAATTTCCTGGCTGGACAAAATCCCCCTCCCACTAGCCATCTCATCTCTCTCTCCTCTGTCACCTCTCTCTCTCTCTCTCTCTCTCTCTTTCTTCTGTCACCTCTCGCCTCTCTCCCTCTGTCTCACTCTCTCCCACTATTGTTCTCTTTGTCTCCCTCTCTCCTGTCACCTTTCTCACTCTCTCTTTCTCTCTCCTGTTACCTTTCTCTCTCGCGCTCTCCCTCTCATCTCTTTCTTTCCTGTCACCTCTCTCTCTCTCTCCCCTGTTGCTTCTCTCACGCTCACTCCTCCTACGTCACCTCTCTCTCCCTCTCACTTTCTCTCCTAGGTCACCGCTCTTTCTTTCTCACCCTGCTGTTGTCTCTTTCGTTCTTTTTTTTCTACTGTCATCATTCTCTCTCGCTCTCTATCTCTCTATCTTCCCTCGCTCTGTTGCCACCTCTATTTCTCCCTCACTTTTCCTATTATTATGCCCTCTCTTCCCCCACTCTCCCCCTGCTTGCCCTCCCTCTCTCCCTGTAGTCTCTCTAGAGCTGTCATTTAATTTCATTACCCAACAGGGGAGGTTCAGGGCGCGTCACACGTGTGTGTCTTTTGTCCTTTGCTCTGTTGAAGTCATCCAGATTTGTAGAAATGATTGTGATAGCGTGCACTGTTGTTTTTTTAAGCATTTCCTGAAAGACTGCCAAGTGTAGTGTTTTTTTTTACCCGGTGACACCAGAAACCAAAAGGCATTTTTCAACAAAGTGCTACTAGTGGTTTCCATCTACCATAGAGATTGCAGAACCAAAAAGTGGGTACATTTTTAAGGAAAAGGAGCACAGGATGAAAGGAAAGTCTTAAAGTAAAAGCACAAACATCATATCTTTGGGTTTGGTGTTAGGTGGGATGTTGAGAAATGTTTTGCCATGTGTTGATCATTATTCATAGAAAGAGTGAAAGCGCCCATCGAAATCAAGAAGGATTTCGATGGGCGCTTTCACTTTCACTTTCTTCTTTCGACAAGGATTTCACCTTTCATTTCTGCTAAATCTCCTGCACACTAAGCCTTTTTATGCTCACACTTTATGTACGAATACATTGTGTTTGAAATATGGAGCAAAATCAAAGCCATGCAAAGTTATATGGTTTGATATATGGATAAGCAAAAATAATGTGAACACCAAAACAAGTAGAAATGTTATATGTGTTATTATTCAAATGATTTATGCAATTATTTGGAGCTTTTTGTAAAAACATACCCAGAGCTGTTTTTGTTTCATTCACACATGTTTGAGTAACCCTTTAATATTAGTGTGTCTACATCTTCAAAGCTCAAAATGCTCTGTTCAACCTTGTGATGTCATATAGTGGTAGTTTTCAACTTAACAGCTGTCTTTTACCTTTTGTTCAGTAGAGATAGGCAATTCCAGGGCTGAAATCATCCAAGTGAAATTCTAATGAAAATGTATGGAGTTTAAAAACATGGTGGAGCACTTCCTGTATTACCACATGACATCACAAGGTGGAACAAAGTCTCGGTTTGAGAGAAGAACTAAATATTCAGGGTTTGTGTGTTAAAGATGCGTGAATGAAACAAAACACAACTCCAGGAAACGACATTATAACATAGATCCAAAAATAGCGTAATATTTCCATTACAGGCCCTTAAAGGAAAATTTACAGCCAAACACTGGGCTAATCTATGTACATTATTCCCCATATTTAGCCATGAAGACTCCTACCACTCAAGACAAACTTAATATCCATTTAATACTGCCATTTTACTGACCAGTAATAACAGAAATAAATTAGACCATGTGTTTTGGAGTTCGTAGCTGCAGCAAGCTGTAGCTGTAATTGGCGATTATAACGTTTGATTTTGATTAGTAACATTAAAAAAATCCTCCCCTAAAATATTCCTGTCATTTTTTTAAACGCTTTTTACAGCCAACATGTGAGAGGAAGATTTGCTTTCTGTTTGAAGCTTGTTTTCCCCCAATAACATCACTTTTATTGCCTCACTTGCCCCCACCACCTCCAAGCTAACACATCTCTTAAGCTCATTTCAGATGCACACACAATACCCCTGTGGTTAACGCTTGATTAGAAAGAAATCAGGATCTCACCCCAAGTCAGGCGAATGGGTCTCTTTGAAGTGATTGCCTTAAATGTTTAGGGCCTTCCACGTTTGTTGCTTTAAGATAAACACGAGGAGCCACTCAGCAAACGCCGGCTTATGTCAAGATGAGAGATTTTTACAAGGCATTATCAGAAACATGCAGACCTTAGCACAGGGTATTAGTGCGCGTTTACAATGTGCTACAACGGCAAAGATCTTATTCGTGATTTTTGACACTGTGGATGAAGGGGTCAGCCTCTCAGCACTTTCATCATGACCGAGAAGACGGACAGACTGCAGATTATCGTCCTGCAAAATGTAAGAGCTACAGACAGAAAATCTTCTTCTTTGTAGAAAAGAGTTTGTAACTGTGTGTTTTACTGTTCAAAGAATACATCTCCAAATGGTAAATATATAGTAAATGGTCACAATTTTATATAGCACTTTTCCACCTTCAAGAGACTCAAAGAACTTTACATCAACGAACCACTCACCCATTCACACACACATTCATACACCAGTGTGCACAGACACTAGGGGCGAGGTGGGTTAACTGTCTTGCCCAAGGACACAATGACAGCGCACTGTGGGAGCTGGAATCACACTGCCAACCTGTGAGTTAGTGGATCTGACTGCTCAACTAATGATGTTTATGTCAAAAGTGGGATTCGAACCGCAAACCTTTGGATCAGTGGAAAACACCAACTGAGCTACTATTGCCCAACAACAAACAATCACAAGACAAATGCTCATGGCTTTGAAAATATATAATACTGGTTATGTTGGCTTATTTGAACAGGCTTAAGAAAGAAATAAAAGTGAAGAGTGAGTAGAGACATTCAGAAAACTGAAATAATCTCACAATGAACACATGAGTATGTAATTTGGTGATTCCACAGCTGCTATAAAGGTTATGCTGACATTGTTACTGTAGACAGATCAGATCATATTTGTTTCAGGTGCAGTTGGAGGAGCAAATTTCACTACTTTGACAAGAACATTTTCTGACTCACTGTTACACTTCCAAATGTTATGATGTTATCTGCATAATCTCTATTGCATATTCAATAGCCTATTGAATAACCCCATTTTTCCAGGTCTATGATCTTAGATTTAGACAAACTTGATCCAAAAGAGAAATTATTTGGACAGAGTAGCTCACACATCATAATATATTATAATAACAAAGAGAACAAGAATATAAATGGTAATAATACATTTAAAATCAAACATGAAATCTATAAAATTCAGCTTTGCAATGACGACAAATGTATGTATTCTCCTTTTTCATCCAAATCCTTAACTTTCACTGGAATCCTGCCTAACAGACATTCTACCACACATATATGGAATAATTAAAAGTGTATAAGGTGTAATATCCATCTCCATCCCCTCCGGAGTCTCTGAGGATGTTGGCTCTTCTGGGCGTATTTACCAGCAGTTTATTCGCTCTTACCTCCAAGAAACAAGCACCGGATCTGGCTCCCAATTTACTGTGAATCATCTCGTACACCGTCAACACCAGGCAAAAACGTGTACAACTGAATTAAGGCAGCGCTCCCACAAAAACACACTGGGAATATGAAGCCTATGCCATTCACTCTGTCTTTCTCTGTCTCATACTACTTGTACATTTATTGCAGTGTTAAGAGTAATTTCTTAAAGATGTGTTTCATGATTTGCTGTGTGCATATGAAATACATTAATGCACCAAAAGGTACACTGCTATAAATTTATGTTGATAAAAGATTTAACACCCTTTTAGTAGGTGCCCCACAGCTCTATAATGGTGACAGAAAATATATACAGAAGCAAAAATGAATTTCAGAAATAATGAATCTGAGGTCTAACTTGATGTCAAATTCTGAATCACAAAAAAGCAAACATTTTATAACAAGCAGTAGATCTTCAATTACTTGTTTTTATTATTGAAATATGACTATGTGGCATTTTTGAACACTAGATGTTTCACCTGGAGTCATCTTTGTTTGAATAATCCAAAGTAAATACAGAGCAGTGGGCAGAGATTGGGGATAGGTGAAAACGGCAATTTTCGTAAACACTCAAGCCTCGGATGCAGGGCAATGTAAGATTATTCAAACATGCATCAATCAATTGAAATATAATCCTGAGAAGTTAATGATAAGAAAACCCCATTATAACAACAATGTGTCTCCTTTAAGTATTTTGTTTACAGATGGCCCCAGTTTATCATAAAGGAGATAAAACGCTCCATCTAGATTTAAATAGTATCTTTGCAAACGCTTGGTACATCGCTCAGTACTTTATTTCCAGTGTTATTGTACATTACTGTCTGCCTGCAGCAGCTAACACTACATTTCCTACCAGATTCATAGAGATGTGAAGACCTCCAGAGCTCTCCCCTGCAGCCACAGAGTGAAGGGCTGTCAGCATCCAGCTTGCCCAGCCTCCTCGCTCCCTCACTGGGCACCGGCTCCCCTGTCCCCCCTACGCTTTGGATCAGCCTGGCTCTCTCCCTGTGGGCTTTTTCATTCACTTGAAGAGAGCTGGGTGTAGTATTGTCTGTGCAGCCCAAACAAAGACTCTGCAAAAAGACCTCTTTGCTTTGGCTAATCAAACAGCCGCAGACGGGGAATTTACTCAGGCATTTAGGCATATGGCTTCAAATTGTTATAATGAATAGCTTTAGAAAAACACATTTTCTGTTTAAATGTATTTCGGGGCTATATTTTACAGCAAACTTCTAGTTGGAGTGCTTACGATAAACTTCCGAATGTTTGGCAATGTGGTACCATCATAGACTAAGGGAGTGTGACGTCACCTTAACCCATCACCTCTTGCTAATTTATTCTACTTGTGCACATACACATCTGTATAATTGTTGCTTTTTTGACACAAGTATTCTGCTAATTTTGCAACTTTCATTATTTTGCCATTTGAATTATATTACCATCTATTTTTGCTCTTTGTTATTATATTATAATTTGTGAGCTATTGTGTCCAAGTAATTTCCCTTGTGGATCAGTGAAGTTTGTCTAAGTCTACCCAATTAAATCAATTTGTCACGTTGGTATTGGATCTGGTTAAATATGCCACATTGTCTAAATGCCCATGACAATAGTATTTACTTAGTCAGTGGCAGCAGCTGAGGAATCTCAATACACTTATTTAACTTCCTCAGGGGCTTGTAGCAGTTTATATGAGGTGAAAAAGCTCCAGTGTTACAGTATTTTCTGATTTATGTTATAAATGTTGTTTGCCAATTTCTACTGAACAAAAGGTAAGGTAGCTGGTAACTTAAGAACTACCACTACTTGACATAATACAGCATTACTCAAACATGTGTGAATGAAACAAAACACAACTCCAGGTATATTTGTACCATAGGACATTTCAGTTACTAGGGAGCATACAGCTTTATGCTCCACCATCACCTGTAAAATAATGTGTTTATTAATATATCATAGTTGGCTTGGACAGAAACTTTCAGCAGAATGTCAGCCTTGGAGCTTTCATAATTTAGTAATACCCCTCATAGTACCTTATGTATATTTTATTCATAAAGTGCCGATTTGGAAAGCAGTTTTTAAAACAGCAACTCGCATACCAATAAGATAAACGCATTTGTTCACATTTTCGACACAAAAGCTCATCCAAATGAACAATGTGCCAATTACGTCGCCTCAGGTTGTGTAAGTTGGCAGAGGCAGTCGGAGCACAGAGGCAGCCGAGGAGAGATATTTCAGTTTTAGATGGATCCAGGTGACTCTCTCTGGAGACAGGAGCGAATGGAGTGAAAGTGTCTCTAAGCCAGCTTCCTGCCCCTGTCTCTATTTGAAGGGTAGTGATGTGGATAATACTTCTCCGCCTGCAGGTTCACCACTGGATACAAACCACACAGCTAAAAGAAAAATACATAGCACATCCCATGTACTGAAAGAGTCAGGACACTGGGAAATGTGAGTATAGAAATATGATGTAATCTCGATTTTGTTTTCTTGTTTTCTCTCTCTCCAGTACAGTGTCAGTCTCATAATGTGGAGTCATGCATACTTGTTTGGCGGACATGTTAACCGCCCATTGTAACATACACATTTCTAAGAGAATACTTGTTTTATTAATAAAACAAGTATTTCACCATTTAATGCAAAATTGCTAAAATTTTAAGGTAAAGTTAAAAGTCCTATATTTTTCAAACTTCACTCTTGTGAGCTTTAATCCATGTTATATTATTGTTACCTCATCAAAAATATACGTGGAGTTGTGTTTTGTTTCATTCGCACATGTTTGAGAAATCCTTTATTATTAGTCTGTCTACATCTCCAAAGCTCAAAATGCTCTGTTCCACCTTGTGATGTAATGAAGCGGTAGTTTTCAAGTTAACGGATATACTGTACCTTTTACCGTCTGTTCAGTAGAGACTGTCATTTCCAAGGGCTTAATTTTACAAATGATTCTAGTGAGGGTATATGGAGTTTAAAAACACAGTAGAGCACTTCCTGTATTACCACATGACATCATAAGATGGAACAGAGTGTTTACAGTTTGGGAGAAGAACGCAGTCTAAATATGCAGTGATTGTGTGTTAAACATGTGAATGAAACGAAACACAACTTCAGGTATGTTTGGGATGAGAAAACAACATTATAACATACAGTAGATCAGAAAATAGTGTAATATGGGCCCTTTAAGATACTTACTTCTCAAAACGAAGTGCTGCAGCAAAAGACTGGTTTTGATTATGATGTGAAATATTCATACAACACAGGTAAAAATGTGTGAAATGCCTTATATAGTCAATCATCAGAAAATTCCAAATTAAAACATGGAAAAAAATGCTGTGCCATTTTGTCAATTGTTTATCCAGACGATGTGCTCTAAAAATATGTATGCCTTTGTCAAAACTTGTCTTCTGACCTTGAGATGCAATGTTACACAATCGAGCATATCCCATTGTGAAACAACAATTTCAATATTTAATGTAAAACTGTAAACAGTGGTTCAAGTTAAGATATGGTAGCAATACTTCTCAGGATAAGGTGGTGAAGAACAGTTATTAAAAATGTCAAAAATGTGCAAAATGCCTTCTGGTGTAGTCATGGCAATCTTTTTCATCAAATTCCAAATAAGTGAGAAATAAAATCCTGTGAAATGTCAGTATGAAAACATGGTAACATTTTTCTAGATGGTGCGCTGTAGAACTGTGTATGCCTTAACTCTTCTGACCTTGAGACAGTAAATGTGTCCCTGAAGACTTGTTACACATGTCTGTCCCTCTGTCTGCTCCTGCCTCTGTCCCTCTGTCTGCTCCTGCCTCTGTCTGCTCCTGTCTGCTCCTGCCTCTGTCCCTGTCGCACTTATACACAGCATGTGCGCCGTATAAACGCTGTTCATTGATTTTATGTCGGGCAGCTGTTGTGATGCAGCCAGTAAAATTGCATTCTAAAACAAGATAGATTGCATTACATACACAGCTGTGCCAAGCAGATAAATCAATTAAAGTGACCTGATCTGACAAGTGTCCACGTCCTGACACAGGAGCGAGACAGGTGCTTGTACAGGGGGCTCCTGCCACCTCAGACAGACAGGGGTCAAAGGGCATATTAGCAGGCCTGTCATGATAACTAATTTAAAGTGCGATATAAAGCTGAGGAAAATATAGATGATAAATGATAATACTAAAACGAATGTATGCCGCATAATAAACCTAAAGCAGGATTATCCCACAAAACATATTCTAAATGTACAATATTGTTAAAAAAAAAAAAAGCTGCAATAAACTTTCATCTGCTCCAAATGTATGGTACTTCAAGAAAATATCCCAAAACATCCCCACTACAAAGAAGATTCACTAGCGATATATAGTGAGCCTCAAAAAATATTATTCCAGCTTTCATATATTGAACGATAAGTCGATATATAATAATTATCATGACAGGCCTACATATTAGGAACATCTACTCATGTGCACCTATCCCAGAGATATGGAAACAAGTCCATGAGAAGGAAGCTACAATAATGCAAAATGTAATGTTGTGTAAAGTATGAATTATACTAGCACAGATATTGGAAAAACAAGAGACTACCATAGAGACAAAAGACTACCATAGAATTGCATGAACGATATTAAATGTTTCCAAATGTTTTATAAATAAATACATAAAATCAAAATACATAAAATGATAGCATCTATCAATATGCACACGACATGGATAACCTGGCTGGCAGTATCCTTGGACTTTAGAGACCCATGAATATAGAAATCTGTTGTCAGGCCTTGAATCTCCGATCTAGACTTTTTTCTCTCTCTATTGTCATTTCATCTATTTCTCCCTATTGTCAGCAGAGATTATCAATGTCACAAATCCACCATTGGCCATGCTGTGACTGACATCCTCTCCTCCAAGGCTGTGAATGTGAAAACACAAATCGCCTCAGTGTCGGGTTTGATACAGCCCGATCCACTATTTCCCTTCATAGTATTGCCTGTAAACATGCTATTTTATACAGTGCTACAATTTCTAAAACAAAAAAAAAACCTTTTTATTTGATACCAACTGTTCTCGCATCACTATCATCATTTGCACCAAGTCCATTATCAAAATTATCACTTTCCTTTCTGATTTGCTCAATTTGAATTTTCAGTTCCACAGAAATACAAGCTTCTTCAGTGAAATTGCTCTCTCGCTGTGGCAATCCCCTCATCCATAAAAACACAGCTCGGCGGCTCCCCATTGTTCTCTATGGCCTCTCTGTTTTGTTTGTGGAATAAAATATGTTGTTATGTTGACATTTTCAAAGCAACACTATGGAAGATGCAGAGTTGAGAGACACCCTACATCTATTTATCATGGCTCCAAGGACTCTATACTTATGTTTTCTTGCTTTCTATCTAGTATATACAATGCATAGACTATAATTGTGTTATACAGACCTTTCAATGCATCTTTTCAAAGGTATACTATATGATAAGGTATATTTTAAAATTTCATAAATGGAGCTCTAATAACATGAGGAAGCATAGACTGATAAAAACTGTACCCAAGTAAACATATTATTACTGCAAAATAATGCAGTTACTCCTGTAAGAGATCATTACTTGGAGTTGAAAAGTGAAAAGTTACCCAGGTCAAAATACTACTGCAGCTAATGCTAGAATATCTATTACTGTTAAAGCTGCAGTATGTAACTTTTCTGGTAGGGATCAGCTTGTCTTTATGGAGATGGTGTTGCTTTTGCCTGGAAAGTTTCACAGTATGATTTTAAGTCAGCTACCACTGTTCAATTAAACAATGTCACCTGCTCCATAAAGGGTTTAATGTCATACTGTGGAATATTTCAGGGAAAGCAATAACATCTCCATGGAGACAAGTAGGTTCCAGACCCACCACCAGAAAGATTCAGAGTTCGTGGGGAATTTCCTCGCAATGCCTTACCAAGGACACCTCCAGCTCTGTCAATGACCTGCTAATTAGCCCTAATAGACCTTCTAAAAATGTGTAAGCAAAAACATTCTAAACTCTGGAATGGAGGCAGCTGGAGGCAAAAGTGAAAAGGAACATAATGTGATTTTAATGGTAAAACTGGGATTAATCACAGAACATCACAAAATTAAAAATAATAATAATAATAATAATAAATAAATAAAAATCAAGGGGAATTTGGCAAATAAAAACCACTCAGACACAGTGAGTGATATCAGAGCTTGGTTTAAAAACATTTACTATTGTGTTTTGAGTTATTTCTTAGTTTAGAGATTACGATTGCATGTCCCCCAGGAAGGAGGCGCCGAGGAAAAACCCAGTACACGCTACAGGGACCCCGGAGGAGCTGGAGGAAGCGTCTGAGGTGGGGAAGTCTGGGAGTCCCAGCTTAGACTGCTGATAAGTGGAAGATGATGGATGAATTATGACTGACACTAAACCTTTCAGACAAAGGAAAAATCCTGTTTTTAGGTTGTATTGGAAAAATCCTTACCAAAAAGTTGAGTCCACAACAGTTTGCTAATTTATTTACAGAACTATTACACATTTCATCATAAATTCTGTCACTTTGTCTCTAGTTGCCTGACAGTACAAAATATATTCTATTCTTCAATTAATTCTAAAATGCAAGTATTGCTACAACAAAACCACAAACCGGGAGAACACTTTGGCTTAATTTGACTCAAACTACATATTTGTTGAAAACCCACCAATGCTGATTACTGTGTTCTGTCCTCAAAAACCTTCGTCTCACTGTGTGTATGCTCAATATTTTTTGCAATTAGACTGGGCTTCACTCTGGCAATAATTCTTCTTTCATTTTTTATCCTTATCTAATCAGTGGCTTTCATCTTAAGGGTCAGTTCTTATGAGTATCAATCATATCTGGCCTCTGCAGTCTGGCTAATCAGGAGATCTTCAGCCTCACATCAAAGGCACTTTTATGGATCCATGCGTTACCATTGGAAACATGGATTTACAGTGTGCGTCTCTCGCCATGACGACCGTGGACCCAACATTCGCACACAAATATCACAGCGTTTCTGACAGAGTTAAAATATGCACGCTGTCTGAGGTCTGTTCTTTTAATCATCCCACAGTAAGTCCTTTTTATTAGAGCCGCGTGGAGGGAAGCACGGACACTAAAGTGATATTTGTCTCCACCACTTCAAACAAGATTTAATTTTTAATCATTGGCCCAGGGAAAAAGCATTACTTATAATAACAGAGTCAGAAGGATGGGCCATTGTAAAAAGATACATTTGTTTAGTCCGAAAAAATATCCAATGACTACTACTGCAAGTACAGGACTGCCTGTATATGAGAGTACACACAAGAGAGAGCCAGAGTTTCTCAGCCATTTTATATTATGACACTTTTACCAAATTTTAATGGAAATTTGCTGATTTATAATAAGTAGTTAAATTAAATTGTTTTAGTCGTCAGTTCATTTGGCAGGTCCCAGAGCTTTCAAAGAATCTGAAACTGCCTTCAAAAATCCACAGTCTCCATGTCCACCACAGTATAAGAAAGCTCTGTATGGAGACTACATACAACCAAACAGCTGACACAGGTAAACCCATATATGACGATATGGGCTGCAAGAGTAATCACATTTAAAACTGAAACTTCACAATTAACAAATAGCTGCATTTATATAAGTAATGCAATGTCCACTGCATTGTCCACTGACATACTGTGCTTGTGCTATTGCTATAATCTATGGCACCTTTGGGTGATTATGTTATAATTTGCACAGTGTAAATCACAATTTTCATCTAAAACAACTGAATAAAAGAAACAGGTTGTACAAGAAGTACAGAACAGTGGGTGTAAAAACAGGCGCTGGTCGGCAATTTGGTGTCTTGAAAATAAGCAATTAAAGATTGCGATAACGTAGTTAAAAGCAATTTAGCATAATTGGCTTTAAAGCTGTGGTACCTGATTTTCAAACTGTGAAAGGAAACAGAATTGAAATAGATTTGACTTGTTCCTAGTTCTCAAAAAAACAAACAAAAAAAAACCCAACCTTAATTGCCAATTGCGGAATGCTTTTTCATATGGAGAAGTGAAGCAGAGTGGACCAATCAGCTCTCATCCCACAGCGCCACAGAGACTCACAAGGCTCTTTCTTACAAGTTTGCAATAGATCAAATGTTTTACATTTTGATGACGACAGTGATAGAGGCCAAACCTTTGTCACAAAATTCTGCTTTTACAATACATTTATGGTTTGTGGACTGTATCAAAACAAACAAAAATCACTATCACAAATCAGAAAAGATGGAGTTTGATGAAGCCAGAATTATTCAGTTGTTCTGACATACACTGAAAGCTATGCCCATATACAGACATCCCTGACTCCAAACGCCCATATATGGACATCCTTGACTTCTACATTTTTCAAAGATGCAGACTTAAAGGGCCCATATTATGTTGTTTTCTTACCTATGTTTTGCAGTTGTTTCCTCATCAAAAACATACCTTGTGTTTTGTTTCATTCACACATGCATATTTAGACTGAGTTCTTCTCTCAAACTGAAAACACTCTGTTCTACCTTGTGATGTCATGTTGAAATGCAGGAAGTACTCCACTGTGTTTTTAAACTCCATACACCTTCACTAGAATCATTTGTAAAAAATTAGACCCTGGAAGTGACAGTCTGTACTGAACAAAAGGTAAAAGGCAGCTGTTAACAGAGCATTTTGAGCTTTGGAGATGTAGACAGACTAATAATAAAGGGGTCCTCAAACATGTATGACTGAAATAAAACACAACTCCAGGTATGTTTTTGATGAGGGAACAATAATATAACATGGCTTAAACCTCACAATTTTAATATAGGACCTGTAAATATCCATATAAGGAGCTGCATGTGTCCTTTACTTAGTGTGTAATGGTAGTGAATGCTTGGTGGCCCTGGTCACATTTAGAGCCTGTGTCAATGATGACTATGGGCATGCACAGACACAGCATTCAGGCGATCGCTCCATCAATATCTGCCTGTCTCTCTCTCTGTCTCTTCCCATCGCCCGCATTTCACTATAGCTCAGTTTGAATCTGCCTCAGAGCTGTGACAGTACTGCATGCTGCAAAAGAACACACAAAAGATCAAGAGGAATATAATGGAAGGAGTCAGTCAGGAGCGATGGGGAGATAAAAAATGATTATTCAAGAGCTCTGTCCATATTGATAATGGAATACAGAGGGTTTTAACACAATACACGATCAGTCAAACAGTGTGGTACCTGTGTTGTCAGGTCTGAAATTGATATTTCGCATTTTCCCTTTTTTAAATGTTTTTTTTTTTATATATATATATTTTTAAAGTTGAAAAGCCATTATCTCAAGTATTGTATTTTTCACATGGTTGCTCACCAGAGAATTATATTAAGCACTGGAAGTATTCACTAAGAAAATCCAGTATAAATGACAATAAGGACACAGGGTAAGGGTGCAATCGGACTGTGTCTCCATAGAGATCTTATTACTTTGAATGTTCCACAGTATGGCATTAAACATATGTGTGTTTTTATTTAAATCAAGTAGCTTTTATTGCACAAAAAAATAAAAACTTGAAAAACATGACCTGCAACTTGGCCTACTAGGGTCACCTGTTTTGTTTAGGAAGATATGATGGAGCTATGTTTAATCCCATACTGTGGAACATTTAAGGCAAATTGATATCATCAAGGGCCACTAAAATGTTATATATTGAACCTTTAACGCGGCAATGTTAAGTTAGCTTTGGGTTTTAATAAATTGTACAAAGCTACAAGGCTGAGTAAGGGCCCATGTAGATGTAGATATTTGTGTTGAATGATGCACTTCATTATAATAACATGGTGTATTTTAGCTGTAAAATAAACAGTCGAACATCATTGAACTTTAAAGACAAAGGCTGGCCGCATAAGTGTGTATATGATTATTTCTTTTCCTTTGCCTCTCATCGTCATAACCTTGTGTGTGGAAAGTCTCTTTTATTTCTCAGAGTTTCTCCTTTGAAGAACCCTGTGGCCTTTTTACAGCGCATTAGCATCCTTGTCAGAAGAGCCCGGAGTGAACGCAACGTGTCAAGTTCACAATCAGGACAATTTCAGAAAACACTTACTTTTCAAAGGCTCCACTCTGGTCAAATCATGTAAACTTTACTTTGCTTTAAACATGAGCTAGTCTATTGTTGTTTTTTTGTTTTTTTTTAGTCTATTTGGTTCTTGTATACTTATTATATTACTGTAATGTCCACATTAGTTGAGGTCAAAGACAGGACACACCATTAACACCATTAAAAATTAAATCAAAAACTTGGAGAATTTGAATAATTTTCTGTATAACTATTTCCAAAGGGTCAATTGTCTGTATCTGAAACATTGTATCTTGGACAGGACTTTTGTCATTTGCATACATATGGTATAGATGGATAGAAATTTGTATTTAATTTAATGTTTACTAATAATCAAGCACAGGAAACACAGGACAGATCTAGGTCTATAATGAATGTATGTAAGGGTAAAGCCAGGATGAAACACACTAAACCAAGTCTGAAATAATTAATTAGACATAATTTGCAATAATGTCATAATTAAAAAAGCTCTCATCTCACCAGCCATACTCCACAGTGTGATAAAAACCTGTCACAAACACATTTTTAAGTGCAATATGTATCAGTGAAGTAAATAATATTGAAACTAATTTATGCCATTGACGCAACACCAAGAGCAGATTTAAACCACAAAAACTATTCTAAATGTACAATGCTGCAATAAATAAATCTTAAATCTTATCGTGCAGCAACCAAAAAATATTTAAAAAGTACACACGATAAATACTGACCCCAAAAAATACTGCTCCAACGATAAGTCGAAATAGTAATTATCATGACAGGCCTAAGAACTGTACTACACAGGGTACAGTTAGTAACAAGAACACTGCATCCTCATTACATTAACTACAGTATAATGGAGCCTCCATATCTCCGTGTGGTATTTATTCACAGTGTGTCATACAATACAGACGGATCAGAGGCGGAGATAGCCTTACCTCAGCTCTGTAATACCTGCAGTCTCTCTCATTCTACGCATTATCACTTCTCAAATTGGAGCTGTATTAACAATCATCTGCCCATCAAACCAGGCTAATTGTGATGCCGCGTGTGAAGTTATGGAAAACTCCGGGCTATCTTTTCTTGGCATTCTTCAAAAAAAATAAAATAAAAAATCCTCGTAGCAGCTTTGATGTTTATCTGCAGAGATCCCTACCCGTGGAGTGATTCTTGTTGTTAATTCTGTTTTTTGAACACTTTTTCTGCAGCAATATATGTGTAATATTGGCAGATTTTTTCAGATGTACTCAGTTCTCCGTTCTCAGATTTTTTCACTTGCTCTTTGATCAACATCCGTGGTGCTTATCTCTGTAGAATAAATGCCATGTGAGCTATAACAGCCAAACAACAGAAGCATTTCTTTGTGTCTTATTTTCTGCTACACAAATGTACGATTTCCCAAATCAGAGCACATTTTATTATCGTTCTTTTTCAACTTTATTTCAGCAAAAGTGTCACCCAAGAAGGCTTACTACTACATGCATGAAAGAGGAAAACAATTGTCTATGGGTAAAACACGTCCCTTCAAGTGGTCTAGTTTTAAAGGTGTACTATGTAACTTTTCTGGTGGGGGGTCTACTACTACTCCTGCTTGTCTCCATGGAGATTGGTTTGTCTTGAATGTTTCTCTGAATGACATTATTGCAATTATTATACTTTAGAAAACATGCATACAAATCTGAACTGAAACTTGTCCTGACTGAGCTAACTGCTTGTCCATTGGTAGATTGTGGAACATTCCATATTGCTCCATACAGTTACACAGGTTAAAAAAGGCTTGAAATCCTATAGGGTATTACCATAACCACAGCAATTATAGATGAGCACAAACCAACACAATTAGAGGTCCATTCATCTTTCACAGTCTGAATGGTCTCAGTGACACTTGGAGAGCTGAACATTTAGCTGCCTGTTAACCACACACATCTCTGGAGGCCTCTCTCCTGCACCACTCCTCCCTCTCTCCTCCCTCTCCCTCTCTTCTCTCTTTCTCTCTTCTCTCGCTCTTTATCCATATCTGTGAGCATTAGGCTTGGGTCGTGTTACTGTCTCTTCTGTGACCTCTCAAAGAACAGACTGACTTGGCTCACACATCTCCATCTTCATCTGTCCCTCTTTTTTATGTCTTTGTCTGCTCTGCACTGCCAAGCATTTAACAGTGTAAGTTGTAAGTTTAATACGTTTGAGGAATATTATTTTAAAGTTGTTTTAGTGAGTATTGTCAGTATTGCTGACAATACTTTGAAAAAATTTGCACAGCTTTTTTTCCACACAATGCAACTAGTAATAGTGTGAAGATATGCTGCTTTTTCTTATAAATATTTGAAATGTTCTGGTGCACCTGCTTGTCTCCATGGATATGTTATTGCTTTGCCTGGAATGTTCCACTGTATGGCATTAAACTCATTTAGGTTAAAGTATAATTTATTGTCCCCGCAGGGAATTTTGTGTTGTTGCTAGACTTTGTTAGGATTGACTGATCAAACCAGGTACCTAGCCACTGTGTTAAATACATATTATTTTATCATTTTATTGCTAATAAAATATTAACATTGACCTTGATGGAATTGGCATCACCTGCATATCTATGAAGATAAAGCAGTTTACAACTGTGGAACATAGGCAAAGCAATAACCTCATAGAGATAGGTGGAGTCTCCTTGACCAAAAATGGTACATAATGCACCTTTAGAGACAAAGGCGCATACACTTTGTTTTATTTTAGCGATCCACACTACAGTGACCTCTTGATAATCACAACATTACAGTTATAGTACCTTTTTTTCACACTCACACAAACTCCCGAGCACTTACCCTTCTGCCCCGGAAACTCGAGCCCAGCACTTGCCTTCCAATTATTCCCTGTACTTGTACTTGAAAGGGTCTGTGCCACTTTCAACCAAAGAATGTCGTGCCCCCAGTGATTTCTGCAGGACTCTATGCAGCCTTCTTAATCTGTCTCTTCAAATGGCAGGCGCTCACAAATGCACATTTCAATACAATTTGACCTGCCCATTGATTCTACACAAATAGTTTAGACAGAGTAGTCATTTTAATCTGCCTGTATAAGTCCTCATCAGTTAGAAAACCATTACTGAGCACCCAGGGACACTTAGGAACTGCACTGAAGAGCACTGGAGATATTAACTATATGAGATCCATATCAAGATAAGCACTTTTACAATGATTAGTTGTAATTGCTTAATACTGGTCGGTTGGAGGCAACATTCGACATTTTCTGACAGATTTTTTTCTCCTGCAGTCAGAGAGTTATAGGTATTGACTTTTTTCCCATGGGGTGCGTTTACTTCTACAGGGCAAGAACAGCTACCAAGTCCCATAGTGTCTCACTAGCCAACATTTTCTGTATGCTCAGAGCATGTTTAGATGCAGTTTGCAACAAATGTATTGAATTTACCTAATATCTTGTTTTCTCTGTCAACCCATCACTGATATTAGGAGAGTTACTATGTTATAATGTTTCCTCATCAAACACAGAGTTGTGTTTTGTTTCATTCGCACATACTGTATTTAGCACACAAACCCTGCATATTTAGGCTGTGTTCTTCTCTCAAACTGGTCCACTTTGTGATGTCATGTGGTAATACAGGAAGTGCTCCACTGTGTTTTTAAAATCCATACACCTTCACTAGAATGATTTGGATGATTTCAGCCCTGTAATTGTCTATCTCTACTGAACAAAAGGTAAAAGGTAGCTGCTAAAGAGAGTACATCACAAGGTGGAACAGAGCATTTTGAGCTTTTGAGATGTAGATAGGCTAATAATAAAGGATATGTTTTTGAAGAGGTAACATGAATATAACATGGTTTAAAGCTCACAAGAGTCAATTTTGCGTAATGTAGGATGTTTAAAGCTATGGGTTTTTTTCCCATCCTGACTGATTTTTTTCCTCCAAAGCAAAAAATGTCTTCATTCTGCAGTACAACTACACGCACCAGTGCAAATACTATGACGAAGGTTCCTGTGTCATATAATATCAAGCTAACTGTGGATGTGCGGTGCCATGACAACCAATCTACAGCTAGAAGTGTTTAAACCATGTAATACAGGCAAATAATATGAATCTACAACCCTGAGAATGGAGCTTGGAGCTTTGTTACTCCTAACCCTGTGATCCATATGGCCTAGAAACGGGCTGTAATCGAACATACAGCACTATCTATCTCTCCCTGACGCTGGAGGCCAGACTCAGCCCTATCTCCCTCCTCACCACAGGGACACAGACACTTTTATGTCGTCTATAATAAGCAGATTTCATGTGACCTAAAATAAAGTTAATCCTTGTACAGGGTCAGTCAAGAGCATACATTTCTGAAACTATATTCTCAACTGTCTCTCCTGTCACAGTGGACATTGTACCAGACCATTAGTGCCGCCAACGTTTTATAATTCCTTTTAGAAAGCTGGAAGTGTGATAATGTGAAATGAATGTAAAAAAAGAAAACATTGTAAAGCTTTCAGTGCATACATTAGGCTACTGGTTACAGAGGAGTACATGTATCAGAGAGGAGATAATCTGCTATACCTCGCCGCTCTAATGTCTATGGTAAAGCATGGACCCACTACTGACCTCTTGTGGTTGGAATCAGCATGTTTTTGGCTCCATCAGCACTGTAATAAATTATCCTAAAATAACTGATTCATTATTTCAAACGCTACATGGAGACAGAAGCTCAGGTGGTAGAGCGTTTGTCCACTAATCCAAAGGCTGGCGGTTTGAATCCCGCTCTTGACATAAATATCATCTGTAATGCGGTCAGATCCACTGACACGTTGTGTCCTTGGGCAAGACATTTAACCCACCTCGCTCACAGTGTCTGTGTACACTGGAGTATGACAGAGTTTGGTGAGTGCTTCCTTGATGTAAAGTGCTTTGAGTGCCTTGAGGGTGGAAAAGCGCTATATAAAAATGTGACCATTTACCAAAATAATTATTGTGACACTCATTGACAAAAAAAGCAAATGTTATGATATTGATGTTAGAGGTAATAATACCACAGATATTCATGAGAAGTACTAAAATGTACCATAATGTGATTTCTGTTATATTTTTGTTTTGTGTTTTACATCTTTACATAAGGCTCCCAGAGAAACAGAAAATGCTGCTAAGTTAGAGTAGTATATCTCTCATGAAAGGAGATAATCTGCCCCTATCTCTCTCTCTTTCTCTCTCCCTTCCTGTCATTCTCTTCCGTCGTTGTGCATTTCAAAAATAATCTCTATCTTTCACGATACAGTGTCATCAAAAGCTTAAGACCAGCACAGTCGCATAATGGTGGGAGCCGGGGAGGAGCATCAAAGCACTAGTGCAAACCACTACAGTGCATTACGCGCTAAGAGGCAGCCTGCCCTAATGGCATCTATACAATGACTGGGTGACCATATGCTGGGACAGTTGGTCTCACACACACACACACACACACACACACACACATATCAGTGTATAGGCCACCAGTACCAGGCGGGTGACACAGGGGTTAGCTGTAATGTGTCTCCCCTATGTCTCTGTACTATATCTGCACTTCCTCATGTACAGAGAAAAGTAGGATTTTATGATGGCGTGTGTACTGAAAATTTAATCTACAGTCCATTCGTGTCATTCGTGCAGATGGTGCCAAGTTCATTCATGATTTGTCCATTCATTTTATGCTTTACAAAAGATACAGTAAACTATGTGACTTTTCTTGTGGAGTGTCTTGGACCTGCTTGTTTTCTATCAAGCAGGTGATGCCACTAAGCCACGTAACAGGTCGCATCTGTGGAGAGGCAATCCTGCTTATGCTAAGAATGCATGTTTTTTCAAAGTTACGCCAGAAATTGAAATGCAATATGTATGATAAATACATAATACATTTAATTCCATCCTGTGAAAAAATCCAGGCAAAGCAAAAATAATCACACCACTGACCATCCACCAGAAAGATTATTTTAGAAATAATTTAAATACAGAATTCTAACAAAAATAATTACAGTACCTGTTTTTCGTGTTGGGGGAGGGGTGGTTGCTAAGTCAGCAACCACGGGCCTTTGGCAGGGTAAACTCATGGTTACCTCCAGGGGGCACACACATCACAGATGATATTAAAGGACATAATGATAATCAATACATCATTCCTTTCATTTTTTGTAAGGCCCATGGGGATTTGGAGCATAAACGAGTATATATGAGCATGAGTTGTGATACACTCCTGACACATGTACCATGCACAGACAGGCACTTTAGCACGTCTCAGGTTTTCTCAATTACCAGGTGTAATTTAAAGTAAAGAAAATGACTTAACACTTATCCCTTAGCACATATCATTAACTCTGATGAGGAGACTCTCTGGGATCAAAGTACGGGCACCAACCATAGACTGTACGAAGAAGTGCACTAAGAGAGTGTGATGTCACCCATAGAGTTCCAGTCAAATGAAGTTCTCGAGGCAAGCAGTTATAGAAACAAATTTGGAGACGGGTTCCATATTAGGAATAGGAATTTATTTACAGACAAAATAGCAAAATAAAAACACCAGAATCATGTAGAGCAGATTAATAGAAACATTTCAAGACCAAAATGACGAGGCTCGAGAGGAGTGACAATTTTTCAGTATAAACTCAAATGGAACCAGAGTCGATGGAGTCAGAAGCACCCCCATGCTCACTTCCTATTGGGATCTAACAGGTTAGCTATGTCCATAACATATACAGTCTATGGCACCAACACTCTACTATCACTAACATGGGAAAAAGATCAATTAAAAATAAACAAATAAACTTGTCAAATATCGTTATACAAAGTGCAAAATACAGCTAAAATCAATCTTCCTCATAACAGTTCCAGATGCCACAAGTGCAGAAAAAGCATTATTCATCAGCACTGTCTCTCTGAATGCGCTTCCATCCATCGCCTTTCTGTCAGTGTCAGTCTGCATGCTTGCCTTTCCACTTTCACTGCTCGCCCTCTAAAAAGCCCTGGTCAGCATTAGCACGCCTGACCTCCATATCATCGAGCAGCCAGAAGATCCGCAGAAAGAGGTAGGAAATGCTTGGACACGTGGGATTCTCGCCGGTCACTTAAAGCTTAAAGTCAGATCTAATTATTGTGCAGAGACAATGTACAGTGAGCACGAGAAAGCACAAAATGGCAAAGATAGTCATTCAAGGCGAATTCGGAAATCCATTTTGCTGCTTTTTGCTGAGCAGCATCTGCCAGTGATGACTGATAAGATTCCCTCCATTTGCTACTGACAGGAAAGCAATGCATTAAATATCCGGGAGATACACTTTGGAACTAAAAAGGTCAGTGTTTTATGTCGGCAAACTTGTTTAACAAAGCTTTTACTGTACGCATGGGGCTCACTGGACTTTAAACCACTCGAAGAATAAGCAATAGGGAATGGACCAAAATGAACATTATAAACCAGAGTATGAAATGAATCAGAGTTGAGTCAAGGCAACATCAGAACTGAATCAAGTCAAATCAAGTCAAGTCATTTTATTTATATAGCCCATTTAAAACAACTGTAACAAGTTGCACCAAAATGCTTCAGATAACAAAGATCTTAAAACCTACAGTTAAAATAAAAAATAATATGCCTAAACTACGCCTATGAGCAAATAGTTTCTAGGGCTGTAGTTGACTAAAGAAATTCTTGGTCGACTAAAGAAAAAAGCTCTCAAAACTAACACGTATATCTATGTATCTTACCCAAACTGTATTCACAAAACTACACTTGCATAGGAGTTCTTGCAAAAACAACTACAAGGAGACAATGCATTTACATAAAAATAGATTCAAATTGTGAATCATGAGTTTAATCTGCCTTTTTACATAAAAATACCAACAAATCTTCTGACTCACTCACTTCTCATTCACTCACTACTCAGGAGTCCATGCAAAAAAGTACTAGGAATGTATATGTTAATTATAGACAGATTAAAGACATGAGTTTAACATGTAGTTGTTATATATATAAGTCATTTCATTTACATAGCACAATACAGATTTCAATAAAAGGACACTAAGACACCATCCACCGACTAAACAACTAAAAGACTACAGCCTTAATAGTTTAGTTTATACCTGAAGTCCAATATAAATAAAAAAATATAATGGAAAATACAATGTGTCTTTCACAACTGGTCCCTCTCCCCATTTGAGAACCACTGTACTAGGCTGAGGCTGACAAACTGTGGCACTTTTTAATTTTATTTTTAGAAATTACACATTCGCAAAAAATCCTCTATTGTTTTGTCATTTCCTGTCAGACTAATTAAAGGTGTTCCCGTTCGAGCTGGATAGCGCACATGGCAGGATTGAAAAGTAACACTGGGTTTAATTTCCAAGCCCTATTTATTCTCCATGGGGAAATCCACTGACTTGTGCAAATCCTCCCTCCACCCCCTCCCTCCTCCACCTCTCTCAGATCATGGATTGGAAAGATGCTTCACAAATATCTAGGCACCACAAGGGGGAAACATTGTCCATCAAGCCTTATCTATATAAACTGTATTTGCCTTCTGCCCTGCTTTTTGGGCTATTTGTGCAATTGTATGTTTTCTTTCCATCCTGGTGTAGTGTAATCGATATGTCCACCATCGTTGTCAATCTCGAACTTAAAACTCACTTACATCTAAGCTCCGCATCCATCATAGATTCCAAGGTCACAGACACACAGAGACCAGAGAGGGAGATAGATGAGTCTTCCAGTAATGTGTGTGTGGCTAGGCAGACTGTAGCGGGGCAGAGAAAGAGAGAGAGAGAGAAGTGAGAGAGAGAGAAAGACAGTCCCACGTAGAAAGGCGGAGACAAGGGGACTGGCGAATGGGAGGGGTGTGGGGGCGTCTGGGAGAGAGGGTGCAACTAATGGAGGAGTCGTAGTACATAGCTCAGCACCAACCCGAAAGAACCTTTGTGAAGCCAGACCAGCGCTGAGAAATTAGCTGATTTTTCACAGTGGAGCACATGGCGTCCATGAGGAGGGGGCAGAGAGCGAAGGGAGAGGACGAGGAAAAGGGGGGAGTAAGAGGGTGGGCATTTAACTTAACAAGATTAATATGTTTGCCTCATCTCTCTGCGTTTTTATTTCCTTCTCCTTGCAGGGCCCTTGTCAAATCTCTTTGGACGGCTCACGCACACGACGGCCTGGAGGAGAGCTGAAGGACACTCGGTGGGGGACAGTCGAGAGGCAAGAAGAAGAAAAAAAACTAGGATCGTGCAATTCACTTAAATGTCCAATGCAAACATGATTAGTTCAATTCTCAATGTGTACTTGTGAAAATGCATTATAGCACTACTGATGATGCACAAATGTCCATTCATGAATCAAACTATTACTACTACTACTACTACTGCTACTACTACTACTACCAAACCCATCGACAGAATGTGGCACCTGATGTTCCCAGTCGTCTCCCATCCAAGTACTAACCAGGCACAGCCTTGCTTTGCTTCTGAGATCTGACGGGATCAAGCTTTGACAAGCTGGCATGGCCACACTATTATTCAAACCACAGTGTACTCTTTGTGTCAGTCTCAAGCCTGGATAAAAAAGCTGTAGTAATAATACACTTGATTTAACATCTATCAAGACACTCAAAGTGCTTTAACTTGCATTATTCATTCACTCCACAGCAAGGCTGCCAATCTGCACCATCAACCCCTCAGCCCGCTACCAATCACTCACTCACACACACACACACACACACACACACACACACACACACACACACACACACACACACAACATTCATACTAGACAATGTGGGTGAAGTGTCTAAGACATAGTTGTGCCTAAGGGCACAACTATGTTTTCCACAGTTTTCAGTCACCTGTCATGAAAGGACTCCATACAAAACCACTTTTCAAATCACTGAATAATATACTTCTCTGCTTACAACCATAGATTGTATATATAAATGGACATAGCTAGCCCGCTCGCCGCCGCATTACAAAGGAGGTGAGCATGGGCACTCTTCTGGCTCCATTTCCAATTCACTTTGTACTGAGAAACTGTTGCCCCTCTCTCTGTAACTGCTGCTGTCAGTCTCCTCATTTTGGTCTTAAAATGTTCATATTAACTTGCTCTACATGATCCTGATGGTTTTATTTCACTATTTTGTCCACTATTTTGTCTACTATTAATTCCTAATCCAAATATGAAACTCGCCTCCAAATTCACCCGATAACTGCTATCCTCATTTGACTGAGCTGAACACTATGGGTGACGTCCCTCTCACTTAGTTCACTTCTTTATACAGTCTATGCTTACAGCTAACCAAAATCATTAAATCAATCATTGCTGACTGATATGACTGAACAATAGATACAGGATGTCCAGTGACCACTAATACACTACACCTCCTTTCAAACTTTCAATAGATGTTAAAGGGCTCATATTACAGCATTTTAAGCTTTGGACATGTGGACAGAGTAATGAAGAAGGATTACTCATGGGTGAATGAAACAAAACACAACTCCAGGTATGTTTTTGATGAGGTAACAACATTCTAACAAGGCTTAAAGCTCACAAGAGTCAATTTTGCGTTACATAGTACCTTTAAGTGCAAATTTTTTAACTCCTAACTAGTCCAATTGCCATTCTATTCACTCAGAGCAACTTGGAGAATTCTAGTCAGTTTAATTAAATGACGCACAATATTAGCTAACACTTTTCTGTAGAGCCGCCAACACGTGGGCTCACAGAGTTTCAGAAGTGAGAAAAGGATTGCAAAGCTAAACTATACTTGTTGGAGGACAGAATATTGTCATTTGGATAAGTCATTTGGATGGAGGTTTTGAGCAAACACAGTCGCTCACAGTGCAGATGGATGGATATACACTTGAAGCTACGTGGTGTTACTAGAAAACAAGATTGGCAATTTACAACACTCCTTTGAATATCAACACATTGGCATGGTTCCACTTGTCTGCTCCTCTACTCCAGCACTTGGCACCAGCGTTCCTGAATCATAAATTAACCTTTAATGCAAAAACGGACAGTCTAGGCTGCTACATTTTTCATGCTCGTCTGATTATGAATGCATATGAGTGGGTGGTGCGATGGGGCGGAGGGCTTAGTAATAGTACCTGCACAGATGTTCGGTTGTTAGCTAGATTAGTGGTAGCCAGTAATGGAATAAAATCTAAGGCCCAAAAGAAAGATGAAATATTGCATACATCCATAATGATTACATTGAGAATAAGTGTATGCACTCAGCGTATTCCTCAGAGGAGATTAAAGAATAGGTATGATGAGATTAAGGAGAGGGATGAAGCGATTATAACTGACTACTTTAAAATTATTATGAAAGGCTTAGGAGTCTCAGTCGCGTATGCTACATTAGTGACACAGACAGAAGCACAGAAGAAGGACATAGAGCAATCCTGGGTTTTTGATCCGTGAAAAAAAACAACAAAAGGCAGCAAGCCTGGCTTATTAGCGTCTTATGTCAATAGCATTTTGATATCATCGAAAAGAAGAGAAGAAAACCAGAGAAAGAAGAAACAAAAAAAAATCAAAATAAGGCACTCCCACGTGACCAAAGAAGAAACAATGACACCAAAAAAGCCCTGCAGCCTCCCCTCCTCTCCTCGCCTCCTACTCCCTACTTCCTTCTCTGTGTACTTTGATGTACAAAATAGCCCCAATCCATAAGCAGCACCATTACTTTCTCTGCCTACCTTTCTTCTTCTTCTTCACCAATCACTCCATCCACTGTTCACACATGCACTCATCCACACACATGCAAGCACGTGCCACCCTCTAAACTGGCTTCTTCCAAAGTGTATGTTGCCAGAGGGTCTTTTTTTCTTTATTTTGGTCATGGGTAATATATAAAGGAAGGAATTTATTAAAGGAGCTGACTTTGACTGACACGCACCTTAGCTTACCTCATTTTTCATTTTTCGCTCACAAAATCTAAAAAGCTAAATGACCATCTCTGGAAAACAGGCTTGACTTCACCTTTTAAGGGCATTTAATTATCCATAAGACACAAGTCTATATTATTTAATTAATCATTTATTGTTTTTTTTTTTGTTTGTTGTTTTTTTTTTTTTTTTTCTTTTCCTTTTCATTTCATCAGCAGCCTGTAATGGACGGCGCTTGACGAGGGAATCAGGTCAAGGAAAGATGGCAGAAAAAATATGGCTTGTTTGTGAGGATGGAATTGATTTTTTCTTTATTTGACATCCATTAAATGAAAAAACGTAAAATGCCTATGTTTACTGAGAAACCCCAGTGAAAGGGCAAGCACGTGCAGTGCCATGTCCAGCTCAACATGTCACAGGAAATACCGATATAGATTTGTTGCCATAATTGTATTAATCAAATTCATAAAATGTCATATTTTGTAGTTTAGTCCCGAGTCTGGATGAGTGAAGACAAATGTATGTGTAATGTGAGACAACTGTTAGCATAGTTTCCCTAGAAAAATGTAGTTTGATAATTTTCTTTTCAAAATCACAATAAAAATGATTTCAGTATTGATTTCATGAACATTGTCAAGACAGACTTTTTTTCTGTTCCCTTTAATACTTTACAGGGTCCATATTATGCTATTTTCTGATCTATGTTATAATGTTGTTACCTAATCAAAAAACTACCTGGAGTTGTGTTTTGTTTTCATTTACACATGTTTAACACAGAAATCCTACATAATTAGGCTGTAGGATTTGATTTCAGGAAGTGCTCCACTGTGTTTTTAAAATCCATACACCTGACTAGAATCAGTTGGATGACTTCAGCCCTGGAATTGCCCATTTTTACTAAATAAAAGATAAAAGGTAGCTGTTCACTTGAAAACTACCGCTTTTGGGCTTTGGAGACATAGTCAGACTAACAATAGAGTTACTCAAACATGTGTGAATGAAACAAAACACAACTCTGGGTACGTTTTTGAAGCAGTAACAACATTCTAACATGGCTTAAAGCTCACAAGAGTCAATTTTGCGTAATAGAGGACTGTTAATACAAAAATAGTAACATTTTCAAACTCTTTCCCAAACCACATGCATTTACAGACACATAGAACTGGCTGTATAGACCGCTGGATTAAAATGACCTAAGCATACCATTGACGATTGGACATAACTGAATCTCCATTAAAATATGATGAATTACCCATACTTACATGCAGACATAACACAATTTCCTGTATTTTCCTGTGACATTGGTAGGCCACTCCTGATGTCCGTCCCCAGACATGGAGGTGCGAGTAAAGCTGCACATTAAGCTTAAGTGCTGTGTGACTGTTTGCTCGGGACATTTCAGTGATTGTCAGATGGGACAACACCAGTCACCTGCCGGACTCATTTAGCTGAATGGCCTCCTTGTCACATATCTAAGGACACTGGTGCTGGCTTGGCGAAATGATATGGATGAGTAATGGGAAGCCGCCCACATCCGGACACTGCGAAGGTGAGTCGCGATTGCCAAGCCCCAGTCCCTGTTGACCTCTCCTTGCGTGCACTCAGCAAATTTGGAGATGACACCCTGCAGGCCACCGTCGGCAGCTGTGACACGCGCCCGCCATTTTGGTTCATATGTTGTTTGGTTGTGTGACTGTATGACCTGATTTACATTTAAGCTATTTGTTATTCTGTTGTAAGATTTTCAAAAAAGCTATACCAAGATACTTTTTGACCTGAAGAGCGCCTGAGAGAGTGGCAGCAGGTCACAGTAGCTCCTGAAAATAGCAGATATATATATATTGTATTTCTATATTTTATTTTTATTTGTACATATACATTTTGGCATATGTGAGCTACTGTGTCCAAATAATTTCCCTTGCGGATCAATAAAGTTTGTCTAAGTCTAAATATAAGAAGCAATACTAAAACTGGAAAACTAGATAGCCATTTGAGCAAGTATCAATGGAAAAAAGAAAATACATAAAAATTGACAAAAATGTATTGACTTTTCCTGATTAGTTTTATAATGGTCTAGATCTATGGATGAACTAGTACAAGTCTTCATGGTAAAAAGAAACCCTTCCTTTATATGCAATTGAGTTTGAACTTTTTTGTATTGTGAAAGCACTACTTTGTTGTACATTGTTTTTTTTTTTATTATTATTATTTTTATTTTTATGCCAGATGCCTTCCCGCAACCCTATTTGAAATGAAATGAAACTGTATTATTGGTTTATTTAGTATTTGGTTGCAATTTCAAATGGCCTTGTCGTGCATTAATCGTAAGTGTATTTTTCTTTAATTGGTAGTAAGTATGTTATAATTCCACAGGGAACATCATCATAGTAAATTATTGACCTATGCACATATTGATTCCGTCTTTATGAATATTGCCCATACAAGATAGATCCATGAAATGTACCATAAAAGCAGAAGGTAGAAAGATCTTTCATAAACTTGCTTAATGCTTAATTGAGCCACTGTAAATAGAAGCGACACAGATCGGCCATGTTGGTTTTGTTTGTAATGCGGCAATGTGATTATGAAACAAAAAAGACAATGAAACAACCACCTGGAATTTTGCACAGAAGGAAAACATCAACAACGCTTTAAACAAATTATCTCAAAGAATAGATGCACAACAAACACCACCTCAGCCCGTGCATGCCAAGCTATTTTGTTTTTTCCTCTTTTGAAGTTTAGAATTTGGACTGGTCTGTGGGGCAGGCGGTCACATAAAGACCCTAGCGCACACACTGCTGATTCGAGGTTTTAACTGAGCAAATCTTGGGCAGGAGCTGAGAGCAAAGAGCTGGCTATTTTGCAGTTTGCACTCATCTGCCAATTTCTTCCCGGGGCTTTCAGACTCAATCAAAGAGCTACCAGAACGCTCACACCAGTCTTTCAATTATTCATGGTAATTCTATGCCACGACACACTCTCCCCGCACAGGCCTGTCACCCCTCCCCAACCAAGGTGTGCTCAGATGTTTGATGTGTTGTGAACGTAGAAAGGAAAGCCCTCTCTGTCATTACAAAACAGGCTCTCCTGCCCTATGCCTGGATGCTGGCAGCTTTTTGGGGTTGTCTGGCTCACACTTGTACAGGGAAGCAGCACTGATAAATGTTTGCTTGTATGAAACCTCTTTTCTTGTCTTTTAATCTTCCCACTGGACATGGTGCAATTTGAAATCCAGCCTTTGCAGGATTTCACATTTGTGGCGTCTTTAAATAGCAAGTTAATGTAGTGGGATAGGGCCAAAACTTATCTTTAAAGGTGCACTGTGTAACTTTATGGTTGAGAGTTGGGAAAAACCTGCTTGTTTCTATGGATATGTCATTGCTCTGCTTTGAAGGTTCCACAATTTGACATTAAACAGTTCTACCTTACATGCATTCATTTACAGTTGATTTTATAGCTCAGGCACTCTGACTGTGACTGTGTGTGTGTGTGTGAGGGTTGCCTTTCCACAGATCTGATCTGCAACTTGGTCTGGTTTGGTCGCCCTGAAGATACGAAGGTTTAATACCAATCTAATCTATTTTTTGTCAATATATAGCGCTGCAGTTTTCTTGAGATGCAATTATAGTTGTTTCCACAACTATACATCTTACAATCTTACAAGAAAAAGACAATACAGCAGGGATGTCACAAAATCTAAATCTGATTAATTTAATGATTATTTGCACCATGTCCAAACAACAGTGAAATCATCATCAGTGTCTAAAACATTACCAAATAGAACTTTCTTTTTTTTTTTTTTTGATTGTAGTATGACCTGAAAAATCATTATTATTGAGAACTGACATCCCTGGTACAGTATGTAGATCATATAATGTCTTTCCCAGCTCCATATAGCTTCCATACGCTTGATAAAATCTCCATTTCTTTTAGTCTTACTTGTGACGTGCCATAAAGACTTACCTGACATATAAGAAGATGCTTATCATCTAATGTGATTTGGGAATGAGGTATTTTATGATCACTAGCACGCTTACAATAGCATTCATTTCTCTGTGAACTAATTAGCCAGAGAGGGGGCCATTCTGCCACTCTGTTCTGTCCATCAAACTGCCAGCAACCAGCTGACATGAAGGTAGATGTCAGGTTCAGTCTTTTGTGTGTGAGACAGGCCTATTACCAGGAGCTGCCGCAGGAGCCTTTAAATGGACCCACTGCCGTTTGATCAAATCTGGGTAGAAATGGCCATAAATACAATTACGTTTAAAAGCACCACATGTAAAACTTCAGATAAGTGGGTGCATGTAGACAGGAAGAAAACATGCTCGGCAACCTTTTCATGATAAAATTATTAGGCTGAGTCCAGGCCCTGCCCTGGTTTAATGTTGGTTCTAACCTGCTACTCCTGGTTTAGGTACTACGTAATCCTTCAAAAGGGGGGTCTGAAATCTTCTCCACAGATAGATTTTAGCCTGAAATGTTACACAAAATGGCATCAAGCAGCAGTCTCCACCAAACCTCAATGCATGTAATAGGTAAGTTTATACTATACTATTACTATGGAACACTCCAGGCAAAGCAATAACATTTTTATGAGACAAGTAAGACACCTTTAAGTATAGTGCACCTTTAAAGATTTTAGTCTTTTCTATTGTTTTGATATGGAGAGTTAATCATAGTTTTGTTTCATTCACACATGTTTCAATAACCCTTTATTATTAGTCTGTCTATATCTTCAAAGCTCCAAATGCTCTGTTCCACCTTGTAATGTCATGAAGCAATAGGTTTCAAGTTAACAGCTACCTTTTACCTTTTGTTCAGTAGAGATTTGGACTGAAATTATGCAAATGAAGATGTATGGAGTTTAAAACACAATGGCACATCCTCTATTACCACATATGACATCACAAGGTGGAACAGAGCTTTGTTTTTGTTTGAGAGAAGAACTCAGCCGAAATATGCAGGATTTGTGTGTTAAACATATGTCAATGAAATGAAACACAACTCCAGTTGTGTTTGTGACAATATTATAACATAGATCAGAAAATTGAGTAATATGTGCCCTTTAATAGCTATTGAATTGCAGTAATTGTGGTGTTTTTAAAATAGCACTTAAAATGTACCCAACTTGTTTTACGATAGTACAATTATGATAGTCTACTTACCACAAAAACTTTATTGTAGCTTTATACTTTAATACCAGTATACACTACACACTATGTGCTTCTTCTCTCGATTACATCCTGGGGCCTCACTCTGTGGTGCTCCTGGTTCTTTGAAGAGGAGGTGCTGTCAGGAGAAGCTGCTCTGTTTTGTTGGCTGCCGGATGGAGGAAAAATGGCACACCTCCTCCTGCAGTCAAGCCTTCACAAGACTTGTCAAAGATTAAAACATGGGGGAAATATTTCATGTCTGCTGTCTTTTCCTGCCAAACGCACAAAAAAGAGGCCAAAAGAATCCAGATACAGTGACATACCAAGGGAGGAGGCGGAGGGGATGAAAGAATGTCATTTTTTGTCAAGGATCACCATATGACTAGCCTACTTTTTCCAAAACAGACTTTGTCAAACCTTAAAGGGGGGTATTGTTGCTTGCTCTGTGTAGCCAGTCAATAGTGTGGGGGGGACTTTGAAATGAGGTGTTTACAAGCCAGTCAAATGTGTCCTTTTCATTTGAGTGACACGCAACTTGAGACGGAAAAGGTTCTGAAACCAACAATAACCACAGTGCTCAAAAGAAAAAGGAAAATCAATCCAAGCTTTTAAGGTTTGAACCACTCACTTTGGCTGGGGCTCCTGTGTCAAGTGGCTTTGCATTGACTGGGCCAGCTGTGTGCATAACTGAGTAGATATTATTATTCTTAAAGGTGTAACATGCAACTTTCTGTTTGTCTCATGGAGATGTTTTTTGCTATGCCCAGAAGGTTCCAACTCAATGCAACTGTTCTAACTTGCATTGATTTAATTATTACTTTGAAATACTTTAAATACTTTGTAAAACATGCATTTGAACTTTGAGTGGGCTTGCCTCTCCACAGATCTGAACTGTAACTTGGCTTGGTGGTGTCACGTACTTTTATTTATGGAGATAAAAAGTGTTATATTGTCGAACATCTCGATGAAGACAAGAATATGGCGGATCCTCCACATGAAAAGTTACACAGTGCACCTATAGGGCAAGCCAAGATAATGAAATCATTGTGGCAGTGCTAAGCCTGGTTTAATAAAATGTGTGAAAGGTGCCCAAGGTAACTTTCTGGTGGAGGATCCATCACCTGCTTGGCTCCATGGAGATGTTTTTAATTTACCTTGAATGCTCTTAAAGTTCTCTATCTCTTAAACAGGTGACTTTATCACAAAAAAACTTGAAAAATACTGTGCACAGGTTCGCCTTTACATTGATAGAGACAGGCTTAATGCCATACTGCTGAACATTACAGGCAAGGCAATAACATTTGCATGGAGATAAGTGGACAGTTAATTTTCACAAACAAGTTCAAAGATGAATGCGGGAACCTTGATCAGAATGGAATAACCGAGGCTCAGGTGGTAGAACTGTCATCTTATAACTGGAAGGTTGCCCTATCAGAGCTGGGATCAAACTGCCAGCTGGTTGTTGTGCCCTTGGGCAAGACACTTCACCTACTTTGCCTTGTATTAACTTTCAGTGTAACCATATAACCATTACTATCATTTGGCCTGGCATATGCAGAAAAGGTGTTGCTATGACCACAGACAGGAAAATAAATGTTTATAAGAGTGTGTTTTTAATTGTAGAAAATCATATTTATGTTTGTGTCTGTGTGGTATTATGGAAACAGACGCTCATTTCAAGGCCCAGCAGGAACACTGAGGAGATGTTTGATATTAATGATACTGATTTGAATTTAGTCAAGTGTAGCTGCTCACACTGTGTCTGTCTGGAGCCATCATATTGACTCTTGTTTAGGTATACAACTCTTTGCTAGTTTGTTAACGCCATTATTTGTCAAGTAACTGTGAAAGCTGCAGGAAAAAAATATACTTCTTGCCATATTACTGAAGATTATATCCACCAAAGCATTATATTTCAACTGCTGCTACTAATTACTTTTGACACAGAAGTTATTCTCTAAAATATATTCTGAAGTTAGGTGTTTTGGTGCTTTGAAAATGACATTTTAGTTGTTGGTATGTGAACAAATAATGCTGGATTCACACTTAGACAATAACAACTCCAAACTTGGATGTAAACTGGGACTAAAACCAGAACTAAACCAAGATTAGACCAGGACTAAACCAGGGCTACAACAAAATGAAACCAAAAGTTAGATCTCATGATCACAAATTTTGAAGTATGATACATTTTAAATACAGATGATAAAAGACCCTGACACAATAACCCTAAAGCAGGATTATCCCCCAAAACTACTGTAAATATATAATATGGTTAAAAAACAAAACAAAAAACACAATAAATAGCATAAAAATATAAAAATAAATAGGAGAGTGGTTAGCTTGTATCTATAATGTAATAATAATAATAATAATAATAATAATGTAAGTTATCTTAGAACAGAAAACATAACGTTCCCAACTAAGAGAAAGTACACCAAATAAATAATGATACCCCAAAAGTATTGTTCCATCCATCATATATTAATGATATAGTAATCAAACCAGAACAAAATTGTAAAGTACCCTAAAACAACACTGTCAAAACCCCTGTGAAGAAATACAGTTGCATTTTCTAGTCTTATTTATTCATAGCCATTGATTTATTCACTGCTACTCTTTCTCTATATCAGTTTGCAAACATTTACCAAGTCCTTGCCCGTGCTTGGGGACAGAACTCCAGTGAAAAGTCTTTTAAATAATGACAGAAGACACATTTGGCCTAGAGCATTATGTTTATCATGGCACCATCAGGAGCGCAGCAGCCCATATTAGTGCTCTGCATTCTGGGCATGTTTCAGTACAGCGCCGCTCTGGTGATAAATGGCCGACACTACAGCAGCTCACCTCTGACAAGCCTGGCCTTACCCTTGTGAGTGTCCGCCAGAGGATTGTGTCAGATTACAAACAGCCAGCTAACCGTCCCCCATCAGCACCAAGCGCACGTCGCACTACACGGGAGCATTTCAACACAGATATTCAGCTACAGTGCACAGTTATTGCTTTGACTGGAGTGAGCTTGTTTTTTGTTCATTACTGGGTTTTTAATTCAAGAAGATAATACAGGATATTACCAGATCTAACTGGTGTTTTTCAGACCCAGAATGTGATGGTGTCATACTCCCAGATGTGGGCAAGAGCCAGATTTCCCTATTGTTTACACCGTACTTTGCCATGAAATATCTAAAAGGTAAATTCACCAATCTTTAACCTGATCATTTCTATTATTGACTAGATCCACTGTATTACAACACAAATTTGAATTTTAACAATATGAATTTTAGCTGCATCCCTGTGTATTAAAAAATATTGGCCTATAGAATGTTGTGTTTGTGTTTGTGAAAAATATGAAAGTTGCTCTATGTAACTTTTAAGTCTGAGCGTGTGCCACCTGCGTGTCTCCATGGCAATATTGTTTTGTCAAGAATATTCCACAGTACAGCGTCAAACTTGTCTATCTTACACTTCAAGTACAGGTGTTTTTATTGCTTAATCTTCCACCAGAACAATTACGTAGTCTAGTGTTATGTTGTGACACCAGCAAACATGTCACTATTTGAAATTTACTACCATATATTAGATTAAATTTGATAATTAAGTTGAAAGAATCTGCATTCTCCTATTTAATGTGTATGTGTACAACATACGTCGGAACAATCAAATGAGGAAATTTTTCATAATAAAATATTTGTAAATTATTTACAATGAATTCATTTTGCACCAAAAGCTTGAAAATTCTCAATGCAATGAGAGCATATATGCATGTATTGAGCCTTTCATTTCTCTCAGGATTAATAAAGTATCTAAGTAGCTATGCATTTGTATTCATCTATCCATCTATTTATCTTTTTTTAAGTAAAAAGAGACACATCAATTAATAAATCAGTTGTCTATACATTCGTGGCTGATAACTATCAACTACACTATTAGCCAGCTGCAATTTCTATGAAAAACAAACAAACAAACAAAAACTTTTCAAAACCTAACTCCCCAGCCATGCTCCAAATGGCTCTTAATAGCTATCTGATTCATGCACTGATGCGGTTCACATTGCACAGCCCCAGTGTCAGAAGAGGGTGGTGGGGTGGCAGTGGGAGGGCTGGAGTTTCCTGGACTGGTTTCCACACAGAGCACATGGGCCCGGAGTGAAGGGGAGCGCTGGTGAAAGGACTTGGTGTGTCTGACCACAGCTTAGATCTGGGTGAGTGTGCAGAAGGATATCAGCCATGCATGACACATCACAGAAGCCCCTCGCTGCATCTCACAGACTCGCACCCGCACTTCCTCCTTCTCAAATCCAGTCCTTCTGTTCCTCCCTTATGCCCCACCAACAAATCAAACTTCCACTGTGAAATTCCAGGCTTAGGGTAATTGCAATCCAAATATCCTGTTTTTGAGCTAAAATGAAGCTAAAACTCTGCAAACTCTAGTCTAAATTGCAAAACAAATGCTATTACGCAATGGAAATTAAAGATGAAACAGGGATCTTTGATAGTAAAATTAATGGAAAGAAATATGATAAAAACAAGATGATAAAAACAGGATGATATTTATTTTCAGTGTGGTATAGACATTTGTCCTGAGTAGTAGTGAGTATCCAGTCTAGTAGTTTAGTAGCCAGCCGTGCTCCAAATGGAAACAGGGATCATTGCTAGAATAAATAAAATAAAATGTATGTAAGGAAATGTGACTAAAACAGGACAAGAGATCTAAACCAGAGCAAAATAATGTTAAATGACTGGCAATTTGAAGTATTGCAGGATTAATCCATGTAACACCATCTACACCAAGACGTAAAGGTGCAATATCTCAATGGAGACTGACAGGTTGCAGATTATCCATCAGAAAAGTTACAGATTGAATTAAAACAGTGAAAATAATAATAATAATAAAAATAAAAGAGGAACCCCAGCTCTTCCTGTCCCACTGTTTGAGAACCAGTCCTTATCCAATCACAGCAGTCACACACACACAAGCTACATTGATTTGGAAATGTTAAAACATGGGGCCACACTACTGACAAACCCTACCACTGAAATGCCAGTTTCCAAAATGCTCAATTTGTCTTGCATTTAGAGCACAGGCGGGTAGGCGTCGGGCAGAGAATAAACACTCAAATGCATCAAGTAATCCCTGAATGGATATTTTATATTGAAAATAACAACAAAGTGCTTGGTGTGCAGAGGGGTCATACTGTGCCTTCAGAGGATAAGAACAGAGGGAGCACAGGCAGCCAGGGAAATAAAGCGAATTGTATGATGTCTGTAGGATCCCTGATTTCCACTGCTGACAGAAAAAAATGCTGCTGGGCTGCCAAGTATTCGCTTCAAAATTTGGAGTTGCTGTGATGTAGCTGTCATCCTTTCAAAGGCAGTGGATAGCAGAGGGGAAGGGGTGCGTGTACCATGTCTTTCACCAAGGATTTTTCTCAAGTCCAAGAGAAGGCGCAGGAGATCTGCATGGAACGAATGCTAAATATGTGTTTATTCAAAGTGGCGTTCAGAAGTGTTGTATCCAATGGTTATGGCAGTATTTTGAACTACTGTGAAACATGGGCAAGAAAGAGAAAGCTTTTGCTGAAAACTGCATAATAATGTTATTTTGTATGTTTATGTCTTGACTCATTTCATTAGACCCACATTTCAGGATTTCAGGACTCAAAACAAATATATTTATAATGGATGCATTTTACACAACTATGAACTATTCATAAAATCAATTTATGTTAATACAAGATTATAATAACCACAGAAAAAAAATAAAAAATAAAAAAATATAGTGATTATGGTTTATAGTTCACAAAAGGTCAATCCATTCTGCATAATCTGCCAAAAAAAAAAACCTCCACAGTCACACTGTAGCTATTTTTTTGTTATATTTAACTTCAACAAAGGATAAAATGCATAGTATCTACAGTTACACACTATTCACTATACATTATCTATTTGCTAAATGACTAAAAATCTAATTATGGCATTGTGAGGCATACATTTCAACATCAAATTTGCTTAAGTAAGGATACATCTCACGGTGTTTATGCCTTACCTGTCATAGATCAGGGTGACTATATATTGTACAGTATGTCCCTTTGTATTAATAATATGTGTTGCCTCTTATGGAGTCAATCTGGATAAAGTGCATTATAGGCTCATGAATACTTGTCAGCTTGAATGAGAACTGTTGACATGTATTATTTAAACCATGAAACCACCTCAAGAAAAATATAAAGCAAATGAAAAAACATAACACAGAAACAAACGTCTGGTATAGTCCTTATACAGTAGTTCTCCAATCTCTCTGCTTATTATTTGTTTATTTGTCACTCTTTAAAATGCACCATGACAGAAAATCGAGTGTCTGGGATAGTGTCAGGCAGTTGTTACCCATGATTCTTAGCAACAATGTACCTTATTGGGCAAAAAGAGGCGACCTTGTAGCTTTAGAAGCTTCTGATTGTTTTATTACCTAAGAATATGCAAATGTAAAATGAATAGATAAGCTGTCTCAACTAATTCCTTATTTAGCTGCTTTTACTATTCAAATTATGGGAGGATTTATCTACAAGAATACATAAAAATCAGGTATAATCCAAAGCTTTTTATTTATTATTTTTTGCTGTGCTCTCTGACTGTGCCCATCATTGTCGAAGAGTCTTCAAGAGTCCAGAATGAACAGCAACTGCAGCATCAGTAATGGTGCGTATGCTGACAACCTGTCTGCCTGAAAGCCCTTTTATTGCCACAGTTTTGCCTGGAGGCAGAACATCGCCCATATTCTGAATGCTCCACACAGGCATGTACAAGTACTTCTGGGCCCAAGACTACTACATTATATTTAGAATTGGAAACACGCAATGATGATGGAGGAAAAGACACAGGAGTACAATTGTGCTTAAGTCATTACACTCTGTCTCAATGTTCTACCATTTTGTGCCTTTAGGAGAAGAATCACAGCACAGTACTTAGAAACTGTCTATTGTGAAGAATCAAATGGGACTTAACCAGGACTAAAACAGGTCTAAAAACAAAATTAAAACAGGTTCAGGCAAGGGCTGAATCAAGAGGCAAGGTCAAACGGGGTCCAACCTAAACAAGGGCTGTCAAAAGTATCAAAAATCAGATACTAAAACTAATATCGAAACTAGATACCCATTTGAGCAGGTATCAGTACTAATAATGTCATATTCATAGGACAAAAATTCAACTTTCTTGAATAGCTTTAGAATGATCTTGAGCTATATCAGAACTATAGAAGTATTAGACCACATAGACTAGTATATGCCCATGGACCACTATGGAACATATGAGGAATTACACAGCTATAAGGCCACATGACAATATAAATGAAAGTACTATTATTTAGCATTGAAAATCACATTCTATGGTCTAAAGATTATTATCAGTGTGGTATTGAAATGTGTACTGAGTATCCAGTCCATTTTTTTTTACATCAAGTTTGAAAGTTTTAGTTTCGTGACAATACTAACCTACACTCTGTCTCACCCAGGGATAAATTTGACCTGTGATGAAAATTAAATGAGACTCAACCAGGACTAAACAAGACTAAACAGATCATAACTTAGACATAACCAGTAACCTGAAAAAAATGTCATGCAGGTCATGACAGGACTGTAAAAAAAAAAAAAACTGGACTGAACCAAGAATAAACCAGGTGTGATTAAATACAAAAATACATTGAGTCTGCACCAGGACTAACCTAGAAATAAACAGAACTAGGACAGGATAAACAACTGAACCAGGGCCAAAACACAACTCACCCAGACTGGATGTAGGAATCAACTATTCGAGCTTTAAAGATGCACAATGCAACTTTGTTGATATTTGCCTTCATGAGATGTTACCTGGAATGTTCCACAGTATGGCATTATACCTATCTGTGGATTTATTCAATTATATATGTTTACATTGCTCAAAAATAAGTTGAAAAACATGCATTCTTACTGTGAGCTGGGTCGCCTCAATACATTTATTTTGATACTCTTGAACATTCAAGGCAAGAACATCACAATGGAGACAAGGAGGTGGAAGAGCCTCCAGCAGAAAAGCTACATAGTGCATCTTTAACCCCAGTTCAAACCAGGACTTAATCAGGACAAAAGCTGGACTTAAAGTATCCCAAACCACAAAACAACAGTACATTCAGATGCTCACCGTGTTCCTGTTTTGTCTCCTGGTTTCCGTATTTTGTTCCTTTAGCTGATATATCACAGCGCCTCACTTTGAATTGCCTTCTGTGCTGAATGAAGTATACGGATTGGCCCAACATTCATCACAAGTTTTATAGCACCCACCACACTACTTTGATGTAACTTCTCTGCTAATAGTGTCCTTAGTTCACACTCAGTAACATTGTAAAGCACATCCAGCTGAAGGAGCCCTTGGAGTATATGTTTTCATTGACTGTAATTAATCGAGGTAAATGAGGAAATAGAACAATCTTAATGACTTCTCCTTGTGATTGGACCCATAACCCACTTGGCAACATTTATGGATGTTCAGAGGGCTGTAAAGACCTTGGTTTAGTACTATATTCTTTTGGAAAACTGCCCTTTTCTATGCTTCAAATGAATAATTATGTCACTGCAAAGTTTTAGTAACATTTTGAGGACTGAACCAAATGTAAAAATTTAATTTGAATGATAAAATGCTAATTTAAAAGCTAAACTATAACTAAAACAGATCTTAATGGTGTAATTTTTCTGGTGGAGGGTCCATCACTTGCAGGTATTCCTGAAGATGTTATGCTTTGACTGGAATGTTCCACCGTCTGTCATTTAACATATCTATCTCCATGGAAACAGAAGCATGTGACGCCACCAGACCAAGTTATAGGTCAGGTCTGTGGAGAGTTTACACATGTAATTGAATGCAAAGTATACAAATTTAATGCTGTACTGCGGAATTCAAGACAAACAGACAAGGAGGTGTTGGACGCATCACCATAAATAAATAAAAAATACTGAAAGTTAACTACGAACAACATAATCCTAATCCTTAAACATGACTATAACCAAACTACAACTACACCAATCCTCATAAGTTAAATTTGAATAAAAACTTTTGGACACCACAAAAAAAGTTCACACAAATTTTGACATACCCCAGCTTAAGAACCACTTTGACATTTTATACATGTTTAACAACTCATTCCTTGGTTTTGAGGTGACTTGTTGTGACCCAGAATAGTTCTTCCTGCTAGCATTTGTGTACACACTACAAAAACAAGTACATCTCTTTTGTTACCTCTTAAAATGATTCTTGTCTGCCTCTTTGCACCGCATTCTTTTGCATATTAAAATTTTAACTTTGCAATGTTCTGTTTTACTGTAGGTGCAAATAAGTTTCTGTATTTGCGAGAAGATAAAAAAGCCAGCGCTCTTATAGTGGAATCTCCAGGACTGCCGAGTGGGGCTGCCTGCCAAGCCTTTAAAAGTCAGTCAGATTTACGCAAACAAAATAGAGCAAGAAAATGATCGAACTTTGTGCATTTCCCCATCTTCTCTCCTTCAATCTCCTGGTCTAATGTGCATCTCGGACTGTGAAATGCAATAAGAGAATTTCAAGGCAGACACTATAAAAGCTACACCAGAAGCTTATGTAGAAACCATTACAATTGAGTGTATATCTTTTAATACTCAACCCTTCTCATATTTAATGTACTCAGTGCCAGGCCCAAAATTTGATTTGGGGGAATCAATAGCGTGTTTTTAAGTGTACTACATCATCGAGTACTGGCTGTCTTACTGAGCTAGTTTGCTGTCAGTGCCGTCTGGTCCTTACATCTATACAGCAGTAGTTCTTTGACTGAGAGCCTCTAAAATACTCCATTCAACTTCACTTTTCACTCATTTTCACAAACGGGTACTTTGTGGAAAATCCATTGTAAGTAGTCTTTACAAAGTGCTGGCTCACAGTAAAGAGTCATAAATTCCAGCACTATAGCAGGGAAGGGCATCCAGTGTTGTGCTGAACTGATACAAACATTTCAGGCAAAATTTTGGTACTAAAGAAAAGGATTGATATGTGATACTAATTCTGATACGGCACTAATAACTAAAAGCTCTTTTCTATGTCATAACTATCCCTCAAAACCATTCTAAAACTATTAAGGAAAGGTCCAGTTTTGTCCAGTTTAGTATGTTTTTATATAACTGCTCATATAAAATCTAGTTTTATATGAGCAGCATAACAAATGAGTTGGTTTAAAAAGACTACTGCAGGGAAATTAGTTAACTTGTCTTACACAGATAAAGTATATGAACAAAAGATGATACAGGCAGTGTTTAAAGTATTATATTGTATTTGGAGTTAATTAAGCAAATTGGTAATAGCCTATTGTTTGTTGAATAGTGGCATTAATTCATTTTTTACATAACTGTTTATTTTCTATTGTATTATTTTTAATTATTGCTAATGTTTTCATAAATTCTTCTGATTTTAGATTCAGTATCATTGGCAAGATTGCCCACATGCAGAAGGGCAGGAAGCACACCTTATACTCTCCAGTAGTGAATACTGATAATAAGATTCTGTGGTAACACTTTATATTTACTAAACCTTAATTAGCCTTAATAAAGCATGAATAAAGACTCAATATATAATGAACAATATATATATATATATATATATATATATATATATATATATATATATATATATATATATATATATATATATATATATATATATATATATATATATATATATATAAAATCTAGTTTCAGTAACAGTTTGAGTATCAATTTGTATTTGAGTAAAATATTTTTATATCAATGTAACATTTCGCAAAGGCCCTCCTCTCACAGTTGCTCTCAGCAATGTTACAACCCCCAATGCACACTGGTTACAAGATGTACCTTGCTCAAAGACACAATAACATGATGAAACACTGGTAGCAAAGTTAGAGAGCAAATTACTGTATAAACACTATGGATTAAAGGTGGGGGTTTGCTGGGGGCAATCCTAAAACTCTCTTTGAATCTTCTGCCTGGCCATTCATATCTGCACATCAGTAGTTACAATCTTCTGCGTTTGACTGAGAGCTTTTGAACTGTTCTCAACACAACTGTATTTTTCACCTCTTTTCCCTTTTTGAATCCCGCCTTATATTTATTTCTTTATTTCTCCGGCAGCGAGGAGGATTAGTGGGGAGCAGCGGCCTCACTATCAGCCTGAGATGTGCTCTTCCGTCCTGCTGCTTCACTCTGATAAAGGCCCGGTTTGACTAGTGACTCAGATGCACAGAAAAGCCTTGTAGAAAACAGCATTCCTCTGCATGAGCTGTGGTTCTGCATGTCAATGACTGCCAATGGGCAATGAGCACGGCCTTTTCAAGTTACGGCATACACGCGACGCTCCACCTATCAAGACAGAGAAAAATGCTTTGTGTCTGAAACGGTACACAGGGCTGAAAGAATACAATATGATGTTGTTCTTTTTTTTTTTCTCCAAAGTGAGTCAAAGTTTCATCAGGCTTGCAGTGGATAGAAGCTTAGCTGATCTGCATGCTGTTGTTTGTGGATTACTGTTGACTGAGGAACATGCAAACTCTGTAATCGTCAAATAACAGGATCACTGAAAGGATATTTGCATTTAAAACTACCTTTTTCACTTAGACTGGCTGGCCCTGTTGCATTCTCCCACTTCACCACGAGATGCTACCTACATTACTTCTGTCTGGCAGGGACCACACACTGAACAAAGACCAGGGGAGGCACAGGTTTCATATCTGCGCTCTACTGGTGAAAAAAAAAAAAAATCATATAAACTTACAGATGGTAGCTTTAAAATAATTTTTAAATGTTTCTTTACTGACCCTTTATGGCTGAATTAAGAATTTAATTAGATTAATCTAAACAATGTCTCATTAAAAGCATGTGTATATAGAGAATTCATATATAATTTATTGAAAACTGTTATTTTTATTATAGCATGTTACTGTATATTGTGGTTTATGTACTAAAACATCTTACATTTTAAGATTTTAACAGAAGGGCAGTGGGGATAACATGTTGCTACAATGACCACATTTTTTACGGTGAAATTAAAATGCTAAATTTGTCACGTGTCATCTCATCCTCTGGTTTTAATTACTTGTAATTAGCATGTTGTCCCCCGTCCCCTGACCTCTCTGTACAGTTGAGTGTCGCCATAGCGATGGCTGACACAGCACTCTGTCGCCTGTTGTGATTGGATACAGACCGACAGGGCCCTCTGCTGACCTGGATACAGCCCTGATGAAGACTCCCTGTGAAGTTAAATACAAAATAACACTTACTTAAGCAGCCGCATTGTTCCAAATCTTTGTTTATGTAATTATAGATGATGCCTTCCAGAAGTGGCATTTTATCTTTCTGAATAGTCATCTTGATTTCGAAAATTGTAGCCTTGGATGAATAAAGACATAATTAAAGGCACAATTGGGATTTTTGCAGGTGAAGTTTAAATTAACTCCAAATATTACCTTGGGTAATTTAATTTGGCAAATTTAATGTCCCCTATTGTCTGCGCTTGAGTAAGAAAGTGACTATTATTCTGCAGTTTCCAACAGCAACAGCCAAATACATGTGCTTGTGTTAGCTCTCACGTCTCCTAAACTTAATCTTGTTTCACAAACGTGTTATCACCCAACTATATCAGCATTTTAAACAGAGAGGTATATGTTATTATATGCATTCCAAGAAGATGTGTAAGGTGAAAAGTGAATAGATATTTTAGTGTTGCAAAGGGCACAAGAGTTGACTTTTATCAGCTAGCAGGTTAGTATTGGAGGGTGCTATAAGCTCAGGAAGATCAGTGCGTTAAAAATAAAGTGAGCAGGATCTTGTACAAAACTCACAGTGAAATATACAGAGCCGATTTAGTTACTTTCTGATGAGAATCGACTCCAACAGGGACAGAACTTTGCAGTTATGGCAATATGTCAGGCCTTATTCTGCGCTACAAATCTTGAACTGAGATACTAAATATTTCAAACCCTTCCCTAATTTAGTAAAATATTTGAATAAACTTTTATCATATAAGAGCAAAAACAACAGCTTCAGTCCCTACGTACACTATACAATTTACAGTATACATAGTAAATACAAGCATGAATAGTTTGATGTGGACATTGTCTGCAGAAAAGATGAATAATAGATCTGTGTAACATATATTTGATAGCGTTCCTAAAGGCAAATCAAAAGCGCTGTCACTATCACAGAGACACATAGTCACTACATGTGTAAATGCGCACACCAGAACAGTGAGAGCCAAATGGTGCAGAAATAAAGTACTCTTAACCTGACAGCGGCACACTCTCACTGTCTTATGCGATCTGGTCCAGTCTAATTCCTGCATGGGAGGAGGTTACACACTGGCTGCACACTGGGCTTTGGGTGAACTGCATAACAAATGAGTTGGTTTAAAAAGACTACTGCAGGGAAATGAGTTAACTTGTCTTACACAGATAAAGTATATGAACAAAAGATGATACAGGCAGTGTTTAAAGTATTATATTGTATTTGGAGTTAAGTAAGCAAATTGGTAATAGCCTATTGTTTGTTGAATAGTGGCATTAATTCATTTTTTACATAACTGTTTATTTTCTATTGTATTATTTTTAATTATTGTTAATGTTTTCATAAATTCTTCTGATTTTAGATTCAGTATCATTGGCAAGATTGCCCACATGCAGAAGGGCAGGAAGCACACCTTATACTCTCCAGTAGTGAATACTGATAATAAGATTCTGTGGTAACACTTTATATTTACTAAACCTTAATTAGCCTTAATAAAGCATGAATAAAGACTCAATATATAATGAACAAATTGTATATTAAGACTGAGTCAGTGCTTAATTAAAATCGTAACCCTAAACCCCTAGTTCTTTAGCCTGAATCATTCTTAATACACTATTTGAATGAATTAAGTTTTTATCCGTGCTTTGTTAAGACTGTAAATAGTGTTACTGATTCTGCTGACACACTGGACTAAATGAAATACATTTTCAATTAGGTTAACATTAATAACTGCACAATCAATGCAAAAAGCCAGAGCTGCTTCCTGCATTCACCTGACAGTTCCTTTTATCTCCTTCTGCTCCTCTCAGGACCCCCTGTACGTCGCCTATAGCCATCTTCTGTGCTCCTCTTCCTTCTTATTCTGCTTTGGCGTGTGTTTTCTTATGCCAAACCCTAAAAAGTGATAGCTATGCAGAAATATGCAGGACTTAAGTACTCCCAGGACCTTAAACCTTGGAGACTTAAAGAATAGAGACAGGTGGGCATGTCCGGGGGCATACACACACAGCTTTATTAATATTTTACACAATATGCACACGCACTCTCTTATGCACAATGTATTATAGCGCTCTCCTAATTAAAATTGTATTATTCTGGCTGAGGTGCAGTAATGTAAGCCTATACTCATAAACGTTACTTAATCATGTTTCCCATTGCTTCTTGAACGAATATGAACAAAAGCTGTGCTCTCTATGCTAACATCCTATTATTGAAAGAAAAGCAAATTTATAGTGGACTAACTATTGCTTCTAATTCAAATTCGTTTAACAGGCAATGAATAAGGAAAAAGTACCACAAAGGTGATACATAATAACTACCAATTGGCCTTAAAGTCCCAATATGTAACTTTTTGGCCAAAATAGGCCAAAATAAAACATATTTTTTTACATTTTGGTTGTTGTTATTGCACTGAAAAACATGTGCCCTTACTCTGAGCAGGTTTGCATCACTATGACCCTGACTCTTACGTGGCCTGGAGTAGTTTGCCTGGAGTAGGTTGTCCTCCTCCTTTGTCCATGGAAATGTTATTCCTTTGGTTATCATCTTTAATGGGCTAAAACATCTACATCAATCTCTATGGAAAATGTTCCAAAGTATGGTTTTTTTTTAACTTTCTGTTTATATTGAATTTCTATGTAGATGATGTCCCAGCTGCAGAAAACTGTAGAAAAACTATTATTATACTTGAGTCCAACTTTGTAAGTGCCATTTTCTAGTTTATGTTTATTAAGCCAGTGTTTGAAAAATCCACAAGAAATAATTGCGTCTTTTCCTGTACATCTTTTATGCTATCAGAACCTTAACAGTTTATTTGATCATAAGGAACTAAAAATACTACAAGTTGCCCATATGTGATGTCAAATCCTTCAGCTATATGAAAAGCTTTTAAAGAACTGTCAACATCTCACGCTAGGCCCGGATGTGTCTCTTAGTCACTGCCCTGAAATGTCACATGGCGTATGTCTGAGGTGAATCATTTTTAAATAATGAAAAATGCGGAAAAGCAGGAGAAAATGTCCAACTAAGAGGATTGGGATTTGAAAACGTGCTATGAGGTAAATGGGAGATGACACAGGGACGGTAAACAGTCCATCTACGTGTTCCCTGCGGATGCCTGACGTACTTTGAAACGCACTTAAAGAGGAAGTCCACCAGCTCCATATCAATCCTGGAGCAACGTAATGGCACCACATGCTTTGCTGCTTTTCCTTCAAAGAAACGTAAAAGACAGGCTCAAGACTTTACTATGGGTGGCAAAAGCAATGATAGCTTTTTACATCACAAATGACTGTCACTGTATAGTAATGCACTTGGTTGGTTTGAATCTTACATTTTTCAAACTTTAAGCGTTTCATCTTGGGCATAAAAACTGTGTTGTATTATATTGACTTATATGATATACACACTGTTTATACTTTGCAGCTCATGTCATCAACATTCCCTGACTGAAAACTGAAAGCACTACTCTGTTAGAAGTTCTGTTGCTCAAGTTAGACTTTAATCTGAGCTTTATTTTAACACAGTCTGACCAGAAAGAGCTGACTTTGTTGGAACTACAGCTGAGATGATTTTTGCACACATAAAACACCTAAACAGGACTATCAATGCTCATATTGATTACAAGCTCCTGAAAATGTCTTAAATCCATTTAGTTATTTTCTTGAGTTTTCAGACAATCTAAAAACTTTTTTGGTAGTTTGTGCTAATGTGTGCATTGTGTCACCATGGTAACTAATTAACTTTCCGCCATAGAAATACACAGAAATACACCCTCAGCATTTTGTCACTGCAAAGTATCACTTCTGTTATTTTGTTTATTGGTATGGACTGGAGGACATATTTTTTTTTTTTTGTTAATGGACTCCGAATAGGCCTGAATAGCAGAATGAACCAAAAATTAGCCATGGAAGTTATTTATTCAACCCTCGGCAGCTGAAATCTTATTGTATTACCTAAAAATGGTAAAAATCTCGCCACAACTGTTGCACACGATAAATATTGATCCTCAAAATATATTGTTCCAGCTTTCATGTATTAAACGATAAATCAATATACTAATTATCGTGACAGGCCTAATGACAAATCAATACCTGGTTATTTTGTTGTGAAAACTGTAAACAGATTCTGTTTTTGCAATCCATCGGAAATGTGCTAAATATTGTAAACATCTTGTAAGAAATATGGCACACAAATTTTAGGTACTCAGACTTAAACAAAAACTAAAATATTGTGTTGCAGTCAAAGTGTTTTTGCTCCTTTTTGACAACTTTTTCAATATTCTCAATTCTAAATACAAAAAAAGTTTTATCCCTTTAAAACCACAGATTTCAAGTATACACTGGCCTGCTTTTCTCAAGAGGATTCTAGTCTAAAATAAGATGACATTTCATAATTTATTTCAGAATCTGAATAAATAGGCAAAATGCTGCTGTTTTCCAATACAGCCACATGGAAGTTGACAGTCCACTGGCCGTTACCTAGAATGACTTCACCCTGGATCTAATTGCAGCATTAAAAAACAAGCCAGATCTGTGTGTGTTCATTCACATTGACGACTGCTCCTGGACAGCTCCATGGCAGTTTAGTCTCTGTGTTAGAGTCTGGGTTAGTCATTGGACAGGACCAAGCGTCTGCATGTTAGGCCCTGCTCCAGTAGTTAACACTAGTCATTAAAAGTCCTATATTACACAAAATTGATTATTCTGAGCTTTAAGCCATGTTAGAATGTTCTTACCTCATCAAAAACATGCCTGGAGTTGTGTTTTTTTTTTTCCATTCACACATGTCTGGGTAAACCTGCCTTATTTTGTCTATGTCTCATGAAGTAGTAGTTTTCCTTTTACCTTTTGTTCAGTAGAGATTGGCAATTCCAGGACTCAATTTGTCCAAATGATTCTAGTGAAGGTATATGGAGTTTAAAAACACAGTAGAGCACTTCCTGTATTACCACATGACATCACAAGGTGGAACAAAGTGTTTTCTGTATGAGAGAAGAACACCGCCAAAATATGCAGGGTTTGTGTGTTAAACGTGTGTGAATGAAACAAAACACAACTCCAGGTAGGTTTTGAATAAGGAAACAACATTGTAACATATCAAATAATAATAACATAGGCCCTTTAACATGTTTCTACTACATAAGTCACATGGCCTAGAGACGTCATTCATTTCCACAGAGGAGCTAGCACCACTTTTTCAATAGTCAGGGGGTCATTTATGTCCACTCTAAAACACTACCTCTACTCTAATTTTTAGATAATGATCAAGTTTGAACGAAAGTGTGATTTGGTGTTGCAAACAGACTTTGTGAGTGGACTCCCTGCTGGTTCTGTCTTCTTGTAATTTTCAAATAAAAGCAGTGAGTTGGGAGGCTGTGGAGTAAATGACAAAATGTTCTTTTAAGCTCATTTAGAAATCTCGTTTTATAAATGGTTGTGTGAATTTTTTTGAATGATTAAATTCGCTCACCAAAACCGTGACAGTCAAAGTTGCTTGACAGTTTTGTGCAGTATGCATACACTCTCGCAAGTCAGATTCAGTAGTGGTAAACTCATGGCCTAAGTTACACTGTAAAGCACACCTCTCCAAACACCACCTACATGCAAGGTGAGTCAAAAGATCTTTACCCAAATTTGTTCAATCTTCCCTTTAGGTGCATTGTGTAACTTTTCTGGTGGAGGGTCTGTTAATTTCTTTTCTCCAGATGTTATTGCTTTGTCTGGAAAGTTTCACAGTATAGTATTAAACCTTTCTATCTTCATGGAGACCAAACCAGACAACGTTACAGGTCAGATCTGTGGAGAGGAAACCCCCCTTATTGTCAGAATGCCTGTTATTCTATCTAATTTAATAAATGTGAAGCTGTTTAATGCCATATTGTGGAACATTCCAGGCAGAGCAATGACATATCCATACAAGCAGGTGATGGACAACCAACCAAAAAGTTACATAATGCACCTTTAATAAGCTTGGGGCTAGTGCAAACAATGCACTAATATGTGATCCCAGTGCATCTTATATTATGAGTTATTGTCATGTGAGACAATATAATACAATATAAAAATGTATATACTTAGATTTGATTTTATTTTATATATATTTATATAAACAATAGTATGCAAATCTAAATAAATAATGATAGTAACATAACCTGCAGTACCTGATACAAAGTCAAAGATTCTGGCTCCTGATAGATTAAGATTTTTGGATTGGCTCCCAGTGAACAGCTAACTCTTATTTTCTCCCAAACAGCTCTCTATTTAATATCATAGAGTATTTTATGTACAAATACAGAAAGTCACTTTTTGTCATAATAAAAAATACCAATACAATAATACAACGATGTGGTTATTTCTTTACATATTTTCTGCCTTCACATCCACACACTCATATTATGTAATGGGAATTGACTTTCCCTAAACACTAAGAATCAATTCTTGTATTAGAGCCAGATCTGATCCAAACAGCCCATCATTACAGACATAACCTCCAAATTAACACACACCTACACCCTGATGTTTGACTGGCCGTTGGACCTTCTTGCGTAGATATGATAGAGATGTATTATTCTCCCATAGACTTCCAGACACATTCTCCAGTGTGCACAAGCTCTCCCCTCCACTCCAGACACCATAGTGATTTGGATGTGGGTGGTTCTCCTCTATCACACTCATTTACTATCTGTTCATAATGGGATTTGCTCTAACAGCCCATAATATACAACACTGTGTCTCTATGTGACAGGGAAGCATCATGGGTGGTATATATCAGACCACTGTATCCAATCATTACTTATCTAGAGACACTCTCAGTAATTAATGGCTTGTTGCTGGCGAAAATATTAATGAATAATTTTCGATACACAATCAGGTAATTAGGAAATGAACTCAAGAGTAAATCCAGGAAGTATGATAATGAATAGTGGTGATTATCAATTTGAAGCCATCTCCATGTGCACCCAAGGGACCTGTTCTAGTTTTAGAGGGGAGAGGAGAACAGGGTGAAGGGATTTCTGTACTGACATGGTGATAATGTGCAAGTGCCAGTCAAACTACACCAGTGACGTACAGTTAAAATCCAATCTGTATCTCCCATCTACACTCTCCCTGTCCAACGCGCTGTCATGTCTACTCCGGTTATGTCTGTTATATTTCAGGAGTCTTTTTAAAGGATCCTCAGATGCTTGTATGTCACAATATGTTATACAGGTTTAGCCTTAAGCATTAGTAGACAAGGCTAATGTGTCTAGTACAAGCTGAATCATAATAATACAATTCTACATTTCAATAGTCTCATTAACAGCTATCTCAAATGGTATGAAAATCAGTCAGATGTAAAACACACAGGATAAAGTCTATTTTATTGATGACTTAATTGACAAAATGATTTAAACTTTAAGAAACATAAATCTTCCTCTGGTGTTATCTTACTCATTTGATTTGATTTATTTGATTTTACACTAAGCCTATCTGCCCCAAATAACATGTTGGACATTCTAATTTTATAATTGTTTTAATTATTACAATCCAGCACGACTTTCCACCTTCATGATTTTACAATTAATTAAGAGGTAAAAAAAAAATGCTACAAGCAACAAAAGCTCCGACACAACAATAATGAATACATACTGACCTTATGACTTAAAGGTGCACTGTATCACTTCACCTGCTTGTCTCCATTGAGATGTTATTGCTTTTCCGAGAACGTTTCAACGTGGCATTAAACTTATTTATCTCCAAGAGACAAGCAGGCACCAGGCTTAGTTACAGGTAAGATCAATGCAGAGGCAAGCCTGATTATTGTAGGAATGCATATTGAATGCATGATGATGGATACACTTACTATTCTGTGGATTATTTCAGGCGAAGCATTAACATCTCCATGTCCGATGGCCGACCTACCAACGGATAAGTTAAATAGTGTACCTTTAAATTCCTGAAATACATCTTCTTCTACTTTTACATTTGCTCCTGTCACTGTCACGTCTGCTCCACTTGAGTCTTTTATTTAAAGAGCAATCATCTTTATGTGTCCTAACGCGCAGCCAGGCTCTCTCCACTTCTAATGACAAACATGTTGAAAACTGTGCTAATTATTTATACTGGGGTCCTCGTTCTGTCAGCCGCTCAAGTGGAGTTTTTAAGATGTCTGATTTTTATGACATGCTTGCCACAAAATGCCGAAGCCACCAATTTATTTCCCTGAATAGCAGTTTTTAGTTTGAATAGTTCCTTTATGATTTCTAAAGCAGGAGGGCTTTTTTGCTTTTGACTTGAAATAGCTGCCAAAATTTTAATAAGCACTTCATTTTCAGGGTCTAGACTGGAGTTTTTACCAGCACAAACATAACAAAGCCATGTTTGTATTTGCTGATAAACCCGTGACCAAGTGGAATATCCCAAAGTCATGCTTATATCCAGATAACACTGAGAAACAGGTCACAAGTTTCCTCGGGATGTAACATAAAGAGCTCTCATTATTAACCATAGCCTCTGGACAAGTCACATGTAAATCTGCACTGGATTTTAATTACCAACGTAATCACATCGACACAACTCCTGGAAATGGACTGAAAAAGTGCTGTTCAGTGCCTTCATAATTTGAGAGCAAATTGTTCTTGTTTTAACTTTCTTTAGTAAAATACAGTATTGCGTATTCCGAGATGTGCTTTGGTACAGATTTAAAAGATATAGGCTGAGATTCAAACTAAATTCATTAAAAGATGCTTCATAAAATAAGATAAAATGCCACAAAATACATTTACCCAGGCGACTTCAGCAAGAAGGTTCAGGGATTGACTGCCAGGCTGACCCTTCCTATGCAGAGTTTTCTTCCTGTGTATGGGTGGGTTTTCCCACAGACTGTATAAAGAAGTGGACCAACGGAGTGTGACGTTCAACTCCAGTCAAATTAAGCTCACCTTGTCTAGGAGTTATATAGGGGCGAATTTGGAGCCGAGTTCCATATTAGGACTAGGACTTTATTCTATATTCATAATTTGGACAAAACAGCTGAATAAAAACACCAGGATCATGTAGAATGGGTTAATATAAACATTTTAAGAGGTGACAATGTAAAGTCAGTTGAAGCCAGAATTGATGGAGCCGGAAGCGCTCCCATGACCACTTCCTATTTGGAAGCTAGTGGATTAGCTATGTCCATTTATATATACAGTCTATGGTTTCCACCACTCCCATCAACCCAAAACATGCACAATAGGTCAAATGTTAAAGCTAAAATATTCCTGACCAAGACTAGCTCAAGATCTGGAGGTGGGTTCCTGACGGGTTGCCCCAGTGACAATGAATGATGGTCAAATGAAGGGTACAAATGAGGACAATAAATATAACTTAACCTTCAACTGCCACTCACGAATAATAGATAACTGAACATGGCTCAAATGTCAAAATATAACAGAAACTGGACAGTGACAGATGAAAATCAGTGGTATATTTGAATAACTATTGTGTTAAAATATTGGTGCTTTCCTGTGATAATAAGATTTTGGTTTTATTTGAGCCATCTTAAACTGATCTTCAGTGACATTTTGCATCTGTCCTGGTTTCAAATCAGTTACACACTCCTGTGTTTGATTCACATGAACATCATTGGCAGTATTATTTATTATTTAGAGTATTGTCCCCCTTCATAAAATATGTTTTTTGGTAATTTCAGGTAATTCGACTTTGCTATTGAAAGGAAAGTAGGTCCAGCATGCTCCTTCCTCAGACTCTTATGTTGTATCACTAATTATCACTAACCAAAATAAGCTCATTTGTGATATTTCTGAATTGCCAAAGTAGGTCACTTCAAAAGCACTAATAAATGACCTATTTTGTTGCTACCTGTGCGCTTAAGGACTTTGCAGGGTAAACAGGGCCGCAAGGCAAACTCATTAGTTACATCCACTGCAGCCTTTAACAACCTATGAGCAAAAGCGCTGTTCAGCCCCAGCACTATGAATTATAGATTGGGTAAACAAAATTTCCGGGCATAAACTTATTTCCTTAGCCCCACTACTCCACTACAAAATGTTTAAGTGGTCCATGGTTCTGTCATTGCTCAGGAACTTTATACAAAATGCAGAAATATCGAGAAAATCTATACTAAAAGCACTTAATAAAATGAGCCTCAAATACTTTGATAAATAAGCTACTGACAAAATAGTCTTAGATATGTGTTTCTCAAACTGTGGTATGACTACATCCAGGGTACAGGCTCCTTCAGAAATCCTTGTATCAAGGTATGATTGTATTTATGGTTAGTCCTATATTAAAATTGAGACCTGTCCTGGTGTAAAACAATTCTGGTTGCATGTTTGGTCAGACTTGAGACCAAGGCCAAGGAGGGTCCAGACTGATATCGATCTGCATAAAAAATACAGACAGATATAATTCTGGATTTGCCAGGCAAGTCAATCAGACTTTAGTCCTGTTTCCGACCTCCACACATAGCCTTGGTCTAGTTCAGTTGGTACTTGAGATTTTGGTAATTTTCAGTTAAAGCCATCAGTATTGTTAAGTATAAGCTGAATCGCCAACATCATTACTTTGTCCTTGGCCTGTCATTTTAAATTTCATAACACATTTATAAAAAAATAAAAAAATAAAAAAAATTGTGTGCCTACATTTTCCACATCCGTCACAAACTTGGTGCCCGGTGCTATAGTTATTGCAGTAGAAGTGATATACAGTTACAGCAGTAATTATGTCTTTTGTTGGTCTTCTCAGTGTTTTTTGAGCAGAATAACTCCTCAGAGAAATAAAGAACGTCTTGGAAGACACTATAAACAAAGACATTGACAATGTTGGTGCAGTTCAGGCCAGCACTAAAACACAGTGGTCAGTAGCACGTAAAGTAATGCATCTCTGTGTTTCAGCTTTGAAAAGAGATTTAAACTGAGGGAAAATACAAGAGTTTGCCATTACAAGGTCGATAAGGTGGATTTAAGCAATGGGTTTAAACAGGTTATGATGAGAGGTGCACTATGTAACTTGTAAGGAGGGTCTACATGGAGATGTTAATGCTTTGACTGCAGTGTTCCACAGTACAGAATTCAATTTATCTATCTTCATTGAGACAATCAAGTGAAGCCTAAAAGCATCACAATAAAAAAAAAAAAAAAAAAGAGCTGGAGGAAGTGTGTGTGGAGAGAGAAGTCTGGGCCTCCCTGCTCAGACTGCTGCCTCTGTGGCCCAACCCCGAATAAGAGGGAGAAAATGGTTGGATTTTATACTATATCCTGAAGTTTCAATGCTCAAATTTGGTATTTTGCCGAAAGAAAATGAAGCACACTTTCTAGTAAGCCACAAAGGTACTTTCCATACTGACAATATAAATGTATGTATTGTATTATAGAGCAGGGTCTGAAAGCACCGTTCTATATCCTACATTAAGACAGCAATGACTGTATGGTAACCTAAAGTAATTGGTAAGCAGCGTCCTCACAGCCTTTACTCTTCTCTGTTCTTGCCTGGAGCGTGGCCGTGCAGTGAGTCCAGTTTTATGAGCCAGAGCCCGTGAGCCTGTGGCAATGGAGCTGACCTCAGCCTGATTGTTTATGTATTGATGACCTTAATGATGTTTGGCCCTTCATATGTCCCTCTATATATTCCCCCAAATCAATTCCTTCATTTGGCTGTTTTGTTTTCCTCTGTTTTACATCTCTATGGATTTTCTATTTAATTTGGGTCAACGTAGTGGAGGAAGCCGCGCTATCGATTTGTGTCCAATGGGGCTTACGGGAATGGGATGAGCCTGTCTAGTTGAGGCTTCACAGCAGGTAGTGACAACACACAGAGATAGCCCTATAAAGCAACTCAATTCAACTGGTTTGGTAAGACAAACATAACAGAAAAGTAGTTGCCGTATGTGGTGTAGGGTTAAGCATTCACCCCTCCAACCAGAGACTTAGAGGTTTGAACTTTAAATGAGAAGCTGAACTCATGTTGTACTCAAAGCAGTATCTGGTAGGTAGCAATACTCGAGATATTTGGCATTAAAAGTTCTCAAATCAAAATGTGAAATAGATGATCCTATACATCCTGTGTTCCTGTGTATTTTGTTGGGTAGTATGCTGTAATAACGTAAGTAAGTGTAATACGTCTTTGCATTATATAAAAGAGGCTCAAAAATTAATTCAAGCAATAGTGAATGCAATTTGGAAAAGGTTCACGCAGCTTATTTGGTTTTAAAAAATTATAGTTATTATTCTGTACACCATCTTGCATAAAAAAAACATTAAGTTGTGTACACCTAGCTTGTTGCCTTCTTGGATCCTTTACACTGTAACAGGAAGAGGACGTTATTATCTGAAAGCAATAGTTACCTGCTTTGTTAAAATAGAAATCTTACTTGTGATTGCTTCTTTCATTACACCGGTGTATAAAAAAATAATAATAATAATTCAAAGCTCAAAAAAATTCAGTCCCTCCTCAAGCTTCATTGTGATTTATAATAAGAGCCCACAACCTCAAACTGTGATCTTGAGTGAAAAATATTACCTGATGAATCACCATTTTGGAGATGCAAAAATATAACAATCAATTACTTTTTCCTTAATTCAGGTGAAGTGCCTCTTCTCAGCAGATAAAACGCACATTAGCCAGGGTATGGTAACCCACCTCCTCTTGAGCTCGGGTAAAGCAGTCTCGCTCCCATCTCTTGACTGGAGAGGCAACGGCATTGGAAACCCCTCACTGTTGAGCTAAAGTGTGCTGACAAGGTAATGTAAATGGGTTTTCAGACAAACACAGATCAAGGTTTGAACAAGCTGAAGTTGTTTGCTGTTTTCAAAAAGCTGCAGTGACCCTGCTAGCACTCCAATGTCTAACTCGGGTCTATGTGATAAGAGATAGACGAGTGGGTACAGAAGAGTGGATGAGAACATGAGAAAGTTGAAGTGTGCAAAATGGTAAACTTTTAGAATAGGTTTAAAGGTGCATTATGTATCTTTTTGGTTGAGGGTCCGTCACCTACTTGTCTCTATGGATATGCCATTACTGTGCCTGAAATGTTCTACAGTATGACATTAAATGGCTCTATCTTACATTTATTCAAAAACAGGCATTGTGACTGTCCACAGATCTGAACTGTAACTTGGTCTGGTTTGGTCTCCGTAAAGATAGAAAGATTCAATACCATGCTGTAGACAAAGCAATAACATATCTATGGAAAAAAGCATCTGCAGGACGCTCCACCAGAAAGGTTACACAATGCACTTTTAAGTGCCTAGACAAACCTTATTATAATCAACGGTTTCCAGCAGTCTAAAAAATACATGATGATTTCCAATTTGATTTATGTGTACTGGGAACCATCATTTTCTAACTATTTTTATTCATTTGGAATAATAAACATGACAAATAGCTTTAAAAACAACCCTCTCCATGAGACAATGAGATGATGCAATCAGACACATTTTGAATTCATGTCTTTTTTGTTAAAGCAAAATACGACAGTGTGACACATAATTGGTCAACCACTGCTGTGCTGTAGAGGTACCCAGACCCCCATTGTTCTGTTTTGTGTAATATGCAAGCATTTACTAAAATTGTACCTTGCATTCTATTGCTTTTACTGCACTGAAGTCTAGATTTCATATACTGGGTTATGCTAAATGTGTAATTTTATTTCTTATAGGAGACACAGGCAAAGTATTCATTTTGTTCCAACTCTTAGCTTTAAATGTGCACAGTATTACTTTTTCTGGTACAGGCTCTGTCATTTGCTTGTCTCCATGGTAATGGTATTGCTTTGCCAGGAATGTTCCACACAATTTATGTATCTTGCACATATTCAGTTATTCAAGTTTACATCTGAAAAATCCCATAAAAACATTCATTGAGTTGGGTCGCCTCTCAGCAGATCTGGTCTAAAATATGGCGTCACCTGCTTGTATCCATGGAGATAGACAAGTTAAATGCCATACTGTGGAACATTTCAGGAAACACACCCTCTACCAGAAAGTTTACACAGTATACCTTTATTAAGAGGATGCATCTCTAGTGAAGCTTGTCCAAAAAGCACATCCTCAACCTATCTACTGTATTCCAAGATACAGACCAAAGTACAGATGATAACAAATAAACTAAAATACCCATTATAGTGAGAACTTTTGGTACACAAATAGGACTTGCCAGATGACCTTAGAAAATACATGAAAATCCCTAAGTAATCTGAGGTACAGGTTGATATGGTTATAAAAGGGTATTGTGGTTCTTTCAGAGCCAACATAATGCACAGGGAAAATACAATGAAATAATGTTTACAATGGAGGCATTTTCATTATCTAGATGCTAAAACTGACCAAAGAATGATTGAATTTGGGTCCTGCCTAGCCAGTTCTGTTTCCACTTCTTACTGCGGCCTCTACAATCCAGCAAAAGTCATGGAAGCGAACGCCCACACATGCACTTCTGTATACAAAAACATTCACACAGATAATAGAAAAGCATAGACAGCCTGTGTATCAAAATGATGCCTGAAGGCTCTCCATTTTCTGCTTTTTGGTCCACTCGCGATTTCTATCCGCCACATCTATACATCACTGTTTGGCTACAAGCAAACATAATAGCTGTATTATTTATCTGTGCATAATCAATAAAGCCTGGCATCCCATTCTTCTCCTGCCTGGATTTATTCTGCAAAGATATTGTGAAGCAAATATTCCCCTGTGCTGTCATAAACACAACACACGCACTAGTGTTTGGGCTTCAGAAATTATTTGTTTGCAAGAAATACAACCAACCAAGATCGTTGCCAAATCTTTCTCAAATTTGTGCCAAAAATGTGCGGTGAAGTCTTGTTATTCCCTCAGCTTTTTAATTTAATACCAAAGGGGCATCTCTTAACCTGCAATATGTCCATTCACTTGTCATTCCTGCCATCTTTTTTGTCCGACTTGAAGAGTAATTTACTATACATAGCCAAAAATAATCTTCCTAACCCGTGAGGTGTCAGAGAGGGGCTCTTTGTCATGCTCAGAGGCTGAAACCCCACTACGTGTTGGCTGACATGTGCTATTAATCTTTCAACCAAGGTCAAACTCTGTCTACGCTGTGTGCACATGTATTAGTAACTACTGTGGAACAAATCGTGGTGTTTTATGACCAGCTGTGAACCAGATTTGTCCCACTTGAACTTCTGCTAATTTCCTTGATGTTTTCAAATCATTTCTGGTAATTAGTTGTTCAAGACAAAGTCTAATCAAATATCGAGGTATCTCTCTGGGTATACGACCTATTTTGAACAAGGTTAAGGCTAAAGCGTTGGTTGTCCTGTAACTAATAAATGACTTTTATAATATTTTCAACAGAGTACCCCAGATTTTTTTGACCACTTTTTTTTACTATATCACAAGTAAGTTTTTATACTACAAGCTTGGTCATCTTCAGTATTTGTTAAGGCTAAGGCTATATTGCATTTTAAGACTTTTGGCTGATCCCAGTCCTGGATAAATAGGATAGGTCATGTTTGGAAAGGCATCTACTGTGGTTGTAACAAGTGCAAGAGAAAGCTAATAAGATGCTAATAGGAAATTTCGGTAAGCATCATTGCTAGCTTAAATTAGTGCATATTCAATTAGCATTAACATGAGCATTTTCAACTTTGAGAGCTTTCTTGCAGCTCTCATGGGGTGTGAATTATGATTAAATGATGATATAAAGAGAAGGGGCACTGTGTAGTATTGAGCAGCTACTTTTACCATTCAAAGGGCCTGTATTTCACTTTTTTCTGATCTATGTTATTATAATGTTGTTTCCTCATCAAAAACACCCCTGGAGTAATGTTTTGTTTGTTTAACACACAAACCCGGTATATTTAGGGTGAGTTCTTCCCTCAAATGTGAAATCACCTTGTGGTGTCATGTGGTAAAGCAGGAAGTGCTTCACTGTGTTTGTAAACGCCACTAGAATCATTCGGATGATTTCAGCCCTGGAACTGGTGGAACAGAGCATTTTGAGCTAATAATAATAATAATAATAATAATAATAATAATAATAATAATAATAAAAAGTTACTGAAACGTGTGAATGAACACAACTACAGGTACAGCACTATAACATGGCTAAAAGCTCACAAGAGTCATTTTTGTGTAATATATGACCTTTAAGCTTTAATCAAAACAGTAATTTAAAGTCCATATCCTAGGCTACATTTGTGTCTGGAGTGTGTGCCTTCTTTCCATGCAGCTCTGTTTGTGTAGCTTTGCCAACACTTGTATTGATCGTGATGTGGCAGCTCATTGGTGGTGTCAGCACTGAACATGGGAGCAGCAGACTTAGGTTTCACTGTCTGTTTACAAACACAGTCTCCACAACTGGACGCGCGTAAACTTATCTAAGGCAGTAAGCACCCAATCAAAACTACAGCACGCTTAATGGACAGTCCATATCAGATGGCGTTTTATTTTCAGACTTTTCTGTGCTGTGCAGTATGTGTTTTTGGCAACAAGGTTAGGTGCAATTAGGTGCCCCACACAATTATTGATGAATGTGTATTGGAGAATTGAGAAGAGTTGCAAGGTAAGGCAATCTGATTTATTTGAATGAGCATTATGATTGACACTGATATGGGGCCTTGCAGTTTTTTTTTTTTTTTTGTTTTTTTTTTATTGGCAATATATTCATTTATATTGTTTGTTTGTATTTTACATTTTTTACAATTCAGTTTAGGAAATACAGGTTCACGCATATTATGGTAGTGCTTTTCCACCTTCAAGGCAATCAAAACTCTTTACATCAAGGAACCACTCACCCATTCACACACACATTCATACACCAATGTACGCAGACACTATGGGCAAAACACTTAACCCCCTTGCCTCAAGACACAACAACAGCATTCATCTGGAATCACATCGCCGATCTGTGGGTCAGTGGATCTGAGCGCCCTCCCAATGATGTTTGTGTCAAGAGCAAGATTCAAACCGCCAACCTTGGAGAAACACTACACCAACTGAGCTACTGTCACTCCATCCCAACAACTACATGGACGTCAAGCATATTCTTGGATTGCAATATAATTTAGAGAAACTGGGGGCAAGACTGCTATAATTACACTTCCACCAAGCAAGACTGCCTATATGAAATCATTCCAGAGTTTTATAATATAGAACATTCAAAGTTATTATAAGTTATATATTTTATGGGATCCATTTTAATACCTAGAAAATCCACCTTACTAACATTAAGGCAAATCCCTTGAATATGATTGTATTTCTGTAATTTCCTACATGTGACTCGGAACTCCATCTTTTCATGTGTCCCTCTTGTGCATTCATTTTTACTGGCTTCTCCTCTTTTTTTCCTCTGGGGAGCACGGTTGAGCCTCATCAAATTTAACCTCTTCGGCGCTGTCAGATCAAAGGTCGGCAGTACATCCTTCGCTTCCTTCATGACTGCGGTTACCATGTCACCATACATCAGGACCTGCGCTTTACCTTATCTTATCAGCCCCTACACGACTCATCCATTCTTTTTTTCCATTTGTGCAATCTCCATTCTGTTTGTCTCCTGTGTGCGCTCCGTCCTGTCTTCCTCGAATCGCCCTGGCGGCTTTAGCGGGCTAGCTCAATCTCAATATCATGTTATCGGACTCAGGGGCCACGGATATAAATACCACGCGCTATAACTCTCCGCTGTTCAATAACCATTATATGCTCTACTTTATACATTAGAAGCACCTGATGGGGCAGTAAATTCACGGCTACGGCCACACCATCTCCGAGTGCATCTCCGTGAGTAAAAATGGATGCTGCCCGTGAGGAAGCCAAATGGAAAGTAGGAAGATTGCCTTGACGACAGCAAGATGCTAACTGTAAATTAGCGATCAGCACCGGGGTAAGGGAAACTGTTAAAAAGTAGAAGATAAGAAGGGGGAAACTTGTATAAGAGGGTTGAGCTTCTGTTAGATGGGTTAATTATGTACTTTGGAACTGGTATCATATAAACAGTGGTTCCCAGGCATTTTAATATCTACTTACAAATTTTAATTTTTATTATTATTATTATTATTATTATTATTATTATTATTATTATTATTATTATTATTATTATTATTATTTGTTTGTTTGTTTGATTTATTTATTTATTTTTTGTTCACATTTCCAGCCATAGTTAGGGTTTATGTTAGGGCTGGGCCTGGTTTAGAGTGCATTCAATTTTCTTTTGTCCTGGTTTAAACTCAATTTGAGTCCTAATGTACATTTGGTCCCATTCTAGTCCTGGTCTAGTCCAAGTTTAGTCCTAATTGAGTCCCAGTTTTGATGTGGTGATTATTTGAGTGTACCATTTAGTTCTAAATAAGTTTATTCACTTCTGGTTTCTTCTTCTTTATATGCTCAGTCTTTGCTTCGATTCTGTTTCAACAAAATGTTCTATCAAGGTCTGTTAGTCTTTTTGGGGGGGTTATTTCTGATTTGATTAAAAAAAATACTGTTGGTTTCCAGAAGGGAAAACTGAATATATATTATCAAAAAGTAAGTATCTGTTTCTTGGCAAGTCGAGAAGGCTATCTCACTGTATTTTTTAAACAGAGAGAGATCAGTGTGGTCCCCACTCCCTGTCGCACCTTATGCCAGGCTCAGACACAGCCTCAAACACAGCCATGCATTCAGATTTTATTATTTCAGTGATGGATTTGAAACTTGTTAGAAGAAATTCAAGTTTCTCCCACCTCATTTTTTTTTTTTTTTTTTTTGTAGCCCTATTTTTTCCTTTCTTTTTCCTCATAAGAATAACCATATTGGTGTGTCCCTTCATTGGCTAATCCTCCTGTCAATCACGCCCATCTGAACTCTGGGAGATTCAGTGACCAGGCTCACATCTTTGTAAAGTATTGGAGAAGTTTGTATCTATGATCCCAGTAAAAAGTTTCTGGCCATTTTCGATCAGTTGCATATTATTCATGGATAAAACTCTCAATTGAATGCAGAATCGAATTTAGTGCACCTTCCCATAGTGATAACTTTGAATCCACTGATCTAATGTATTTCTGTAATAAACTTTGCACATCCCATGAATCACACATCCCATTTCCTAAAGGCATTCTTAGTGCTTCCGAGGTCTGGCAGCTACATCAGATCTATCTCCACACACAAAAGCCCCATGTTCTCCACGATGCAACTATTTCAACACCACCGCCAGCATCCGTTCACGTTCCAAGGACAGCAATCAATACAAAACATATTTCTATCCAGATAAAGCACTGTACAGCCGACAGCAAAGACACCGTGGAAATAGCAATAAATGTCCACTCTCCATCTCCCCTCACGCACACACATATATAGGCAAAAAAGCCATTGTTTACCACATAAGCATGGCTGGATGCAGCAAAAGAGTTCACGCTCCAGTGCCCTTTTTCATTTGGGGAAGGCTGTGGCTGGGAACCCTCCGAGTGAGAGCTGATTAAGAAAACAGTCCTATTTAATTCTTTTTCTCCTCAACGGCCGGCAAGAGAAATGTAATTAAAGCCACTAAATCTCCCACGGGCCCTGCTACCTGCTACACCACCAACACGACACGTCTTGTAATGCGCCGACCTACACAGGCGGAGAGCGCTTATTTGCCATGGTGGGGACGGACAGAGCATCCCAACACACCGGGAGGAGGAGAAGGAGGGGAGGAGGAGAGCGAGGGGAGGGAAGTGGCAGGGAGAGGGAGAGCAACAAGACTTGTCATGGATGACCTACCCCAGACCACCAAGGACAGCCGACAGCCTTCAGATGAATAGAGGTATATTGAAATACAATGCAGACAAAAGGATCAGACAAAACATAGATTCACCAAGAGACTTAATCGTACAGTTTGTAATCATAGATGGAGCAGTGTAGGGGGACAGGCTGCTCACTGTTGGTCAGATCAGAATAACAGGAGATATATTATGTAAAATCAACCACATTAAAATGTGTCATCATAAACTTATAGTGCTATTCCTACTGACTCATGCATGTTTAAAGGGCCCATTTTACGCTGTTTTCTGATCTATGCTATAATGCTGTTTCCTCATCAAAAACATAGTTGTGTTTTCTTTCATTCACTCGTTTAACACACAAACCCTGCATATTTAGGCAGAGTTCTTCTCTCAAACCGAAAACACTCTGTACTACCTAGTGATGTCATGTGGTAATGCAGGAAATGCTCCAGTGTATTTTTAAACTCCATACACCTTCAGTAGAATCATTTGGAATTTCTAATTTACACTGAACAAAAGGTAAAAGGCAGCTGTTAACTTCAAAACTACCGCTTCATGACATCACCAGGTACAACAGAGCATTTTGAGCTTTGGAGATGCAGACAGACTAATAATGCAGGATTACTCAAACATGTGTGAATAAATAAAACACAGAGAAAGAGTTGCTTTCACGTAATATAGGAACTTTAAGTAGTTTTACATTTGAGGCTTGGGTTCTCAGAAAATTTCTGTTTTCACTTGCCCCCTATCTCTGCTCACAACTGTGCTTTTTTGTAAGAAAAAAATAACAGTAAAATATATGACATGTTTGTTATTTTTTCATATTGAATTTTTCGCTCTCTATTGAAAATCACATTTATAATTCCGCCCATACATCCAGCTGATCAAGGTCTCATTTTGGCAGTGGTTACAATCTGTTTGCAGGGTTATTCATATGCACAAATGTCAGTGAAAAGCTCTGTGTGGTACTGTTAAAGGCCGATTGCAATCCTTGGTGAAGACTCATGTGTCACTGAGACAGGGTGAGGGGCCCGGCAGATGCACACGGCCATCTTGAGACTGGATTCATAACACCTTTTATTGTAGAAAACAACAGACACAGACAGTTTATGAGCTGTTCAATGGCTTCTCACAATCTAATTAAATAGGCACGCCGCATATGGGCCAGAGTCAGCAATTCTCCTGACCCATCCTCAGAGGGCATTTTAATTGTATTATTGACTTTATGATTTTATTCAGTGTGAAGATGTTTGTGTGACAATTTCTTCAGCAGGCTCAGTGTTGGTTAAGTCCAGTTTTAGTCCAGGTTGAGATCTGGTTAGAATCCCAGAAAGTATAGTCCTGTTTTTAGTATTTTGGCCATGGTTAGGCCAAGCTGTAGTCCTGAATTCAGACTGGTAGTCATGGTTAGATACCAATAAGATGAATAGGAATTCTTCATAATAATCAATCTCAATTTTTAAAATTTGATTTCATTTTGGCTTTTTCTTTAATTTTACAAATTTAAACAACTTTTTTATCAGTGCCATTAGTTCAGATTAGAGATGGACCAATATGCATTTTCCATGGCTGATGCAATTGTTTAGAATCCAGAGGAACAGATGGCCGATAACCACTGCCGATATTTTTGGCCCCATGTGTAGAGGCGATTTAGCTTTTTTTTTTTTTTCCCAAATTATTGAATTAAAACTTATCCACAACCTTCTTTTAATACAAGCTCTATAGAGTTCAGTGTCTTCACATTTTTTGCAGTAGCCTCTTTAGGCTACAGTTTTCAAACAAAGCTTCATGCATATATATATTTTTATGCATATTTAGGCAGCTGGCTGGGCAAAACAAAATACTGGCCTCTGCTAGAGACTTATGGCCAATAGTCGATACGCTAAAAAGGGCAAATATCAGCCTGATATATCGGCCAACCAATATAACAGTCTATCTCTAATGCAACAAACTGCATATTGCTGGAATAGTTCTTTAATTCTCTTCATTTCGTTGGAGACTTGTGCCTCACTAATAATTAACATGTATTACACAGAGGTGCAGTGCGAGCTGCCCAGTGTATTTTCAATTAAAATTCAATAATAAAGTATCTATGGCACACCTATCTGCAGCAAACTTGTTTTCCAACATTTTTTTTTTTTCCATTCTTAATGAATGTTGTGAGCATTTCAATTATTCATACCCTTTAGGCTTTTCAACACACAAATGCTTTTAATGCTGGTGCAGTCTGACTGTACACAACAGGAAGCTGCATGTAATACGTACAAATAAATAAGAATTCAGAACCAGAGGCTAGAATAAGCATGTCAGGCTAAAAATGCAAAATGCTACTTGGCAAATTCTAGCTCAACTTTGTCCAAAAACAGAGCTCTCCAAAGTAATGCAATAAAAGTCAGAGGTATCTCTTGAGCTCCACGGGTGTTCACAATCTATTATTTACACAAGGCAATCCAATAATTCACTTTAAATTTGGAAGAAGCAGAGTTTACTTTATAAATATCAAATGAGCACACCCTACCTGAACTCACAGCAAAGGGCAGTTCCATAGTATCTCACACACACACAAGGCTAGTGTACTTAGAGATACATGCTCTTTATAATGGCATTTAGGAATCCTTTGAATCCAAGACCTGACTTCTATTACTTAAAGGTGCATTGTGTAACTTTTCAATTTACTTCTGCAATCTGCTTGTCTCCTGAGACGTATTATTGCTTACAACATTCCCTGGGGGTATGATGCTAACTGTAGACACTACTCTGTCTGAAGCTCTGTTAGACTCTAATCTGGGCTTTATTTTAAAAAAATCTGACCATAAATGCAAATGTGTACATTGTGTCACCATGGTATTTATATGGTGAAAATTCCACCATATACATACATGTACATTGATGTCACTGCAATGCACCAATTAAATATGTGTTTTTAATGCCATATTGGTCTGGTTTAAATCTTTAATCACCCAGATTAGACCTTGCTGGGTGCTGGTTTAAACCTGGTTTAGTCTTGGCTTCTCTTTTGCTATGGTTAACTATATATGATTTAAACTTGAACCTCACTGAACTTAAACCTCACTGAACTACAGTAGCCTGCTTATATCTGTTCCGATACACATTTTTATTTTATTCTTTCTGAAACCAACTCCAGCCATGTCTTTTCCTGCAACAATTATCCCCTTTGTGGAAGTCGAGTGTGAAGCTCTGGGCCATTTAAACAGCACCGCAGGGGTTCCATATGCAACTCTAATCACAGGACTCAGCAGTATTCAGAGGCACATATAGATTCACAAGATCATTCAAAAGGTTGAAAATGTATCAAAAGATGATTCAAGCATATATGGATAAATGCAGGAAGTTAAGACATCAGATTTAGGGCAGTGACTAATGATTATTTTATCTTATATTATTTTATTTTGCACAAAGTTTGCTGTTTTAACCAAGGATGAGCACAGGATCATAAATTATACTCACAAGCCTATAACAAATTAGGCCTGTCATGATGACACAATTTGAGTACGATATAATGCTTAAGTAAATATAGATGATAAAAGATAACACTTGGGTTTTTGTGCCACTGACATGAAAATCCAAGAGCAGATTTAAACCACAAAAACTATTCTAAATGTTCACTATTGTTAAAAAATCATGAGCTAGAATAAATCAATAGCAGAATAAAACACTTTAGTACTTAGTTTGAATCATAGAAGTTATTAATTCAACCTTTTATTGTTTAAATCTTAAAATATAACCAAAAAAATAATCAAAAATGTCTAGTAGAGCGAAGAAAAAAATTAACCATAAATATTGACCCCAAAAAGGATATTGTTCCAACTTTCGTATATTTAAAGATAAGTTGACAGATAAGTCGTGACAGGCCCATAATAAAGAAGCATCACCTTTAACAACTGCCATTTTTTTACTGACACTGCAAGTACTAAACCAGGGCAAGCAAGTCTACACTACACTAGTTTATAAATAACAAGAACTTTTTGGTGAAATGTGGAGCAGTACAATCCTCACTTTACTGCAACTTTACAGTAGACTGTTATGTACAGTTCTGTTCTTGGTTGAAGTTTAAAACACTTAATGCTATCACACAGCAAAAACGTTTACACAGACGACATATTGTGCTCACTCAGCCATTTAGAGAACAACGGCACTGGGGCCTGCGATGTGACAATCTCTTAGCACACAGTAGCAAATTTGTGAAGACAGCGTAAAATATCTGTGGCAAGAGCTGCTTTGTTTGTGCCGGTTTCATTAATTCTTCAGGAGGGCATATCTCAAAAAGTGCCAACAAATACTGCACGGAAACATGTGCTCTGGCACCAATCCATGCTTCTAATTGGGAACCTTGGGCTTGAGAAGAGCGGGATGCACCTTTGCGCTCACACCCTCCTCCATTATTCATCCAAACACTAGAATTATGGAACAAGAACTCACAGGCCCTTTCTGACTAAGCTGGTGGAGAGGAGTGCATGCAGTCTCCACACAGACAATGCTAAGTGATCAATTTTATTTAAGTGGCTATACGATGCTCCGGCTACTATGTCAGTCAGCAGTATTTGGAGGGAATAGTGGGTATTTTAAGACTCACTAGTTTAAGCTTAAAATGTAGAAAGAAAGATATCGTGTATATGTGAACTTGTAACTTCAAGCACAGTCCATATGGCTTTAGCTGACTGTTACTTATGTTCAAACACCAGCACATCCTGTAACTCTAGTGCAGATGTTGAAATATGCAAACACTGAACCTATGTGTTGATCCACCAACATTTGGTTTGATCAAGGTTTTATTAACACATACTGAACTGTACTAAAATAGGATTTATGACATGCAAATTTAAGCATTCCTGCATTAAAGGTGCACTGGTGTAACGTCCGCCACCTGACTGTCCCGTATGGCATTAAATGTGTCCATCTTGCATTTACTCAATAACATGTTTTGTTATTGACCTAAAAACGCCTCTCCCCACAAAGTTACACAGTGCATCTAACTGATACTTTGCAGTGGCATCACACTGGGGGAGTTCTACGTGTATCTCTAATAATGTGCCATGGTGACACAATGCACACATTAGCAAACACTGTCAAAAAGTTTTAAGACTTTCTGAAAACTCAAGACAAAATACAAAATAGATTTAAACAACACATCTTCAGGAGTCTGATAAATACGAGCATTCAAGGTCCTGTTTTAAGAGTTTGATTTTCAACAAAAATGATGAGAGTGGCTAACTGAAAAACTGTTAGCTAATGCTAGCTAGCTTGTGACTGAAATTGTGTGTGAGGGACTTTAATAGCACAATTCAATTTACCTGTTATAATTCCTGTTAAGTACAATAAAGTATAGATTAAAGTCTAATAAAGCCTCAGACAGAGCAGTGCCTATGGTTAGCATCACACCCTCAAGGAATGTTGATGACATCAGCTGCAAAGTATCATTTTGCTTGATTTTATGAACATTTGCTGGATGATGTTAACCAGACTGAACCAAATCTAAACTGGGATTAACTCAGGCCAATAATGAACCAAATTAGAAGCGATAGAGACTGTTAGAAACGTGTCATGCACCCCTGTTTGAGAAACTCTGCTTGATTGCATTTGATCATCTGTCCATGTGGCATGTGGCGGGGCTGTGGAGTCCCCGAGGTGGACCAAGTCAAGAAGAAGAAAGCAGGACGTCATCACTAGTGATCAGACATGCAGGCGCACAGGCAGGAGACAGGGGGCGCACTGGAAACTTTAGACATGACAACAATAAACCGAAGATGAAGAGGAGCAGCATATGACTGAGGATCAGTGGAGAAAAGTCAGGAAACATCTGAGGCAGGGGCCACATACAGGGGAAATTAGAGTTGGTGATTAGATGACGAGCTGATAACAAGGACAAATCTATTCATCTTTCTTATAGCAAAAAGGCTACAGGATACAACAGGCTACTCGGAAACATAGACTGACTGGAGTACGATTTTATTTTTGCATTATTAGTCATTGTGAGATGAGACCAACTAAATGCTAGCACATATGTTTATGTTTTCTATAGTAATTTTAAAAAGTGCATTATGTAACTTTTTGGTTGGGATCCGTCACCTGCTTGTTTCTATGGCTATGTCATTGCTCTGCCTGAAATCTTCCACCATATCACATTAAACAGCTCTACCTTACATTTTTAAATTACAGGTGGTTTTATAGCTCAAAAATATCTCGAAAAACAGGCATTCGGACTGTGAGCGGAGTTGCCTCTCCACAGATCTGACCTGTAACTTGGTCTGATTGGGTCTCCGTGAAGATACAAAGGTTTCATACCACACTGTGAAACATTCCAGACAAAGCGATAGCATCTCCATGGATAAAAGCACCTGAAGGACCCTCCACCAGAAATATTACACAATGCTCCTTTAAAGATCCTGTATTTCACAAAATTGACTCTTGTTAGCTTTTAGTCATGTTGTTACCTCCTCAAAAACATACTTGAAGTTGTGTTTTGTTTCACTTACATGTTTAAGTAACCATTTATTATCAGTCTGTCTACTATCCAAAGCTCAAAATGCTCCGTTCCACCTTGTGATGTCATGAAGCAGTAGTTTTCAAGCTTACCTTTTGTTCAGGAGAGATTGGCAATTTCAGTGCTCGCATTATCCAAATGATTATAGTGAAGGTGAATGGAGTTTAAAAACACAGTGGAGCTCTTCCTTTATTACCACATAACATCACAAGGTGTTTTCTGTTTGTGAGACGAACTGCGTTAAACATGTGCGAATGAACCTGAACACAACTCCAGGTATGTTTGTGATATGGAAACTTTATTATAACATAGATCAGAAAATAGCGTTATATGGGCTCTTTAAAGTTCTTGCTGTTTGTAATATTCACAGTTAAATTCTATTAAAAAACAAAACAAAAACAAAACTTGTGTTCCCTATACTCATAATGTGTACTTAACAAACTCTTCATCTGATTTTTGCGATGTATTATTAATGTGTATATTTTTAATAAAAGGCTTGGAATCTGCATTGATATTTCTGCGTCTAACTGTATATGATTACAGATGAGCTCAGGGGACTGAAGTGATGAGATCTCAGATGTGATAAAGTCCTCTCTAAACTATAAATGTAATTATTCCATGTTTTGATATTATGGAGTTGAACTGCTGGGCCAACTTTCTGGTATGGAATAAAAGACAGTCAAAAATAATAGTAAAAAAGTCATAATGAATGGATAACTGAAGAATAATAAATGTAAAATTAACCACAAGTGCAGAAATGTCACGTCATATCATTATTTGGAAGATTTAAAAATGTTGGCAGCATTTTTGCAGCCAGGTTTTAATAAAGAACTCAATATTTTAATTTAGTATTTTTCAACAATTGCAGTTTGGCCCTTTTTTGATATAGCGCCCACTTCTAGTAATGTGTGTTGTAGAAGAAGGGTATGTTCGAAAAATAACCCAACCAAACCTCAAATGGGAATCAAATGGTTTTCTGAGCTGTTAATGACTCAAATCTGGGACTAGCATTGATTTCCTGTCTTTACGATATAGCCAGCAATTTAGATAATTTGCATTTATTTATTTATTAGTCCAACAGTGATCATTTTGAGCTATGTTTAAGCTTTCCAAATAGACTCCTGGCCCCCTGAGGTAAGAGTGTAATGAAAGCTAAGGAGCGTGAGAGAAAAACAATCTCTCAGCACTTAAAAAAGTTACATCAGGTAAAGCCTATAATTTGTTTTTCTTCCCTTTGCACCTGCACATAGTTTCTTCAAGGTTCCAAAAGTTGAATCAATACATGTTGGATTGGTTCAGTACATAAAAGCAAGGCCGCGCACAAGAAATTCCAATGACCTGTGACAACCACATCCTTCAACACAAACACGGGGAGTCAAGAGCACGGCTGTGTCTGTTAAAGCTTTAAAAGTGCATCGACTAGAGCAAGAATTTAATCATTAATAATCTTTCAGTTTTCATGCATTTTTCAACAAGGTTTCTGTGAGTGTGGTTTGGGGTATGCATTGGAAAAAAAAAAAAAGCCATTTGAAGATTTTTTGTTAGACTTTGAGTAGGATTCTTTTAAATTATTATTTTATTATTTTATATAAAATAAAATTAATAAATATGCCTGTCAGCAATATATTTCGGGGCTATATATATATATATATATATATATATATATATATAGAGAGAGAGAGAGAGAGAGAGAGAGAGAGATGTGTAGAATTTTTGCCATTTTTATGTAATAACGTAAGATTTGAACTGTAGAGGGTTGAATAAATATATAGGCTTGAATATGGATGATTTCTCCATATTTTAAATCTTAAACAAGTTGAATCAGGACAGAATGCTGAGAACCAAAGGAGCGCTAACCACTCTGCCACTATACAACTGTATGCTAAAACAATGCTGTGCTTAAAAAGACACGAAGACAAAACAATGAACTGTAGAGGCTTGAATAAATAAATAATCTATCTGTATTAGTTCATGTGTTGCAGCTCATATCTTTTAAAGATACTGTATATTAAAAACATGGTGTATTGGGATTATCCTGCTTTATTGATATTGTGTCAGTGGCATAAAATAGTTTAATTATCTCATTATATCTCTGTAGCAATATATCGTGCTTCAAAATTTTGCTATCATGGCCTATTGTAGAGGTGCTAAAAATATATTCTGCAAGTACAGGCACTTTGGACATTTGGACACTTATGTCATTCATTAAAGTTATGCAAGTCTGTTCTGTTGTTCTGGGACTAGCAGGAAGTATCATCCTTTTATTTTCTTTACCGCCTTTTAGTCAGGACTCCCTTGAATATGTGGTTTTAAATCTCTGTAGTGTGGTTAAAGGGGCACTGTGTAACTTTTAGAAATGTTATTGCTTTGTCTGGAAGATAATTTTTTGTTGTAAGTCAGATCAGCACATTGTTGCAAGTCAGATCTGTGGTGGGGCAATCCCGCTGACTGAGGAGAATGAATGTTTTTAAGATAGATCAGTTTAATGTCATACTGTGGGACAATCAAAACAATGGCATCTCCATGTAGACAAGCTCGCAAACTTCAAACAGAAGTCACATTGTGCAACTTTATAGGTGCACTGCGTAACATTTCTAGTGCCTGCTTGTCTCCATGGAAATGTTATTACTTTGTCTAGAATGTTCCACAGTATAGATTAAACCATCCATCACAGGGAGACAAGCAGGTTACAGCACTACACTACTTTACAATTCAGATCTGTGAAGAGTCAACCCTGTTAACAGAAAGAATTATTGTATTTTTGAGCAATAGAAACACCCGTAATGAATAAATGCAAGATGAATATATTTAATGTCATACCATGGAACATTCCAGGGAAAGCAATAATATCTCCATGGAGACAAGCAGGTGTTGTGCAGTGCAAATTTAAATAAAAAGGTTAAATAACAACAATTAAACATTTAAAATACTTAAAACAGCTGCACTCAAACATTGTACTCATGATTCCCCTCATATTTTATGTTTTAAATGAGTTGAATTAGGACAGAGAGCTGAGAGAAACCCAGAGGAGCACGGACCTCTCTGTCATTATATCGCTCTATGCCACTCTTTAAATGTTGTGCTTAAAAAGACACAGAGACAGTGACACTTGTCCCAGTTTCTTGACATCTTAATTTGATTCTTCAATGACTTTATCTTTTTGGGCAGAAGAATAACAGCACATTTAAACTCACAGGTTTAATGATATAAGAGGCTGTCACTTGTTGAGTGTGAAAAATGCACTAGATGTATTCAGGGTTGTAGGATTTAAATGATTATCCAGACCATCTCCTCTGCAGATATGTGCCATGTACGCTTGTGTTTAATAAGACATATTCATCTGTCTCTGCACGGAGGATAGTGAAGATGGCACCAAACGCACAAATTAAATCTTAATATATGAACGTATTAGAGATAACGGATAGTGTCTTATCTAAACTACAATAAAGGAAAAGCCAAATGATATTTCTTTTCTTTAGTGCAATAAAAGAATGGATTTTAGTTAATCCAGCTAATATTATTTAGAAAAAATTGGAAAAGAAATGTCGATTCTGTAATTTCATATTTTTCCACTTCTCTTCAAAAAGATTATTAAAAAGATTTTCATCCAAACTCTCACCACGCTGAACACTGAGTCAGTCTATTTGAAAATGTAATTATTTCCATACAGATTTGAGCTTTTTTTAGTGTAGTCATGCAGGCGGCAGTGACTCAGTAGTCTACTAACTGTGGTTGGTGGAAGTCGCTCAGATTAGTTCATACTGTCGTGGTGTTCATGGGCAAGACACTTCATCCACCTTGCCTATGTGATATGTGTGTGTGTGTGTTGTGGTCGTAGTGTTAAATGCGCAGACCCATGCTGCTATGGCTATAGGAGATAGATAGATACTTTATTGATCGTGAATGAAATTCAAGTTTGGCAAGAGCGACATAGAAACAGACAGAGCAACATAGATAAAAATGCAAGTTAGCAGTCCATCCTCTTGTATTCATCAACTACAGGTATATAGTTGGATGGTAGCATGAATAATCAACTTGAGTCTGTATAAAAAGTGTTTCTAAGTCTAATGTTATAGACTAATGCTGCAAATTTAAGTATCTTTCTGCACAATTTCTGGTCAAAAACCTCAATCGATGTATTTGATTTTCAATGACTGTAATGCCTGTTAAAACATGAAATAACTCACATGGTTCCCCCAATTCTTTGCTGTTCTTTTAAGTTATAGTTTTGTTGTGTCTTGCACCATTCACTCCCAGACTTTATTGAGTTAGCCCTAAAACATATAGCCTCATTGTAAGTGCAATTTTGCGGCAGGGAGCTTAAATTGGATTTGAGGGCCGTGTGTTTCTTTGAGTGTGGTGAAGACTGCAGAATGCGCCTGTGTGCCCTGTTTCCCACTTGTCTTGTTTATTGACACAAGCTGTCATATTCACTTATTGACTCTTACCACACATGTCCACTCAGACCTCTCTCATATCGAACCCGGGAAGCTCTGGTTTAGGTCACAGCCACAGATAAACAAGAACAAATGTGACTCAATTAGAAGTAGTGCCAATGATTTTCCTGTGTGAAGCCTGTCTGTCCTCTCTTCTGTATCACTCAAGTGAGATAGAGACATGCACACGTGTATAAAACAGTGTGTCCAGTATTTTCTGACCACTGTTAAATAAATTTAGACTTAGACTTAGACAAACTTTATTAATTCACAAACTAAATTATTTGGTAGCGCACATATATTATAATAACAAAGATCATGTAAAGCATTTTTTGGTCATTTTTGCCAAATTATATCATTTTAAATTATGGCAAACTCACCTACAGTCCCTGTTTTTGTATTAGCTGCACATATTCCAGCCTATATTAAAAGCTTGTTTACAAAATTACATTACAAACAAATGGTTGATGAAATAATTGCATTTTTGTTGTTGGCACGGATACCTTTTTCACATTTGCTTTGAATAAAAAAAAAAAGTTCACAGATCAGAATGGTAACAGAATTATTAATTAAAATCACGCTGAAAGAAAACATGTTTCTCTAAAAAACGCTGCTTGCAAGGTTTACATCATGCTGTTTATGAAAGAGCATTTATTTGGTATTGCCTCAGCGTGGGTCAGTGCTGGTGCTTTAATCTCACAACATAAAAAGATGAATAGTGTGGAAAAATAACATTTCAAATATGCTCTTACAAACCCTCATCCTTCAATACACCTTATGATTAAATCCAGACAAATTTATCTACCTAAGAATCAAAAGATGCACTGCGGATGTGCATGTGGATTTTGTATGAAAAAACATTATATATGCGTTATAAAGGGAGCTGTAATATATGACCATAATTTAGCCATTTCTATGTAAATGAGTCCAGGGGCATCACTTGCAATTTGTCACATGGAGATCACCGAGCACAAACTAGCAGCAGGCTGTGCTAATCCCACGTACAGGCCTGGCTCCAGTGCACTGAAGACAATCCACTACTGTGACTCTGTTTTATGGGCAATTATGATCTAATGAGAGAAAGGAAGACTATTTTTCACAATTCACTACTGTACACAAACACTGGTTACACAGCTATAAATGTGAACTTATACATTTATATCAATTCTCAACATGGAGTTTTTGACTATACCTTACCTTCACCTATCACATAAAAATATTTATTTACATTAGAAGGATTAGAGCTGTTTAAAAGGATGTTTTTATTTGTGTATTTATTTATGAACATGGTCAGCTTTAATCTTGATCCTCTTGGCTTTTTTGTTATCATACCAATGCATCAAGTTTAAAGGTCCTATATTCTGCTTTATTGACTTTTGTGAGCTTTTAGCCATGTTATGATGCTATTACCTCCTCCAAAACGTACCTGGAGTTGTGTTTCATTCACACATGTCTGAGTAATCCTTTATTATCAATCTGTGTACATCTCCAAAGCTCAAAATGCTCTGTTCCACCTTGTGATGTCATGAAGCGGTAGTTTTCAAGTTAGCATCTACCTTTTGCCTTTATTTCAATACAAATTGGCAATTCCAGGGCTGAAAGTATCCAAATGATTCTTGTGAAGGTGTATGGAGTTTAAAAATGCAGTAGAGCACTTCCTCTTTTACCACATGACATCACAAGGTGTTTTCTGTTTGAAAGATATGTAGAATTTGTGTGTTAAATATGTGTGAATGAAACCAAACACAACTCCAGGTATGTTTTTGATGAGGAAACAACATTAGAACATAGATCAGAAAATAGCCTAATATGGGCTCTTTAAGTTTTGTGTCAAAGTTGCAGATAAGTTGCAGTTTGGTTAGTTATTGCCAAACTTTAACAAATCATCCATCTCTATCCAATCAGGTCATATTTTGAACCATTAATAAAATAAAAACAGGGCTCTATTAAGTTAAAATGTCCAAAGGTTCCATTATAAAGACAAAGCTGTAACCAAATGGACAACTTTGACAAGATTTTGAATTTATTTTTGCTGTAGTGTTGCACAAACGTTTTAATCTTTTTAATCCACTCAAACAGGATTACGGGAGGATTGACTTTCCCCATGTAAAGCATCAGAACAATTTATTAAACCCATATTCTCATGTATTTAAATCCTTCCAAAACACCTTTGTGCCTGTTTTGCACTAAAATAATGAGCAAGAATCATATGACACGCTCTGTTTAAAATGACACTCCTCTAAACATAACAAAGAAAACACTTCATTTCAAATCTTTCAGAATTTTAAAGCCGTGAATTACCGCCCAAGAGCGGGTTTCCAAAACTATAATAGCTGCCATATGTGAGATCAAAACACGCACTTCATTCAGCTTTTCCAAAGATGTAAAATCGCTGTAGGAGTCAATATTATTCCGCGGCGAATGTTAATCAAAGGTAAAAAAGTACAGGGCTGTCTGCTGAAGCCAGTTAAACAGTTATAGTCAGGAATCCATCACTGACAACATCACAGTGAACTCCAGATGTCTGCGGAGATGTGAAGAACCAAAAAACGTACAAAGCTGCTCCTGCTGAGAGAGGCACTAATTAAACAAGCGCACAGTTAAGCCAAGAAGAGTCGGAGTTAATTTAGGAACCTTTCAAACCATGAGAGATAGATAGATGGCTTTTCAATTGGCTTTTCAAATGTAGTGGTTCTCTGACATATTTCACCAAGTACCATCTTATAAAATATTTGCCTTTACATGTAACATCATTGTATTTTAATTTTATGGTTAAAAACATTAAGAACAAAAGTATAATGTTGACCCCAGAGTAAGTATGTAAAATATGGTCTGAAACAGTACTACAATAAGCTTACATTTTGACTAAATCATGACAAAATTAACCAGGCGTAAACTAGAGCAAGCCCCAAATATAATGCAGGACAAAATCATAAATTATATTGTGAAAAAATGAAATAAATAACTAACCACCAGAAGGGGCCTGCATATCACTGATTTAAAGGTGCAAATAGTATCAGCCACCATTGGTTTACCTTTAATATTCCACAGTATGGCATTAAACTTCTGAGTTACAGGTTTCAGTCCTCGGAGAGGGAATCCCACTCACAGTAAGAATTATTTTTTTTTTAGCAATAAAACAGCTGTAATTAAAGTCTAAAACAATTTTAGTAAGTAAAATATAATTACACATTCTTGGAGACATGCATCTGGCACACCCTCCACCTGAAGAAACTGGCAAAAGTTCAGATTATTATTTTTTTTTTTTTTTTTTTACTTTCAATTGTAAAGTTCAGCCTATTGTCTAATCTTGTCTTTGATATCTACTGTATTCTTACTGTACGCAGCTGGACACTGAATGCCACTGGGAATAAATCTATCTTTATCCACAGTAGTACACCAATCAGAAAGCTGTTTGATAGATTCCCACTGCTGTGTCCTTGGGCCAGACACCCACATGCCTATGCACACGTTACAGTGCAGCTAGTTGCACTTGACATGAAAACAAGTCAAAACATCCTTACTTGTCTATTTTCTTTATGTGCAGCCAACAACTTCTGATCAAGTCAGTTAGCAAATGTATCTTGATGAGTCGTTTTAACACGCTTTGCCTTTCTATATTAATAGCTGTGTCTAGACATTACATCATCATTATTTAGTTTATCTGTAAAATAGGATTAAGGTTTCTCTTCCGCCATATTAACGCTGCATTCACATCACCCCGTTGACATGACAACAGTAATGATAGTGTCAGGGAGAGTGCAGTGGAGCGGACTCTAATACTGTGGTGTGGATCTAAAGTTACTGAACCAAACAGTTGTAATGGAACAGTTGGTACTATAACTCCAAACTTTTAAATGTGAAAATGTCCTTCGTCAACTTGTTTGCCAATTGATGCCCACGGCGTAATGATAACTTGTGGATACTCCGAACAGAGATTTCCACTTGCCAACAGCAAAAATGTATAACTCTTAACTGTCAAATTGCTGTTCCATTATTATCACTTGCCCCTAGTATCATTTTGATCTGCCAGTAACTATTAGCATCTGGCTATTATTGCATTTGCTCTGCCTAGCTAGTGCAGTTGCTACCCATGCATGTGTTACAGATTAGCCGGATAATCTAATCAGATTACAATCTGGGTGGATTTATCGGTTTTGACGTCTCAAGACATATGATTTGATGATGGGTAGGGGTAGGGGAGCAGGGGGTAAAATATTTAAAGTTCAACAAGGCTCCCCTGAGAGATTACTTCAAAGACACCAAGAAAAATCACATTAACATATTGGAAAACAATATCCCCCAAAACAAAAGCGTTCACTTGATTATTATGGAAATTATTTAAGCAAATGAAGATGTTTGCCTTGATAGTGTATACCAGTATGAAAATGATTCTACCCCCACAAGGTTGAGGGCAGGTAAGCACATCTGTAGTCAATGGGATGATCCTAGTTTCAGAATTATTCTAGTCTCTTAGAAATGGTATTATTAGCTTTGGCAAATCTCAAACCAAAAAAGTGAATACTATTGTTGTTGATTGAAAATCTAATGGCTTTTTCATGCTTGCAGCCTTTTAAAGGTGCACAATGCAATGTTGTCTCCATGGATCAAACTCATTTATCTTGCATTATTTAATTACAGGTGTTTTTATTGCTCAGACCTTCCTAAACATGCAGTCTTACTCTCAGCTGTGTGTCTCTCCACAGATCATGTAATTTGGCCTGGTGGCTTCATTGCCTCTATGGAGACAGATAAGTTTAATACTATAGTGTCAAACATTTTAGGCAAAGCAATCTCTCACTGGAAACAAGTTGTCTGGGGACCCTCCACCAGAAACATTACATATCGTACTTTTAATCCCGTTCTTGCGGGAACTTGATCCCTCCTTTTTTCTTGTTGCTCCATTGGCCACACTAAAAAAGCAGCCTTATTTTATTAGTCTAAGTACTAGTAGTCCAAATGGCATAGCTTAGATACTTTATTTTCCTAAATATAGGTCATGAAGGCAGCAAGTGCACCCTATTATGTTTAAGGATTACCCAGTATTGAGTAGACACCAATTTCAACAGCAAACTGGGTCAGGACAATAGTAGGATTAGGAAAATACATAAGAAACATCACTGATTATGTCATGAGATTTTCCTCCATATCACAAATAACCACTGTAGATATTTATGTTTTCAATTTTGTCTATAATCCAAAAATGCTTTGTTATTTGTTTTTCAGACCAGTCAACAACATCACTGCTGCTTTGACTGGGAATACTCATCTTGTTTGTCTAAAAGATTGTCAATATAATTAGCATATAGTCTTTGGAGAATAGAGTTTGTGAATTGCCCTCTCCCACTCAAAGGGTGCACTTGTGTGTTTTTCCATCCACCCCCTCATAGACTCAAAAATGCAACTTTCCACTCATTAGTTAAATACAGTTGTAGAGTTGTAGAGAAAATAAATACATTATTATTATTATTATTTATTTATTTGTTCAGAACAATAAAACTCATCCACCCACACATACGCACGGGTAGCCTGCAGGACAAAAAACAAGCATGAATCAAAATCCCTGATGTATAATCCTTCAAATAGAGGATCCACTTCAAAGTCTTATTTCATCCATGGGAGTCTCGCGCTCACGCCCGCACCACTGCAGCCTGGGCCCTCAGGTGCTGGTTTTAGGGTCAATGCGCTGATAAAAATGGCTAATGATGCCTTCAAAGACCACTAGATCTATGGAGACTGACCAAACTATTGACCTTTTTTCTATATTTATAAATATATATGAGGGGATTTATTTATTTATTTAAGATGTTCCTGAATTCTGTTTTAATGTAATATTTATGCACGGGTCAGTCTGAATTTGTGTAGTTAATTTTGTTTGGCAGGTATCAGGAGAGATTTAATTGATCCAAAAGATGAATCACTAAATAGAGGAGTGGGCTATGAGCTAAACCAGGAGGAATAAGGAAGGACTGGTTAAAACTGTAAACCTATGGAGATGTGGTTATAGGTCATCTTGGTTAGATATATCTTAGTCTGACAATATTTACCTGTTACAAAAAACAGTTTTTGTAATTGGGAATAAAACAGCATTACATTTTAGCAATAAAAACAATACTTGGTTTGAACATCGGCGGCACGGTGGCTGAGTGGCAACACTCATGCCTCACTCATGCCTTTCTGTGTGGAGTTTGCATGTTTCCTCCCTGTGTCTGGATGGATTTCCTCCGGGTACTCCGGTTTCCCCCCATCAACCAAAAACATGCAACACCCCTATGAACAGTTTACAATCAAGGACCGTCAAGGAATTCCTCCCTCCTGTGGGCTCACCACCTGCAGAGGGGTTCATAGGGGTCTGGGTCTGGTGCACAGAGTAATGGGCAGCGTGCTGCCCCCGCGACCCAGCCGGATTAAGCGGGAGAAAATGGTGGTCGGATGGATGTTCAAACCATCCATCCGATGGTTTGAACATAAGGGCATCATTTTGTTAATATTAAAGAATAATCCTAGGCCTAATCTTGGCCCATATTTTTTTTTTAAATGATACACATTTTGTCTTGTTTGCATAAAGCAGATGAAATAAACACATGCATATAATTCACAGGTATAAAAACATCCACCTGTGAATGGGATTGGTCAGTGCCAGAGCGTTCTGTTCACAGCACACACAGTGACAATGTAAACCTGTTATATCTCCAGCCTCATTCACACCTATACCCCAGTCAATTATCATGAACACCTCTCCAACAGCAGCAGCCATTTACACGTTTTACACAAGGAGACGGATTCTGCTACTTCCAACTGTCACCTCTGTCACACTCAATACAACAAGGCCAAGCAGGTCAGGCCCTATATGTGACAAAACTATACACTAGGATAAAGACTGTATGAAGAAGTGGACTAAGGGAGTGTGAGGTCACCTATAGTGTTAGGCTCCAGTCAAATGTAGCTCATCGAGGCTAGCAGTTATAGGGCAGAATTTGGAAATGAGTTCCATATTTGGAGAGCCAATCCAAAGTGAGGTTATTGAAAGTACGTCCCTTAGAGTCTACACCACTGGTTTAGCAGAGAGCAGGCACTTAGCAACGCTGTCAATCAAACCTGTTGCTAGTGCTAATGACCTCGGGGAAAGAAGGTGCCTGATTTGCTTGTTATTAATGTGCATATCTTTATTCACAGACAAAATAGTGAAATACAGAAAATGACAGAAGCAGTTACGGAGAGAGGGGTGACTGTTTGTGAAGTGAATTGGAGCCAGAGTCGATGGAGCCAGAACGCACCCATGCTCATTTTCCAGTAGAAACACGGCAGCTAGCAGGTTAGCTATGTCCATTTATATACAGTCTATGCTAGGGATGTGTCGATATCAAATTTTAGTGTTTGAAGAAATTTTTATTCATGTTTATTCATATATAACTTCTTAAAACTCGTCATTTACCAAAAAAAATGTTGTTAAATTATTGAATTGTTGTTAACTAAAATAATTCTTTGTTTAAATCCTAAGATATGATTTTTCATCTGAAATATTCACAATAATATTTTGTTTTGATGTGTGCATTATGACCTTATGACCTTTATAATCACAAATCTAGATTAACTAACACATCTTGACATCCCTACTAAACCTTCATATGTCTAAAAAGAAGAATATCAGAAGGAAACAAGGAAAACTTGTTGACAGTGTGATTGTGTTATTCCGGCTTCTGTCACAACACGAAATTCACAACAATTCCTTGGAATATTTCTCATTGTGGGATGTTGATTTTCCTGTAAATTGGTTCCCCTCTGCACCTGCTCCCTTGCAAGTATCGTTTCAAATCTTTTATTGGCTGTTTATTGTTGGTTTGAGGAGGTTTCCTGATTGACTGGCAATGGCAATGTTATATACCCAGTGCCATTCAGAGGTAGTTAAAGGGCCCATATTACTCTATTTTCTGATCTATGTTATAATGCTGTTTCCTCTGCTGTTTTTTTTTTGTTTTTTTTTTTGTCGTTACTCAGACATGTGCGAGTGAAACACAACACAACTTCAGGTATGTTTTTGATGAGGACGAACAACATTCTAACATGGCTTTAAGATCACAAGAGTCAGTTTTGCGTAATATAGAGCCTTTAATGTATGTAAAGTTTGTTTCATTTCCAAGGGTAGCAGTAATGTTCTTCCCTCATCAAAAATCATACCTGAAAATGTTCCGCATGTAATCCTGCATTCTGTGGCTATACCTTGAATTATTTAACCCTATTTTTTTTAGCACATACAGCACCATAATTCAAGTCTGAAAGCTAGAATAAACTTGCCATACTGCACAAACTTTAAGCATCATAAACAATGCAGTCATTTCTCAAACCTGGGGGACATGTAAATCGTAGTCCTGGCCTTGTCCTGGTTTAAACTTGGTTTAGCCCAATCCTTTAACTAATGTTATTTAACATTTAATAGCAGTTGCAAAGCTAAATATTGGATACTTCCTGGTCTCTTGGCATCTATAATAATATCATTCAATACTGACACATAGATTACTCCTGGTTTCCTCATGTCCATTTCAATCAGTTTTATAGAGCAGAGCAGACACTTCATCAAATATACATTTAGCAGAGTTACCGTAAGTTCATAGCCATGTAATGCAAAGTAAAGAGGACTTCTAATACATCTCTTCCTTTATCATTAAAGTCATTCAGCGAAAAGTGCAGTCCTGTGGTTAACAAATAATGACCCATTATTTCTGTGGTCTACTGTTCAAACAGATGAAGCAAACTCAGCAAATCAAATCCACACAATCCTGTGAGTGCAGTCTATAGCCACAAAGCTAAGCCCAATTTCATCTCATCCAATTCGTCATCACATTCAGTACATACTCCAAATAGAAATAAGCTTTAAAACTATTAGAAAATATGGAGATCTTCTACCACATTACTCCTTTAAAGAGGGGGTATTATCCAATATTTTAGCTTCCTACCATGTTTTAATGTTATTCCCTCATCACAAATACATATAGAAAAACATTATACAAAACTACAAAGCAACTTGACAAATCTGATGCGATGTGCAGCAATATTATTAATGGGACGCACACTGATTGTGTTAGAATAGGCTTTTAAGAGGAAATGACTTAACGCAGAGAGAAAAGGGCTTAGAACGCCAAAAGTGAAAGTGAAAATGTTCTAAATATGTTATGTGTTAGCAGTTAATACCCCAAGGAAGTAAAATGAAACAAATGTATAACATGCTAGTGTGTTTCAATTGTACAGCCAATTTATTTTACATGAAAAACATTTAGAGAATGTTATCCCACCATTACTAAAAATGTACAACTGCATCATATTAGGCTCTCTTGGCTTGGTTTCTAGAATTATATTAAACAAATTAGACAAATGATAATTAATACATAAGAAAGGCATTATCATATTGCTTAATAAAGATGCACTTTGTCACTTTCTGGCACAGGTCTGCCACCTGCTTGTCTCCATGGAGATGTTACAGCTTTGCCTGGAATATTCAATTCAAAGAAAAAGAGAAAAGAAAAATTTACATAATACACATTTAAATATAATTGTGAAACCAAAGCAAACACCTTTATTATGTTATATCACTTACACTTCAATACTTTCTATTACCTTGACCTTCTTTGCGGTCAATACTTGCTTTGAATCATTTTGCCGTATTAAAGTTGCCTGTGACAAATAGTCCTCGCTCACAGTTACAGGTCAAGCTTCAGCCTCCTCTCCCTTTGGCCGGACTCCAACATGGCTGCCGGCATGTGGAGATGTTGTACATATCAAAAAAATTTGTAAGCACCCAGGCTTCAGCGCCTCGACTCCTCTGAAGTGGGCAGCACATCAAACGCTGCCGCAGCATCTGTTGCCGCGGAAACTTGGATTCTGTCGCTGAGTACTTTTGATGGTGAAACTCGGCCACACATAATAAATAGACTCCAAATGTGACACAGAAATGAGACTGGTGCATGGATTTGCAATGAATGTGCAACTGACTTCATGCATTCAAATCAATTGGTCGTAGGATTTTGTAGATTATTACACTCCGTATGAAAAGTAACCAAATAAAAATACAAATACATAAATAATAGTGCTCTCAAAAATATTGCGCTATTAACGCATTAACGCAAAACAATTTTAACAACGTTAATTTTTTTATCGCGAGATTAACGCTCTTTGTCAAGGGACAAGGGACAGCGACTGAAGCCCCGCAGCCTCTCCCCCCGGCCGCCCCCACTCCCCTGTGCTGCCCACATCCACAAACCCATGGAGGAGTGCGCACCGCAGCACCGTGCGACGACGCCATCAGCCGCAGCTCAGCCCGGCCGCGCACGCAGGCCACAGGACCCCTGGCAATTGTGCTTGAGCACAGCACGGCCCTAAAGGCTCAGCGCGAGTGTGCCCCTAGTACAGCAGGTGTTGGGACAGACAAACACAGTGGCGCTAACTGCAGATTACTGGACGTCCCTCAGTAATGAGAACTACCTCAGGGTCACAGCACATTATTTCACCCACAGTGGGAACTTCAGTCGCTTTGACTGTTATGAAGACAAAAGAGAAGAACTTCACTCACACTGATGCAGAGCACTTCATGAAAGTGGAACATGAGAGTGGAACATCGAACACAAAGTGTCTCACTGACAGTTGTTATGGTTTGCAATTTAAAAAAAAAAAAAATTGCAAAATTTGCGATTAATCACTAGTTAACTATGACATTCATGAGATTAATCACAATTAAAAATTGTAATCGATTGACAGCACTAATAAATACATACACAGATCATACATACACAGATAATCTTCATAGGCCTCTGTCTTTGTCCTATATTGTACAAGAGAAGCAGGAGACTGAATCTACCAGATGCAGCCACATGAACAGTTTTTACATTTTTCATAAAGGATGTTTTATGTAACTTTTCTGGTGGGAGGTGGGACAGGGGTTCAGTGGTTAGAGCAGTGGTTCCCCCAACCTGAAGGTTGGAGAAGCAAGTTCTGTCAATGTGTCCGTAGGCGAGACACTTCATTGAATGGTGCAGATTGGCAGCCTCACTTCTGTCAGTGTGCCCCAGGGCAGTGGAGGCTACAATAGTAGCGTAACACAGAGTATGGCGTGAATGAATAATGACTACAGTGTAGTGCTTTGAGAGGCTTCAACAAGCCTGTAAAGTGCATTACAAGTGTAAGACATTATTATTATTAGTCTACCTGCTAGTTTCCTTGGAAATTATATTACTTACCTTGAATCTTACATTGTATAGCATTTAATTTATATCTTGCATGTATTTATATAAAATAATATGACTTGTAACTTGATCTGGTGGTGACTCCTCCTTGCCATAAACATAGATATTTTTAATGCCACACTATGGAACATTCCAGGAAAAGCAATAGCCTCTCCTTGTAAATCGGGCAATCCGCCAGACAAGAAACATAGAGCACTCTATTTTTGCCACTTTGTTGATTCTTTTAAATATGTAACTGCAAACACAATCTGCAGTGTAAAAGAACTCAGACCCTGTCAAATGTGTAAAAAAAATAAAAATACATAAGCCTAAAGTCCAGTGTCTCTGTCTCTACATTAATTCAGTTTAATATGCTAATATGAGTTACCTTTTTCTTTCCCCTCAGCTTGACAACATACAAGAATGACAGGAAAATATGTCTCCTGTTTTTTTTTTTGTTTTTTTTTTTAGTTGATATATGTTTGTGTTTCTTTTGATGCTGACTCCATGTTAAACTATGCTCCCTGTATTTCCCCAGGTGCACAGCAGGGGCAGGGTTCATACAGGCACACTTCAAAGATGCTCTTACTACATGTGGAAACATGCTGGAACTACAGTAACATTAGAGAAGAGAAGGCAGATGCTCCAGGAGAAACAGGGCGCTAACCGGAAGATTTGTGGTTTGATCCCCACTCCATCCAATGCAAACTGTTGTACATGACATCCCCTGTCTTGTCAAAGTTACAAATTTGAATGATTCCTCGATGTAAAGCACAAAATAAATGTAATCAATTTAAAGAGTATATATAGTTGTTTGTCATAACTTGATAATCAAATTAGGGACTATTTACAGGGTGATTTTGGCCTAGAACTTCTCATAATGTTTGAACTTGCTTTTATAAGAAGCTGGTGTGTAGTCTCTTGTATCTCTTGTATAATAAGTTAACTGTGTTTTAAGAAAATAAGTGCCATTCTCTTGCTTCATTTAATTGTATAAACCTCCATTCGTTTCACTAGTTGAACAGGTTTTTAATTAAGTGGATTTTAAAACAACATGCCACCATGCTTTGACAAATAAAGCGCAGCTCTATTTGTTTTGCATATTGTATTTCTCTGTTGGGTGTTCTGTCGTGACAACAAACAGTTAGCTGCATTAAGAGAGTTAAGGTGGAAAATAAAGGTTCAACACATATTTCCCCCGAGACACTGAATCTCTATATTCTTGTTTGCACACTTCCAATTAACAGCTTTGGTCCCAATTAGTAAAATCAAACCTTCCCTGACAAAGACCCAAGAGGTTATTGTATATGTGTTAAGCTAGCAAACGCACACACAGAAAAATAAGCACTGGGAATAGTGGTTTGGCTTGAATTACTTTGTTTATTTTTCAAGCATGTCTTAGTAAAGCTAGTTGTTAAATCCTTCTAACTTATGAAAGAGCTACATGGCAATTTTCCATTTAAAATGAACTGCCTAGATTTTTTAAATTTTATATTTTATGTATTTTAAAATCTCCAAGGGCTGACAAAAAATAATTATCGCAGTGTTTTTGTCTCATTTTAATTTTGTCTTATTAAATAAAAATGTCTTTCAATATTCGTTTCCTGTAGTTAAAAAATGCAGACTTTCAAACACTGATTTTTAACAGAAAATTTAGTCAAAAATGTTTTTCTCAAAGTGTGAATTCATCTCCAGACCACATGATTTTACTGATTGGCTGTAAATCTCTTGAATAAAAGAGACTTCAGCTCTGCTCTTTAAATCCTTGCCAGCCATTTAGTTTGCTAAAATATCCTGATTTTCATTTAAAAAGTTCATTAGTTTTTATATGGTAATATAATTTTGTGAGATTGTTTGTTTTCAATGTTTTTCTAATTCGTTGCTATTACAAAAACATTCCATCTGTTTAAACCTGAATAAATGAAGGCAAATCGTGATGATTATTGCTTTTGCTCAAAGATAAACTACTGTATACATCTTTAAATCTCGGGGGCTTGGCTTGCCTGGTCTCCTCCTTAGCATCCTCTTACTATAATGAGGAGGATAACTGTAGATATGGCAGGGGTATCAATCTGAAGAGCTCAGACTAGCTGCAGGCCAGGCCCTAAGCTAACATGTTTATTAGAGTGCCAAGGATAACAAATGAGTTAACATGCGTCCCTCTTTAATAACCCCTGTACACCTCTGAGATAACAATAAGAACCACGCCACACTCGCTGCTCCTTAATTCAATTAAAAAAGCATGGCCGACGAGCATGGCATGTGCAGACACAGCCCACAGGCAGCCATAAACTCCATGACAAAAAGACGCCAGATGGAGATTTTATGAGATTTCTTCCCCTTAAAGGAGGCTCGTTAGAAATTTAAACAGAATTGCACTTGCATGAAAGTACTTCTAAATAAATCTCTACACTAAAATGTGTTAATCATTCTTTGGATACGGCTGAAATGTAGGTGCATCTGCATAAATGAAGCTAGCAGTGGGAAAATGGTCTCACGGTCACATAAAAAAGTAATTGTTTTGTACATTGTAAATTGAAAGTCATTAAAATTTCACCTTAGCAAAGTAGAATGTCCTTATAACTGTAGAATAGTGAGGACTAGTAACAGCAGTTGTTCAGGGCTGTCTAGCTATTATCCATGCAGACAAAAGCTGGGTTCGGACCAAGTACACCTCAAGGAAAAACACACCATCATGTCTAAGCTGGTGTTTACTTTTTCTTTTGCTTCTCTGTGTTATCCAATCAGAGAACTGCATGAACTTCTCACTTTGATAGCAAAAAGTTGATTTCTGTCAACTGGACAAAGTTTTATTTTTATGTTACAGTGAATATGTATATGTTTCACCATGCACCCAAGTAGTTCTTCAGTTCTGGTGCAGCTCTGGATGGACTGAATTAAATATCTCTGAAGGGAGGAGAACAGGTGTGAACAGTCACCTGTGTCATGTGTTTCCATAATTATTCATGGCCTTTATGAGACATCTATCAACTATTACCATACTCTATTTAGACTGAACAAAACAGGGGTTAAGTGTTGGTGAGTTACATCTCTTAGAATAAATGAAAACTGGAAACTGGCCATTGCAAAATGTATATATTAGAAATCGTGCAAACATCTCATCTTGTCTCATTCCTGTGGACCCAATCTCGTATCTCGTCTTGTCTTGTGGAAATTGTTTCTCATCCCATCCTTAGTACTTAGTATTTACCAGCTTATAACATCCGAGTTTATGTTACAGTTGTAAGGAGAATCTGCTGGAGCACATACTACAGTCACTATCACAGGAGTAGCCCTTGTCCTAAAGCACTAGCCTTTATATTAATAGTAACAGAGAGAGAAAGCCCTGCCCCTGCACTATGTCCACTCTGTAACACAATGTACTGATGCTCCTGAACGCATGGGCCCTTTAACACAGGCCTGGATGGTTCTGGAGCTGCCACGCACCATAGGTCACAAATAATTAGGACACTAATTCATATGTTACCTGCTGTCTGCTCACCAGCTGTCCACCGTGTCACGTTAGTCATATGAGGAAGGAAGGCAAGGGCGCTTACACAACACAGCTACACAGGTTTAAAGGTCTTATATTACACAAAAGGAATTCTTGTGAGCTTTTAATCATGCATAATGTTGTTACCTCATCAAAAACATGCCTGGAATTGTGTTTTGTTTCATTCCCACACGTTTGAGTTATCAGGCCATCTACATCACCAAAACTCAAAATGCTCTGTTCCACCTTATGATGTCATGTAGTGGTAGTTTTCATGTTAACAGCTAACACCTTATACCTTTAGTTCAGTAGAGAGTGGCCATTCTAGATCTGAAATCATCCAAATGATTCAAGTGAAGGAATCTGGAGTTTAAAATACACAATGGAACACTTCCTCTATTACCAAAAGACATCACAAGGTGGAACAGAGTGTTTTCTGTTTGTGTTAAACATGTGAATGAAACAAAACAAAACTCAATGTTTGTTTGTGGTGAGGAAACAACATTATAACAAAGATCAGAAAATAGGATAACATGGGCCCTTTAAATCCAGACTCAAAACAGTTCTGTTTTATTCCTCACTCTTCTCTGTTTTCTTTGATGATTATTCATGTTTTGATATTTGTTTGTATTGTGATTTTAATGTCTTTCTTATTCTGTAAATCACTTTGAATTACTTTGTGTACAAACTGTGCTATGCAAATAAAGCTGCCTTGCCTATAAGTCCCTCATACATGTTTACTTACATTTAGACCAAATTTATTTCCTAGTTTCCACTGCTGTCCATCAGTGGGAACATGTTGTATTCACAGAGGGGTATTCCTATCCAAGAAACAGGCCCTTACACTATAATGTTCCTACGTGTCACAGACAAAAGGGGCTTTAAGATTGGAGGATTTGGCAGGCGCTACCACTTGCAGGCAATATTTCAAGCCATCCATCTCGCTAGGATAATAGAGTGTCCTTGCCTTTCAGAGCCTGGAGGAGTGACCAGTTATCACAAGCCACCAGCTCCATTGTTAATAAAACAGGGGCCAAAAGAAGAGGACAAAGGATAGGCTCAAATGGACAGAGGGTAGAGGAGAGGCTTAGGCAAAAACGAGACTTGGGATACAATATTTAGACTTTAAAATAATATAGCTTGTGATAAACCGAATACATTATGAGCACATTAAAGGTCCAATATTATACAAATTTGACTCTTGTGAGCTTTAAATCCTGTTATAATGTTTGTACCTCAGCAAAAATGTTTGAGTAACCCTTTATTATTAGTCTGTCTACATCTCCAAACCTCAAAATGCTCTGTTCCACTTTATGATGTCATGAACCAGTAATTTTCAAGTTAACAGTTACGTTCTACCTTTGGTTCAGGAGAGATTGGTAATTTCAGGGCTGAAATGATCCAAATGATTCTAGTGAATGTGTATGGAGTTTCAAACACAGTGGAGCACTTCCTGTATAACCACATGACATCACAAGATATGCAGGGTTTGGGCGTTAAACATGTGAGAATGAAACAAATCACAACTCCAGGTTTGTTTGTGATGAGGAAACAAAATTATAGAATGGATCACAAAATAGGGTAATCTGGGCCTTTTAATATAAAATGTTCCCATTGTAGGAGTTTGCATAGGCCTGTCAATCTTGTAAATAAGTTCTATAAAGACTACAAAGCCATTTTCAAGGGTGCAATGTTTTTTACACAATTTTTTATTTCATAAATCAACCTACTTTATATTTTCCTGATTCTTTTTTCTAGTTTTTCACTGAAATTAATGGGATTCCTGTTTAAACCAGAAAATGCATTCCTGCTAGACTGAAATATTTTTTTACAAATTATAGCCTCTTCTGGAACAGGACAGTGAAAGTTGAAGCTGATGAGGATAAAACTTACACTTATCGCGAGTTGGCACGAAGACTCCAAAAAACATCTTAGCTTTTGGTTTTGCTAGTAGATAAATTTAGCCACACCACATCAGTCCAGAGAGCGAGGGGCGAGGGGAGGAGAGAAAAAGAAGAAGAGGGGAGATGAGAGGAGTGGAGGAAGAGGTGGGGCGCGCAGTGTTAGCCTGATGGAGCTAATGGCCACAGTGACCTTCATAGAAAGTCAAACAGGAGAAGAGTAAGTAGAGTGTCATACAGAGACAGTGCAGCCTAATCCAGGGCGCTGCTATTACGCCTCACTCTGTAGTGCCCCCTGCTCTCAGCCTCTGGCTAACTTTGCACTTTCACAAACTGCTTAAGTTGTCCTTAAAAGTGCTGTCCTTTATAAACCACTTTAGAGATTATAGATTTGATGCTAATCTGCACTTTTAAATAAATGAGCGATGAGTGATTTTTATTTTTCTGACGAAGAAAGGAATGTTCTGAAAAGCCTTGACAAGACAAAAAAAAACTCAAAATGAATACTGATGGTGACAGTTCTAGTTAACAGTAATAGTAAGTACTTTTCACTACTGTAGTTGCATGCAATACTTTATACTTGTTTTAAAACTTATATATAACTGGCACTAATATATTTATATTACTATATTTCTCTCCATATATAAATATATATATTTTTTTATTTTTACTTGTACATATAGGTATACATTTATAGAATTATTCCTTATATGACCTTATTTTTGCTACTTATTTTGAATTTATTATTACCATTTATATTTTTGTTCTTTGTTATTGTAGTATATTGTGACGTGTGAGCTACTGTGCCCAAATAATTACATTAATATCAGTATAGCTCGTCTTTTCATGGGTTTCAGAATGATGAGAATATAGGGCCGTTTCTATAGCAATAAACTATTTTGTATCTTTGGAATGGGAAAAATGTTGCAAATAACAGGAAGCAGCAACCCATGAATTCAGTATCTGTTTATTTAAATGGAATAATTCAGGCTTGCAGTTAGGTTTCTCCAACTGTTTGAGAATGACACTTAATCCACAATCAAACACATACATGGTTCCAGTAACAACAACAATGTGTAAATCTGTCTCGACCAGCAGTGTCTATGAAAAATTTATGGCATTTATTGATTTGTCTGTGAGCATTGGACATCTACGATCCACTATGAAATACAAGAAGCAATGTTTATGATAAAGGCTGACACAGGCCATAGAGAGAGGCTATGTCTTTGAAGAATAAGGCAGATATTATTACTTTGTGGTGTGTAATATAAACAGATGCACTTTACCTAAGGCTTAACTTCAATGGGTACTGCCTATTATTTTGTTTTAGCGGCTCATAATACATGAGTTTGCTAAGAGACTAAAAATATTTCTCATCCATCATCTCTGCTTATGGCTGAAGAAACGGAGTCACTCTACTGTACTCCTACTACTATTAGTAGCTGCTACTGCAATGACTACTACTACTTAAATATGTCAGCTATTACTACTACAACTACTACACAACTAATATTACGACTACTATTATTACTTAAATACTATGTCAACTACTACTGTTATTACTGCCTTTATTATGCCACCAATACATTCTTCAGATTTGAAAAGTGATGAAGCTCTCCAAATAATGTATGTTTGTGAATAATTTAATATACACTACTGATTGTGTGCGTCAACTAAATAGTAAGAAAAAGCCAAATGGCAAGAAGGTGAGTTCTTAAGTTTCCTAAATACTTCAGTAAATGTCTCCACTTCTGAAATGCTGACTACAGCATAGCGACACATGGAGGAGATGTCATTTACAATCCTAGGCACAAGTGTGTTTCCATAGCATCCCATAGCCCAGGGCCTGTGCTCCTGCTCTCCGCTTTATCACATTTCTGCACTCCACAGTCAGCGAGGCTTCACACAGCACCTGATTGAGACGTGGACTGAGCCAACACAATGACATCTAGCTCCCACAGTATCACGGCTGCATCTCACCTGCTCCTGGCACCGTCAACACATCCACAGGAACACGGCCCGCTCGCCAAATTTCAACCAAACGCTTTGTTGCAGAAAATAACATTTCCGCAACAAAGGATTCTGTTTGGTTTTATTTATTTTAGCTGTTTCACACAAGGCCATTCGGAGCATTAACAATGCACTTGAATATGGCGAAATACTTACTTTAACAGAAAGGGCAGCAGGAAGAGAGTGATTTTAAAAAGCAAAATTGCTGTAAAGTTATTACCTACAGTTGTGCAAAAATCAACACAACCACAAACATGGGTAGGCTAGGTACTCCTGATAAAAAATCTTATATAGCTCAAAATCTGAAATGGATGAGAAGGTTAATGAGGTACCTTGATTTGGTGGTAGCGTACTACAAAGCTGGATCACTTTCTATCAGTGTAGATTTCTATGACCAATCAGAGACACATACAGTGCCATTCATTGAGTACACTGGGGTTGGATAAAATCCGGGGTTGACAGAGCGAGTTGTGAACCAGCTTTGTACTGCTCACCCAGAGATACTCATGTCTGGGTTAGTCTAAGTAAGAGAAACATATCCAGGATAAGATCAGCCAGCTTTGTAGCACTAGTGCTGGATGTGGGTACCTGTGTGCTGCACTGCGGTCTCCCACTGCTCTTGACAAGTCGTCCTGAAGCAATGGCAGGAGAAGGGGTCAAACGAAGCTATATTACACAAAATTAAATCTTGTGAGCTTTAAGCCATGTTAGAATGCTGTTACTTCATCACAAACAGACCTAGAGTTGTGTTTTGTTTCATTCACACGTCTGAGTAATCCTGGTTTATTAGTCTGTTTACATCTCCAAAGCTCAAAATATGATGATGATGAAGCAGCTCCTTTTACCTTTTTTCAGCAGAGATTTGCAATTCCAGGGCTGAAATTATCCAAATGATTCTAGTGATAATGTATGGAGTTTGAAAAACACAGTGGAGCACATATATAATGGATTTTTGGGGGGATTTTTGAGAACATTACACATCATATCTACATAAATAATGCTGCAAGTATATTGTATTGCCCTTAAACAATACTTAGCCTATTTCTTGTTTGGATGTTGCAAAATACAGAAGCCGTTAATTTTTCAAAACAGCAATGGGGAGATCAATAGCGTGACCTTCCTAATAGCAAGCAACATGGCTCTATTTCTGGCGCTAAAAGTTGCACAACGTAATCAGGCTTAGCAGCAGCACAGTAAAGAGGCTTCATTTGACTGGAGTCATGTGAGACCTATGACTAACACACAAACAGCATGGGCCAATAATCACAAATCCTGCCAAATCTGAACAAGTCATAGAGAGGAGGGACTGATTTACGGAATACACACTCTGACGGCACTATTAAGTACAAAATCTTTTAGATTTAAAGAAGCACTATGTAACTTTTTGGTTGCGAATCTGTCACCTGCTTGTTTTTTATGGATATGTCATTGCTCTGTGTGGAACAGTATGACATTAAACAGCTCTAACTTCCATTTAATAAATTACAGGTGGTTTTAAAGCTCAAAACTCCGGCAGGCTGACTATAAAAACAAGCATTCTGACTGTGAGCAGGGTTGCCTCTCCACAGATCTAACCTCTAACTTGATCTGGTTTTGGTCTCCATGAAACTGAAACATTCCAGACAAAAAGCAATAACATCTCCATAGAGAAAACCATTTCACAGACCTTCTACTGGAAATATTACACAATGCACCCTTAAACCAATAAATAACAAATAAAAGCAAATCTAATTCTAAAGAAATTAATAAACACATCTTTTGATTGTATATCTGTAAATACTGTAAATATAACACAAATTCATGTAATATGTAAAATATTTATTTGCAAAGCTTACCTACTTTAATAATAATGTTTTGTGATTAACTATGTGTTCACTGTATAACTTTTCAGGTGAAACGTCTACAGCCTTCCTGTCTCCAAGGAGATGTTTTTGCTTTTCCTGAAATATTCCATCTGAAATAGCTGTTTCTTTTTTGCATGCATTCCTTAACAGGTGTTTTTTATTGCTATATGTTTTGAAAGATATGCATTCTTATTTTGAGTGCATGCATCTCTTCGCAGACCTGATCTGTACTTGACCTTGCGGACTCACCTGCTTGTTTCCATGATGACAGGTAATGCTGTATTTAGACTGTCACAGATGTTTTCCACAACCATTAGCAACCTCAAAATACAATCCTGCTAAAGAGCTATATTCTCTCTGCTCTTCACAGCCGTCACATAACATCACCTGTGCTAACTGCTATTGACAACATGACTAATGTGAACTTGGTCACACTTTCTAAATATACCACAGACCATATGTATGTATGTTATCAGTGATGACAACCAAACAGACGGCCAACTATTCAAGGCAGTTTCATGAATGAGAACATATAGAAAGAAATAGAATAATAGAATAATAACAGCTCAATTCATATAATACAGTATATTTTCAAGGCCTTTTGATTCAAGAGCTTTTGATTCATATATATATATATATATATATATATATATATATATATATATATATATATATATATATATATATATATATATATATATATATAATTTTATTTTATTTATTTATTTTTTTTTTCCTGATATTGCCATCGCTTGGTATTGCAATGTCCACCACCACGGCTTTGTTCTGTTGCTTATCCACCACCACTATGTCTGGTTGGTTCTCCATCACCATTCAGGTTATGTGCTGGACTGTCTCAGGAGCCTCTTTGCACAGCCTACACCTTGGGTCTTGTCTGGTGTGGTAGATCTGGGCCTTTATTTCTCGGGTTATATATACAATGGGGTTAGGGTTAATGGGGGCTTGCTATTATGGCTTTAATTCTCGAATTGTCTGTACTGTTAAACTTAAAGTTGCAATATAATCTTATCATATAATCTTTTTTTTTCAGTAACTTCTATTTAACCACAACAAATTATTTCTGCAGCTTTGACTTCAGTGTTCATTTTTGTTCTTTTGTTCTTTTTTATTTTTTTTTCCAGATTTGGGTGGCCAGCACTGTGAGAACAATAAACCCCATGTAATAAATATGTTGAGGATTAAGATTAGAGTAATGGTTGAAAAAATCCCAAAAATCAATACAGTGTTGGTTGTGTATAAGGTGACCTCTAACTAATATATTTCTATTGAAAAAATGCCATACTTAATTCTGTCCTTGCTGTGACATGATTGGATTATTCTCCAGGCATTTCCAATGATTAGCGACACATATCACACTTCTTTCACCAAAACATAAGAAGCAATCAGCCACCTGTGACTTTTCAAGTCAAATCTTGTAACTTTCTGTCCACACCCTTCCCATACAACAACTCCCAATGTAACCACAATGACAGAGGAGAGGAAATTATTGAACACCAATACAATAAAGCTGTCTGGTAACTTAATAGGGCTGCTGAATGGGGACGCGGTGGCCATCTTGCTTTGAGGCGATAATAGGAGTCATCATTCCCTCTTGGGTTGAGAGGAAGCAGACTCCGCAGTGGAAACACAGTGTATTTGTGTCTTTGAGCCAGTTTAGTCCAGTGAGAGCCAATAAGCAAACAACCAGAGCCTTAACGAAGCCACCGAGATCCAGCATTGAATACAGCTTAGCAGAGATCTGGGGGAAATTCTGTTCATTAAATCAGGCTAAAGTCCAAATATTGACAGCAGCGTAACCTTTAGGGGGACACAAAGCACAGACTGTTCCATATACCACGGAACAGGTTCTTCAGTGTGGCAATGCTCTGGGAAAAATGTCAAACTGCCAGATTAAAAGTTTACTTATGATCTGATCCAAAATGCCACAATCACAGCTTTTTTCAGCTGGGCCTGAAATCCGCTCCTTTACTCACAGGTGTGATAAACCCAAATACAGTATTATTGAAGTAATGTATTCTACTGCAAAGAGTATCAGAAAGATGATGTACTGCTTTGATTCTTTAAGTATTCAAAGTATTGATGACTCTAGGAAAAGACAAGTGCACATGAACAACTGAACAGACCATGTTATTTTAGGTACAAGTATGACTAATATTATTATTATAATCATGCAATTAAGTAAAATCTGTTTTGCTCCAGTAAGATGTATTGTAAAAGTAGCTCTTAAGGTCAAAGAGAATCTAATACTGAAGTGGTTTATCCTCCTTGAATGACGACATGCACTGTTAGCATGCTAGTTGTTGTTAGCTTGTTTGGTTCTGGCCTATGAAAGTTTTGAAAAGCACCTATAAACTCACTGTGGTGAATAATTAGGATGCTGAGAATGAATTAATAAAGTGATGAATAAACATTATGAATTGGACTGCTGCAAACTGTTGAATTAGTTGCATTTTTCACATTTTCAAGACAGTCACCATGTTTAAGATTAGCCATTAAGATACAGATCCAGTAGACAAAAACAAAACACATCTGATCTCTTTCTGTATAGTGTTACCGGACTATTTACATGTGCATGATTCACCATCGTGTAATTACCACCTATGGAGGGAAAACGCTGCAATAAATGTGAGGAAACTAAAGTGTTAACTCATTAAATGACATCCCTGGTTTCCACATAAATTTTGCATGCTGTGCCGGCTTTAGTAAGTACATTCAAATCAGTGTGCGGCGCTAAGCTGTACCTGGGAGCTTAATCTCCTAGCATCCCCGTGTTTACTGTACCTCCGTGTTGTTTTCCCTATTTGTTAATTGCAGACCCAGGGGAACACAACAGGTGATGAATTTTTAATGCAAGCCATAGTGAGCTTATACCAGTTTATCTACAAACTACAAACTGCTTAATAAGGCTCTTCTCAAAGTGTTCTCTGGTCCTTTTAATTGTGAGCTGCTGCAATGCTACTGATCAACTAATTGTGTATTGTGTTTTAAACGCTTCAGAATCACAGGAATACAAAGCATTAGTGTTATTTAAAGGTTCCACATTACACAAAATTGACTCTTGTGAGCTTTAAGCCATATTATAATGTTGTTACTGCATCAAAAACATACCTGGGGTTGCGTTTTGTTTCATTCACATGTTTGAGTAATCCTGCACTATTCATCTGTCTACATCTCCAAATATCCAAATGCTCTGTTCCAACTTGTGATGTTATGATTCGGTAGTTTTAAAGTTAACGGCTACCTTTTACTTTCATTCACTAGAGACTGACAATTCCAGGGCTGAAATCATCCACATGATTCTTGTGAAGGTGTATGGAGTATTGGAGCTCTTCCCGTATTGCCACACGGCATCACAAGGTGTTTGAGGGAAAAACTCAGCCTAAATATGCAGGATTTGTGTGTAAATTAAACAACACACAAGATGTTTTTGCTGAGGAAACAACATTGTAAATATAGATCATGAAATAGCCTAATATGGGCCTTTCATCAGTGAGACATGCCCTTCAACTACACCCAGCAAAACAGGGGCTGCATTCAAACAGCTCTAAATGAGAAATATGACACATGAAGGATGAGAATGACATAATATTATTCAAATCGACTCCCACTACTTTGGGTAATGACTATGCAAAGACCTTGAACTCTGATGCAAATGTTTCTGCACAGTTCTTAAGACTGAACTTACAGACAAGAAATGAAGGAAGTCAATATCTGACATTGTTCAAGCACTTGTTGGAAACCAGTTGTAGATGCATGCAAGTCCCAGTGGTAAGACAACTCTCAACAAAACACAGGTTTAGGCAAGTTAAGTTTGGACAGGAAATAGAAGCTGTTTTGTTTTGTTGTTTTTTTTAAATATAATTCTCACTAACGCCGTACAGTTTGAAGCATCACAATGTATTCATGGGTAATTGTATTCTGAATACCACCAAATGAAAGAGCAACTACCAAAATACAAAAAAAAAAAAATGTATTCTGAATATGTATTTTCTGTACACATTTAGTTACTTTCCAACACCAAATATATGTACATACATATACATTATATATTACAACTGGCATCAGTCCATAGACCAGATCCAGAGAGAAAGGGAAAGCAGAATAAGCACCTAGCTAGCATGTCGATAAGATGCACTACAGAGTAACCATAAACAATAGTATTTCCTGGCCCGGGAAGAGGCCTGATTGTCTTAAATGATCTCCATCCGTAAAGACAGATAGGCGTAATAATATGTGTTTCTAGTTTAAAGCGCCCTGCCTCCCTCATGTTGATATAGTGGAGTTGATAACAGGGTAAGAAAAACTGACATCATTAAGATGCACCCGCGCACACAGCTCCAGCAGCCCCAGATGACTATCAGGCACTGTGTTTGAGAGCGCGAGGTAATGAGACAAATACTTATTACTCAAGTAAAAAATGGCACAAATATTAGCATCGCATTAAGCCCCTGAATTTAATGACGTTGTAAGCACAATAAGTCACTGTAGCTACAAGGCAAAACACTTAAACATTGCGTAGGGAATTAGATGAAAGAGAAGTTTTACAGGCACATAGAGATAGTTGGTAAGCCTAGCGATAGCCGTGAACCATAGACTGTATAAATGGACGTAGCTAACCCACTAGGCGCTGCATTCAAAAATAGGAAGTGAACATGGGGATGCTTCCTTCTCCATCAACTCTACATGACTTGACTTTACACTGAAAAATTGTCGCCCCTTTCTCTGTAAATGCTGCAGTAAGTCTCGTCATTTTGGTCTTAAAATGTTCATATTAACCCACTCTGATATGATCTTGGCGTTTTAATTACGCTAATTTGTCCGTAAATAAATTTCTATTCATAATATGGAACCAATAACTGCTAGCTTCATTTGACTGGAGCCAAACGCTATGGGTGACGTCACACTCCCTTAGTCCACTTCTTTATACAGTCTATGGCCATGAATGAGAAAACCGTATTCACCAGGCAAAATCATGTTGCGAGATGAGATTGCAGAGCGTGCACAAACAAATGAGACACAACATGAGGCAGAGTGGACTGTACGCTACATTAGGTGAGCTGATGGTTGAGAGATGGGAGCGGGGTACTCACTAAAGGGGTGCAAGGGGTCCAGTATTCAGGGTTGAGCTCAGCGCGGGGGCGGAGGTCCAGATACTCAGGGTTCAGTTCAGTTCGGGCACGAGTTAATGTCCCCTTTGTGGAAGATCGAAAACAGGCGGTTAGATACACTGCTTTGCTAAATCTTATATAGTGAGTGTACATTTCTTTATAGATCATTATTGGGATACATTGCGGGATCACATGTCACATTTAATTGACATATTATTCAATACTGTCTAGTCATAAGCAATACATGATCTATTGCATTTATATATGTGAATGAAAACACAAAACTCATCATTATCATTAAAATAAATTACTCTATGATTACACTGTTGCCATGCAACTAAAATTTAAAAGCTGCATACTTAGTTTGAGAAAACAATGATAAAAAACACTCTTTTTCAGACAACAGAATGTATTTTTCAACACAAATCTATAGTATAGTCTTTAATATTACCACGTGGTCTTATAGTAGTTCTGATATAGATCCAGACTATTCTAAAACTATTCAGGAAAGATACAGCTTTGTTCTGTGTATATGTATGCATTTTTCCCTCTTCCAGTAAACATACGCACATGCAAGTATCATGTTTGAATACTAGTGTTACTATCATCTAGGTATTTCATCTTTTGGCAAATTGTCATAGAAACTACAAATCAGTCAAAGACACTAGAAATACCAAGGCCAAAACTTAAAACTGCAGGTACAGGTACAGAAACATTCAAAAAGACAGTCGGTCTACTCCCTGAACACTCATATGACTTTGACTCTCGTAATAACTATTAGGAAAGAAAAATATTAGTTTGCACAAGCCAAAAACGCAATATGTTTTAAAAGCTTGACACGTTAACGGCATGAGATTTCTGTTTACTGTTGTTTTGCACATGTTCCACAGGGTTTTACTGCCCTCACAAGAGCCATTTGCGATGCTCCTTTTGGTAAAGAATAAGACACACCTTGAGCACAAAACCTAATGATTATTCACTGAAGCGGAGTTAAAAATGCCATTTCCCCATCCCACTATGAGACTGCAGCAGGAGTTCCCGAAAAAATTATATTGGGGTGTAATATATTATATAGTGTTTCTCATTCCCCAGGCTCTATGGCCCTAAATGACAGACCGGTGGAATGGACTGAATCTGCGGAGCCCCATGAGGTCTATGATGTATACTGTAATTATCTGCTGATTCTCAAAATGGCGATGTGTAATGAGGCTGTGCTGCACCCAGCCCCAGGCATAAATCACTGTCTTTAACTGACTTCGGATGACCAACAACAACAATGCGGAGCATGAGTAAAGAGAAAGGGAGTAGCCCGGGTTATCACGCAACACCAGTAAAATGCATCCAAGTCCTTATCAGTAGACACCATATTGTCTGGCCAACTTGCTTACTTAAGGCTCTCAGCTATAAATACGTAACTTTTTTTATTTCCTATCTGCTTACTTGTAACACAAAACTCTGCCTTATTTAGCCACAGCCTAAACACATGAGTTAGTTTTATGTTTTATTTGATTTGATGCTTATAAAAAAAAAATAATGGAATGGAGCCAGTCATTCTACTGTGACTAAAGAACAGTATGAGTCACACCAAAACAGCCAGTACTGCCCATCCCCTGCAATGTAAGTACATGTACGCTGATATTCGGAGTACACAAGCCTGGTTGGCTAATGGACCATAATTGACCATGGAGGATGAAGTAAAGTAAACAAAATAGGACAAATAAGGCTAGATAAGGTTGGTTGAAGGCTGCATCCTTGAACTGCTTGTTTACGGTTAGCAAATGAAATATACAGTATATGGCGGTGGAAATACATAGATGTCTAGATAAGTTATAAATATTATTTTCTAGATGCTGAAATAAATACATTTTATGGAAGAGTATTGTCTTTGCACCCATTTCAAACTCAAATGCACATTCAGATGATAGAAATAGGTCGATAGGTTGAGAAAAAAATAAAATAAATAATATATATATATAATGTTCCTCACCTGGGAGCTTGAGAGTTCTGTGCAGTATTTTAGCTGTTCCTAGTACTGCACTTTTCTGGACTGAGATGTCTGATGTTTTTCCTGGGATCAGCTGTAACCACTCCTCCAGTTTGGGGGTTACAGCCATGTTTGTGTAAAAATAATAAAAAATAAAATAAATAAAAATACAGCCATGCTTTTATATTTCAATTTTGACTCATATTAAAAAGGGCATTCAAAGAATATGGCAGCACTAAAAATATCGGTATTGAATATCGTATCAGCTCACTTGAATCAAAATCTTTCTATCTGTCTGGTACTAAATAATGAAAAATCAGATGGGCATAGACAGCACTGCAACTTAGTTTATCTTTTTCTCTGATATTATATAGGTTATTTGTAATCACAATACAAACTAACATTAACAGAAAAAAACAGTTTAGGGCTACTTGACATTAAGACAAATGCAGGGGGGTTCATGCGTCCTTGTGGTGGGGTGAGGGCTTTACATAACTCATGTACTACAGTATGTTTTGTTTTTAAATTCAGTCAAAGTCTATTTTTCTTCTTACACTTCATTTTATGCATGCCTTTTATTTCATCATTGTTTATATTTTATCATCGTTATTCATTGATTTATGTTGCAACATATCACTGTAGCACATTGTTCGTAGTTTGTGATTTTTGTTCACTGACAATAGCAATAAATCATCTGATTCTGATTATTTTCATATATCCGTGTGTCCTTATTGTTAAGATTACTTGTTATGGAGTTGAAGAAACAAACAAACAGTTAGTTTGCTGATTGTCTTGTTCTTTTACCCTTACATCAATAATGTTATTCAGGAGGCTGCAGGCACCTCGTGGGCAGCTAACGGTTCTCTAGACTTGGACATATTCGTAGATGTGCCTTGTTGTAAATCATGGCTCTATTAAAATATTCAAATAGTTGTAAATCTGTTGATGTGCGGCAGGATGAGGTGGGTTGATGATCCGCTAATGGCCTTTAACATGTTATCCTTTGACATGCAAATTAGGCAATTTTAGCGACCCGTGCATGTGCTGTTGTCTGCTGTATAGCGCTATGTCAACATGCTAGACACAACTATTAGTGTGATTAGGGTGACCAGGTTTTCAAAATTAAAATCTGGGACACCCCCGGTTTGGGGTGGTAATAATAAACATGTGAGTATTATTATGCACTCCGTTCATTCATGACTTATTCACATAACTTGTTGTGAGTCAGTATATAATATTCCAGTCTGTGCACCTGAGTGCGTTTTTTGTGCCTGGTCATTTTCAAGCACGTTTTTCTGTAGTTTGGCTGGACAAATGACAATATCTCTCCAACTTTACTGTTGGTGGGTATCAAATTGGTAAAAAATGGGTACAAGGGACATTTCTTGTTTAAAACTGGGACAAATCACTGTTTTTGGATGAATCTAATGGGCCACATGTAGACTGTTAACACAGGCTGTATGTTAATCAAGATGCTTTTTTATAATAAGATTTTGTTGTTTGCTGTTTATGCAAAGTGCCAGGCTTGTAAAATGAATCAGCAGTTATTATGGTAGATTATAATGAGAGTTGATGTCTACTCTTTTCCTCTATGACTCATGCCTTAGCTACTTGTCAATAGACCTAATAAGCAGGCTACACAAATCCATAAAACATATGGCCAATTTAGTTTGTTAATATGTAACTGATTTTTCTGAAGTTAATTTAAGTTATGGCTGATGTTTTGTTTTTTGTTTTGTTTTTTTCTAACTAAAGTAAGTTATTTAACATCATGTGTGACCTTACCTGAAATCCCTCAAATGACTGATAATTTGAGAAGTTGAAGGCTATTAACTGTGAACTCAAAGTATTTTTGACATGCAAATTTTCCCACTTTTTTAATACTTTGCACCTGTCTCATTCTAATGAATACAAGTCCCTGTTCATAAACCTCTGTGAATGTGGTATTATTTATCAGTAACTGGCAATTCATCATCCCCATGATAAGTGATACAGAGGAGGGTTGGAGTTGGCAACTTTATAATTGATCATTTTTCACTGTTGAATGTCTCAGTGATTGTGGTAAAAATTCTTGGCTTGGAGTGTGAGTTAGCGTCAACAGTGACAGTCCAAATGAGCCGCACCAATGTAGCAGGAGATGGAGATTGATGGAGTGCTCACAGTGACACAAGGCTTTGACACACTCCCAAGACTCAGAAAATGCTAATGTCTAATATTGTGGATTTGAATGCTGCTGTTAAATGCGATAATAACCTGAAAAGTCTGTTCTAGTGGGTGGATGTTTTAGTTACTGCTGATTGAGTGATAGGAGAGGGGCAATGATCTGTTATTGAGTATATAATTAATGATATAATGTGTTTTTAACTTAACTATATACAATATAAAGATCAAAACAAAATCAAATGCTTAAATGCTATGATAACTATGATCCATAAAATTAGTATACTGACCGTTTTTTTTTTAGCAGTCTACAGGTGAATTGTTTGCTTATTAGATTCTGAATGTATACTCCTTTGATGAGAATTTAAAAAAAAAAAAAAAAAAAAACACAAATGCTTAAATGCTATGATAATTACAATCCATAAAATTAGCATACCGACCCCTGCATTTGCTTATCTAACAATTAACTTTGAGGACAAATTGCAAAAATAATTCAGAGAAAACTTCTTTTTATTCAGGTCATGTGTGAGGGTGTAGCTGTTAAGTCTAATTATCTAATTTAACTGTGCTAAAACTCACCAAGAGACTGAATATGCACAAAATCAGCACCATGGACAGCTACCACAGCTACCACCGCTGATTTTATTGGATTACTCCTCTTAATACTTGACTGTAAACAACAGGATTTCACAAGGCGTGGTGGATGTTAAGCAGTTTTTTGATTTTCATTATAATCATGTCAGAAGCCCAATACAGACGTAATGTCAAAAATTATCATTCCATTGTGTTATTAGATTTGCTGGTGGTATGCTAATTCTGAGTTGCAATCAAATTCTCTGTTTTCATGCTGTTTCATAAGAGAATACACAAACAAAATTAACCTTTCACTTCACTAATAAGTATCTCAAGGTTTTAGTTTGGCTTTAATGCAAAAACTAAATTTGAAAGTCCAGAAATTCAGACATTTAATTAGCTCCGTTTTAACAGTAAAAGCAAAGTCTTTTCATTTTGAGCTCCTTAAATCACTTTTAATGTCGAGGACCTTGTGACAAAGTGAATCTTAGATAAAATATAAAGAAAAGGGTTGTTTTATATCAGACAAAATTGATTACTGCCAGCGACTTTTGACTGAACTTCCTTAAAAGACTTTATAAGCATGACTTGGATGAAATCAATAGTTGCTACAAGCCCAAAAGGAAACCACTCTTTGCCCATTCAATTCTTAAACCAGGTTCCCGGTGAGCCATAGAATTGATTTTAAAGTCTTATTACTTATTTATAACTCTCTTCATGGAACGGTCCTAAATATATGACGGATATGCTAGCACGATATAACCTAGCAAACCTCTCAGATCGCAGGGGAGTGGACTGCTAGTACAGCCAGAGGCAAAATCTAAACAAGGAGAAGTGGCTTTTAGTCATTATGCTACGCAGCACTCCAGCCAACTGCCCACGGTCAAAGAAAAGCTCGCACCAGCAATCTGGATACTGGCTAAACGCTGAGACGGATATTAAAATAAACTCCTCTTTCATGTGATTGTTGTTAGAATCATGCATGTTTGCTTTTTCATTTTAAAAGGCGCATTGTGTAACTTTTCTGGTGAAGGGTCCGTCAAATTATTCTCTCCATGGAGATGTTATTGCTTCATCTGTTGTGTTTCACAGTATGGTATTAAACCTTTAAACCTTTTTATCTTCATGAAGACCAAACAAGACCAAGTTACTGGTCAGATCTGTGGACAGACAACCCGCTCACAGTCAGAATGCCTGTTTCTTGGTAGTTTTGAGCTATAAAACCACCTGTAATTTAATAAATGTAGGGTAGAGCTGTTAAATGTCATACTGTGGAACATTTGAAGCAACGCAATGACAAACTCCCCCCAAACAAAAAGTTACATAGTGCACTTTTAAAGAAGCGTATCACTTTGTCTCATTAGGCCTTATTACATTTTACATGATCAATGTGTGAAGATTTATTATTAATTCCTGGATTTTCTAACCAATACTCTTTTTCGAATACAGCCTGGACTTCACTGCAGTTTCTCCTGTTGGGGGTTAAGAGCAGGCTGTCAGTTTATACCCTTTGAGAAATGAAGAAAAGTGCATTTTTAGATTTTGTATTTAACTCGGATCTGCTCTTTGCTAGGAGAAATTTCTATTCACCACCTGACACGAGCTGACACATCCAAGTCTTCGGACATGGAGATGGGGAACGCTGCAGATTTCGGTCAGAGTGAAGAGTGATCAGCTGGTCAAATGTTTGAACCCACAATGTCCTTGATGAGAAAATCATTCAGCCTGGTTAGAGGTCTGTACAACTACACAGACTACACCCTTGCAAAAAACAGAAAATCTTGACTTTATATTTGCTACACCTGTTTTTACTGTCTTTAAAAACTTGGCAAACTAACTGATTTTAAGTTTGAGTTAAAATGGTTCAAAGCCACTTATTCCTCACTTTTCCAACACATTTCTTATTTGCCAAGCTCAGTTTATACAACTTTTAGAGATGGAGTCTCGTCGTCACTGTAATGCTAACAACAACTAGCAATGGCAACAGCGCACCAGCACCACACTTTCTGCTTTGCAAATAATATAAACACTGTATAATAACTGTATAAAACAATATGTACTGGGGCAAGACAAATGTTAGTTTATTATATGAAAAAAATGGGTGCAGCACATTTAGTCTCCATGAATCTATAAAGTTACTCTTATAACTCTTTGCCAGTGCAGTGGTAAAGAAGTTGAGTTTCATTAGAGGGATAAAACATACTTTAATTAGCTTTACCATTAGTCTGACAGTGCCAAGGCTTCCAGACACAAAGACCTTCACTATGCGTTTAATTACCTTAGCGATACCACTGTATGCACTCCTCCTTGACATCACAAGACAATGCACCCCTCTCAACAAGTGCTGTGTACGGCTAAGAAAAGAGCAGCCTGTTTATCTTGTGACTCGCGGTGAGACTCACGGGGGAATTTAGCATACATTCCACATTAAGCGAGTCTGTCATCAACCCAGGCCTGCTTCAAATGCATGGTTGAGGAGGCTGTCATAACAACATCCTTTAGTGGGCCAAGTTTGGCTTTAAAGGTGCACTGTGCAGCTTTTCTAGTGGACGGTCCACCACTTACTTGTCTCCATGGAGATGTTATGCTTTGCCTCGAAAGTTGCATGGTATAACATTATGTATCTCCTTCTAGCATATATTCATTATGGGTGTTCTATTACCCAAAAATACAATAATTCCTTCTTTGAATAGGGGAGATCCTCCACAGATCTGAATTGTAATAGCGTAGTGCTCTAATCAGCTTGTCTCCCTTGTGATTAAAAAATTCTAGACAAAGCAAAAATATTTCCAAAGAGACAAGCAGGTGGCTTGAAATAACATAGAGCACCTTTAAAGAGGAATGCTAATATATGCTGTGTCTCAATGGGAACAGATGTAGTCATATGGAAAGGTTAAATATATATTATTGTCTACTAATTATGTAAAATTATTTTCTTCCCAGTGCTTATTAGGCTTTTGAAGCATGTTTATAGTGCCTTTATGAAAAATCCTCCGAGATAGATCACATAGAGATGTAGTATGAAGCTTGTGCACCTTGGAAATAGTAAGAAGTTGGATGTTTCATTTGACTGGTCTAATAAACGCATGTTGGAGATAAGACAGCCCTGCGAAAGGGGTCTTGTAATATATAACTGAACATATTCTTCTTGTGTTAATACTTAGCACTTACAACACTTAAAAATCAATCATGGCATCATCCCACTTGTCTGTGGAAATTGCCCAGTATGGGTTAATATATTATGGCCATAATCGCGCGGCGCTGGCACGGCTGTCTTCTTCTTAGCAGCCTGCTGAGTTACAGTGCTGGTGAATGCAAATGAGCTCATGAAGTGGCCCAGTGTGGAGAATCTCCCTCCGGACATGGATAAGATCAGCTGAACAGGCCTGTTTATAACGCTGCTATCTAATCCCAAACAACTTGTTTTCTGGTCTGACCCTGCATTTTGAGAGTTGGCTAAACCTAATTCCATCTGAATTAAAAGGAAATGTGAGATGTGCTCTGCATGTACAAGATTTGGATGCCAAATACCCAATGCAAATGGAATATAGGGAGCGAAACTGGTCTTGATTAGAAAATGAAAGAACACAAAAGAATGCAACTAACTTACTCATATTAAGCTGATGTGACAGATGGGCCAAGAAAGTCTGTGATTATTATTCTGTGATTTGCAAAGCCGCAGCGTGACTGGCCCTTGCTTTGGTGGTGGCATTAAAGTTTATGTTTACAGTCCCAGTGTTAAACCCATTTCCATGCTCGCCCATTCCACACACACAGTATTGGCGTTTCATTTAAGTCAATGACTCTGAGGAGGGCTTTTATGACAGAAATGTAATGGAAATGCAAGCAGCCACATTGTAGTAAAAATACCACCCAATTACACAAACATCTTAGCACAGTTGCAGCATAAAGAGACTCTGCAAGTTGCACCTTTTCCTTTGTAGTGCAGTACAAAGAGCAGGCTTCTTCTGAGCTCTCTGCACCTCCCCCTGTTCATTTAAATACATTGAACACCTATGTTGTCAGTGAACAATGGAATATAGATCTTAAGATAGGTTTAGATGATAATTAATGAAAAAAGAGTTTAAAAGTTACACTACTTGATAGGCCTGTCACAATATTTACTATATAAACTCAATAAGTGAAAGCTGGAACTATATATTTTGGAGGTCAATATTTATTATGGGTACTTTTTCTTTGCAAAATTTGAGAGATTTATGTTATGTTTGTTGTAATACAATAAGCTTTGAGCTGTAGAGGGTTGAATAAGTCACTTCTATGAGTAATTATTGCTTCATTTGGCTATTTATTTGGTGCAGCTCATGCCTTTTAATGATACTATTTATTTAAAAATGGTTTTATAGGGACTGAAAAAAAATGGTTTCAATATTATTGTTTATCGCAGTATTTCTCTATAGCAATACATCGTGCTTCAAAACTTGTTATCGTGACAAGCCTACTTGACGCAAATGAATCAGATATACAAATGTGCATTCCGAGCAGGAGAATAAGAAGAGAAACATGCTTAAAGAGCTGACTCAATCAGGACGCTTTGTGGGCAATGGGAAACAAATTAGATTTAAGTCTTGTGACAGGACAAATAAAGCCCTGATCAATTAAGTGGTCAGAGAAGACAGTGGGGGCAAAGCCGCTGTTTCAGTTTCATCGGTGCACCGCAAAGAAGCATTGATTCTCCCTAGTAGCCGGTCCCTGTCATTAAAGTCAATGCTGAGGCCAGAGTCCAGACCAGCCTCGACCGCTGCTAATGGCTTCAAGGAATTCAAGCCCGATCGGTGGCAGAATCCTAATAAGCAGATTTCATACATTTGGAGAGGGAAGAAATTGTGTGGGTTTGTCTGGGCGAACACAATAACAGTTCGCTTCCATTACGGCGCACTTAGAATTACCTCCTTTCAAAATGAGAGACGAGAGGAGCGGAGGGGTCAGCACTTCTGATGTAACGGGTTGTAATGGCACAGTTTGAACAAACATGGCGTGTCTGTGTGTGTTTCCAACGCTGCTCCGCTCCATTTAGTTTTGACCAACTACTACCTCAACGCTGTACCCCTCCTTTTCTCTTCTTGTCAGTCCTCCCAAAGCCTTCTTTTTGCCAGAGAAGCTTTCATCTCTCCAGAGTGGCACGTAGTTACATTGGCCGTCTGTGCTCTGGTAAACCTGAATACTACCTGTCCAGCCCAAAGACTTCTCCCCACGGAACCGTCTAGAAAGAAAAAGGAAGTTGTTGCAGTCAAGCACATTTTTTGTAAGATCAGATTGTTTCTTTTTGGTCTCACGGTTGTGCACTTTTCAACTTCCATGCTTTCTACACAAGATTTACCATCGCATCTCTTGAGAGAACAATATCTTTTTAAAACCTGAAGAGGTAGTTAGAAAAAAGATTATTTGACCTTCCAGACATCTTTTGATTGCCTTGCACTTCCTGCTAGAACAATGGACTCTAAACCAGAGCCAAAATTACTGCATGGTTGGCAACAAGAGGAGTGCTGAAATCTAAACGACTATCCACTCTCTTTAAATGAGGACTTTTAGATCCATTTCAGACGCAGATTTCTTAGCAAATGTACTCGGCAATCACAAACCGTTTCCACAAATACATTTGCCTAATATGATTTGTGTTTTGCATCAACAACCATTAGAAGTGTACAATCATGTCAACAATGTCTGTATTCATTTTGCTACTGTTGTTTTCTATGGTTCTGTATAATATCAGAACTAAACTAATGGCATAATATCACTGAATTGGGTAATTTCCTATTTTAATTACATTATAAATCAATGTGCACTTTATTTGTACATTTATGCTATCATAAATTCTTAGGTGGTTAAAGAGTTTCCATAAATGAAACAAATTGCACTCCTGAAGTCAAGTTTTTGTCTGGCCTTTAGACTTAAAGGTCTGTGATTTTTATCCACTTTAGACTTTTAAAATATATCCAATAATGTTTTATGGGGTTCTGCATGATTTTATAGACCTTCAGTTAGTACAAATTTCATGAGGAGATTTTTTAGATATTTTTTGTTCAAGATCAAAGTTTTTTGTTTTTTTTTTTACTTTTGGAAAATACAACTTAACAGATTCTTAGATTAATTGGTTTATTTGTAATTTGCACATATTTTTGGCAGATGATCAGGAGCAGATTGGTTAGCAGTTGTAGGTTTTGATTCTCAGAAGCAAATGTTAAGATTTTCATTATTTCCTCCACCTAAGACCTATAAGACCTTTTAAAAGACTCTAATTGCCCACTACCAGAGGATAAACCAGTCGCCGTGTTAGGTCCCTGCTTACTGTACTGATCCCATAGTTTAAAATTACATTGAAAACTATACAAAAAGCAAGTATTGTTATACTGTGCACTAAAAGACTGTAGTGTCAGTAGCTCTTTGTGTTTATAGCAAATGTTCTGTTTTGTCACATACAATTTCCAAATCAGACCTCAAAGCTTTACTGCATTGTTCACAAAGACGATGTCATTCACATTAACAAAAGCCCAGACATCGAGTCTTGGAAAATCTACTGAGACTGATGAAGACGTAATTTTCGTTGCACTGTCAAAGCTCCAAGTGACAGCTGTTTTATGCAGAAGTAAGACTCCATTTTTACAAAACACGCAGGCTTTCTCAGTCTCCCACTCTCCTCCATCTTTCTCCCATCTACTGTCTGTGCCTAATTTAAAACCACCACTGATGGGTAAGTGTGTCAGTAGAAACCCTATTTGAATCATTTATGTCTGAATCTGTAAAGTTAATTGCCCCATAAAAATGAATTTCAATCATGACCATTTGAATAATTTGAATGTCATTAACTGTATATGTAAAAAGCCTGAAAAGTGTAATTTAAGATTGTTTTCATTACAGTAAAATTGAATTCTGGGAACCTTAAAACAGAATATGTAATATCATTTAATATTGCAAAGTTCCTCTGTAACGCTATTTGATAATTCCCCTGGAAATTGACTGTGCTCTTTTCTGTGGATTCGTGCTCAGCGTCATGCTCATATCACTTAGGCACAGACTGTCTCGAAGAACAGCAGGTGATGAGAAATCTTTTAGACCCACTCAGAAGCTTAATTTTTAATAATCCCTCATTCTTTAAACCCATTAATTTGTGGTGTATATGATTGTCAAAGAGTGGATAGTCTCTAAAATGAAAATTGTACAAGGCAATGTTGTCCTATAGTAATCAACCATTTGCTAATGTTAAAGGTCCTTTATTACACAAAATGGATTTCTGTGAGCTTCAAGCCATGTTCTAATGCTGTTACCTCATCAAAAACATACCCAGAGTTGTGTTTTGTTTCATACACACATTTTTGAGTAACCCTTTATTAGTCTGTCTACATTTCCAAAGCTTAAAATGCTCTTTTCATGATATCATGTAGTGTTAATTTTGAAGATTACAGTTACCTTTTCACTTTTGGTCAGTAGAGATTGGCAATTCCAGGGATGAAATTATCCAAATGATTCTAGTGAAGGTGTATGGAATTTAAATACACAGTGAAGCACTTCCTGTACTACTACATGACATCACAAGGTGGAACAGTGTTTTCTGATTGAGAGAAGAACGCACTTAAATATGCAGGGTTTGTGTGTTGAAACAAACACAATTCAAGGCATGTTTTTGATGAGGAAACAACATTATAACAGAACAGAAAATAGCGTAATATGGGCCCTTTATATTACAATCTATTTAGCCCTTACTCTTTAAGGTTGTATAGAAGACTTTCCAAGGAAGGAGAAATCCAGCAAGTGTTTGTCCTTTTTCAAATGTTACGCATGCATGACATTGTCCTAGATTTGAACCTCAACCAAGACAGTTACAGGCACAATAGATTCCTGATTAATTACATCTTTACTAACTTTTCAAGTACATTGCACAATATACAATCAAATCTTTTCAACCTTCTTGGCTCCCCATGTATTTATAAAATCCACATGACCAGTACACTGAACCCATGATCTCCCATTACGATCCAATTTCTCAAGTACAATAAACAAAGAACTTTTTTTTTTCCACACGGTCACGCAAAGCCAACAAATTCCATTCACACATAATACGTTTCAAGTGACACATACTGTATCTCTCCACATTCACGTGGTCCATTTCCACTCGCACCGCAGTCAGATTTAAAGTGGTGCGTTTAGGTCCCCTCCAAGCTCTCCCCTGGGGCAACACCCACCTAACTCCAATTTACAAAGCGCGCAGTCCCCACCAGAGCCAGTGTCCCCCACCACATTATATCTAATACTGCACAATGAAGGGGCTAAGAGGTGGAGAGGAATGTCAAGTAGTCTAAATCCAAGGCATCCAATTTGTGTTTTTCAGTTGGGCGACAGAGAGGGGCTGTCGGCTGTATGGGGCTATTGGATGACAGGCATTATTCTGTAACCTCTTGCACTCTGTCTATTGCATTACTGAATGTTCCTGTTGGGGACTTTTACAAGATTGGCTTTTGTGCGAAGCTTCAGGTGACACATAAAGCATATGCAATGGAAGTGGATAAATTCAATTTGTTTTTCAATATTTTTAAGTTCCTACTGGGTGATTTTTATTCATTTAAAAAATATGAATTGTGGTGAAAAGGATTGTTGGAGACTGAATTTCATGCTGCTTTTGTCAAAATTTTATATATAAAACAAGATCAACAACAAAAAAGCTATACATGTCATTTTCAGGCATTTGTGGTTTAACTAATTTCTTATTGAAATTATGATGCATAAAATGTCCTTACACATACATTGTGCTTGGATGGATTTCTATGTCTCTCTGTGAACCAAAAATTACAAAAACTTTTTGGTTGAGGGGTCCATAACCTGCTTGTTTCTATGGATATGCCTTTGCGCTGCCTGGAATTTTCCACAGTATGACATTCAGCAGCTCTACCTTACATTTATTAAATTACAGATGGTTCTACTCCTCAAAAATACCTAAAAAAACAGGCTGACTGTGAGCAGGGTTCCCTTTCCGCAGATCTGACCTGTAACTTGGTCTGGTTTGGTCTCCATGAAGATAAAAAGTTTTAATGCCATACTGTGAAACATTCCAGACAAAGGAAAAACATCTCTACGGAGACAAGCATTTGAAAAATACACACTGAACATGCCTATTTTTAAAGTTTCTGAGCTCACAACTGATTAAATTGAACCTAAAAATACAGTTTAAATGAGCTCTATGACAATAAAGTGCCTGGGCAATATCTCCTGACATGAATTTTAAGCACATACAAGAAAATAACTGTTGTCATCTAATTATGTGCGCACCATTTTTGGAGGTTGCTAACTAGCTGAAGTCAGAAAAAGCTGCCCGGAGTGTGTACTTTTCACTGGCCAACTGTGTCTGCGATTGTCCCTGTGAAATCCTGGGAGGAGGTAAAATGTTCCCTGCCTTTTTATGGTACAAGAAAGCGTAGTAACAGCACTGCAGTCTTAAAGGTGCCACTTTTATTGCTGATTAAACATGCTTTATAGGGCATATTCACCATTATATGAAGGCACATTATGATATTAGCAGCTATTAGTGTTGTTCGTAGTCTCCAGTGATTGACAGATTACTTAACCCCGTGCACCGTTCGTCATTCAGAATAAGGCCAATTTCCCAGTGATGTTTTGCTGTAGTGAGATGGAGTCTACACCAGTGCACCACAGAAAAACATTATGTCACATCCACCCACAGGTCATCTTGCTCTCACGTCAGGCAAATTGCAGGCTACAATTGGGCACACTGCCACTCACCTGTTCTCATGTTCAAAAAGATATTTTGAATCATAATCTACAAGCACACATGCCCACTGTTGTGATTCTCCTTGAGTTTGAAACCAGCAAAAAATAGTCCACTATCTTCATTTTAGAGACCAAAATTCAAATTATTGCTGGCTTGTTTTCATCATTTTCTTATTTGTATAGATGGACAGTCCGACCTTGCCAGTCAAATAAACATCATATCCTGTTTGTCGTTCTAAGTCTGGATAGATGGATAAACTTGTAGAGAGGGCAAAAAGGGCATCTTGCATATAAATCTGCCCCAGTATGCAGTCTGCTGTAGATAACATGACCCTGGAAATAAAAATTCATAAACTTAAATTCACCCTCTTGCAATGTAAAGTTTGTCGTACTGTAAATAATGACTTCAGGAACTACAGTTTATGCAGAGTTTCTCAGTGTTATTTCGAAATAAGCTTTGTAACTCTCCCCATATATAGCCTACTTTAACTTTTGTTTTGCCTCTTGCACATTTACCATTCCTTTAAAAACTTCTAGTGGTTCATGAAATTGTAATAATATCAGACTGCATTTTGCTATGGGAAGCAGTTGTTTTGTTCTATGGTTTTCCTTATCAGACGCTGGTTGTCACAGTTGGGCTCAGAATGTGAGCCGGTCCCCACGAGGTGCACACAAAAGCCCAACACACAAGACATTGATCGGCAATTAAAATTTCATCACTTCCATGAAAGGATTTGTGGATGTGTGTCTGTGAGCTCACTGGGTGCTCTTAAGTTTTCAGTGTTTTGGGAGCACAGCAGTGGGAGAAATACTAATATTTGTCAGCACTTTTTGCTTTGCATTACACTTTGAGAACAAGCTCTTCTTGAGCTTTTAGCTTCACTGAACAACACAAGGGCAAAGTTCACACCCAGGCAATCTGCCAGCTCTGTTAAATGAAATATCTATATTTTTAAGCTCTTTTATACAAAAGTATACTTGAACTGAACTACAACTTGTGGTTTCAGTGTAACATAATTTTAAAAAGTGAGACTTTATCTTAATTAGGTTGTGTTACGATATGTAGTCCATCTCAAAGTGACGTCATCATCACCGGTATTTTAAATTCCGGCTCTTGTTTAAATAGTGGTAGTGGTTGAAGTAGTTTTTAACTTTCAGTTTGATCGTAATATTAAACACTGAGTGTTGAGGTTGCTTAGCTTGGTTGGAAATGTGTGGTCCTGCCCACTATAGGCACTCTCAATTTCTTTAAGCATATACGTCATTACTGTTATTGTATTTGGTACTGAGTAGTATACTCGCATTACAAGCTTTTTCTTTCTTTTGTATTTTGAACTTTTGGCTCCATAGAAGAAGACGGGGTCAAGGGTCATGAAGCAGTCATGTAATTCAAATGTAGTAGTCCTTCTGCGTGAAAGCATTTGCATCTCCTCTGCTCACGTCTGATGCTTTAAGGAGCATAACAAATGCGACTAGAGAAGGTGCCTTTAAAAGGTTGTCTTTTAATGTTGTGCCTCTGAAACAAATGATTCCATTTTAGCTGCTGTAATCATATTATTGCAGGTGTTCGACCTTACAATACGCCTTCTAAGTGCAGGATGTGTTCTTAATCCACTCCCCACTGTATCCCTCATTATCATGCAGAGCGGTGGCACCCCGGAGCTCATTGCAATGCTGTCCCCGAATAGGAACAATATACATATAGATATAAGAGCCAAGCTACACTTTTAAAATAGTGAAGCTGGTTATCAAAATTCACCGCTGAAAAATGACTCCTTCTAGGTTTAAAATGTCAGAAAAGCTTAATTTAGTGTAATTAAAGACCTGTGAGTATCAAAGACGCATCTGGCAGCATCATCTGCGTGTTGTGGTGAACCTTCTCCTCATGAATATGCAAATGAGCGGTGAACCTGATAGACTCATCCTAAAGCCCAGGGCCAAAACCAACACAAGCAATACATCACAATGTGATAAGAAATATTACAGCAGGTCTAAGCGAGTCGACAGAATTACAGCATTAAATGATCAGCTATTAATAAAGAGGCCACATCAGGTGTCTTGTTTACAGGAAGGTATAGCCAGCGGACAGGACCACTGATGCTACCTGGAATAGATAATGATTCCCAAGTTTAGTCCACTTAAGAAATAACTATTGTAATGCAAGTGTTATTTGTATTTCTTCAAGATAGAAACATTTGGCCAACTGAGACTTGATTATGGGCTGACGTCACCCTCGACACTGGACAGTCAAACTCTGAGCCCAGTGTGGTCGGGATTTGCTGATAAAGTATTGATATCATGGGCATCTGTATCAATGTGCAAAATACTGATTATCACAAGTATCACCATATTGTGATAAAACCGTATAAAAAAACAAATTGTGAGGGACTCTGTGATTCCCAGTTGTTGTTTTTTTCTGTATTAAATAAAAAGTTTTTTTTGGTAAACGTTGAAGATAAGGTAAATATAAAGATGCAAAGTGCTAAAGGTCAGGACTGGTTGGCTTTGCCAGCGTTCTGTAATAGTAAGTAAACACAAATGCATTCAGATTTATCAATGAGATGCACTTTTTTGAATATTTTTTTTATTTATTTTTATTTTTTTTGAATGCTGCCAAACCCTTTTCTTGTGCAGCTTCCCCTAGGGTTATTATACCAATCTCCTCTTGAGTGCATTTGCATATAAATTTGGTTTAATGCCAGATGTGCTCAATTCTCTCAATTTATCCAAACGTAGGTCTCGTATGCTCTGCAATATTTTAGTTTTACAGATTTCCAAAAATAACAATAAAAGTAGAAAATATATACATTTTAAACAATTTTAACATTCATGTGCATCAACGTACCCTCCTATGAAGACAGGAATTTTCTGATCAGCAAAAATACAGTTTGATGTGGAACAGAGGCCCACTTTATATGGTACTATTGATTTTGCCTGACACTTAGGGCAAGAATTTCTTCTGCCCCAAAGGTAACAAGTGAAAATAAAAGTGAAAGATCCCATTTTTAGAGGCCTTTGGGAAGAAATTAAGTTCACTGAGAGCCGTTACATGGAAAGCTGCATGTGCTCGGTGCCATAAAGCTTTCATTTGTTGGACCATCTGCTATTACAATCCTTTCCACAGGTCCTGGTCTTTCTGCTGCGTGCCATAAAACATCTTTGTGCAATACAAAACAGCATCCATAAAAGGCTGCACAGAGAAAAGTGGAAAGGTGCAACTTTTCAGTCTATTGGGCTGGCTGTGTGCTACTATGGAAATGGTGGAATTTTAGATATAAGAAGACGCAAAGTACATCCAGGCCAATTTGGGTCTATACACCTAAAGGTAGATGTCTAAACTTGCAGTAATAAAGTGCTGCTTATGGTAATATTGGGCAAATTTACCAGCAAGAGCCAAATAAAGTCCCCTGGGCCATAGTTTGGACATCCCTGGCTAGATGAAAGAAAACAAATGATAAATAAATTGAGTTGACATCAGTGTATTTATAGTTGTAGACATTTTATTTAGAAATAATGTAGTACTGTTAGATTTTTTGTTGGTAAATTTGAATTCTTGGCACCATCATATCTTTGGATGAGAAAACAACCCATTAAAATGTGAACTTTGAGACACTGAAAAACAAGATTTAAGAAAGAGACCTAACAACCCACTCACTAGAACTGCAATCTCGTCTGGGCATTAAAATGAGCTCAATGAGTGGCTGACGCTGATTGGCACTGCAGTCTGCTCTGGTTTTGATTTCACATTCAAAACTTGCATCTGTTCCTCTTGAAGATCTCCAAAACCATAAAAAGTTCTAATTAGGCAAGAATTTGCTCTTAACTGGTGCACTTAAAACATTTGTATTTCAAGGAAGTTTCACTTGAAGACAGAATAAAGTTAATCAGTTATAAATTGTAAGGAGCACATAAAGGATGAAGACTTTGAGGTTTTTTTGCTCTTTTAGGCAATCATTAAAATGTGAAGCCTCCCTCAGAGGGACTGAACGGGCCTTCCCTGCTGGAAGTGAACTTGATTGACTTGACATTGGGCTAAATGTCATCACTGAGCACCAGTGTTGTTGATTTTATTTTCATTATTATTCAAAATGAACTTATACTAAGTTGCATAATAATTGTCCTTGTGCAGTCTTTTTGGTTTACCACCATATGATTTAATTTTAGATAGAGAAAAGTTCCCTTGAAAGATTTTTAGATTTGTCTGGCTTTCAACCATAAATCAGTAATTTACAAAATACGTTTTCAAACTTAATTTACAACAAAACAGTACACTTTTAATTAATTGCAGTTGGGAAGTCTTTTTTCTAAGATTACTATCTGTTCTATTATAACAGTGTTTCTTGTAACAGCTTTAGTTTCCATGCTTACACTCGTAATTGATCTTTACCATTCTATTTGTACTTTATAGACTGATAAAAGTACACATATTTGCTCTGATGTATCTACAATACTTTATTTAAGGTCAGTAACCAATTATTTTTGGTCACACAAGCTTGAGTTTCACTTTTTACATGTTTGAATGCAGTTTAAACTCCTGTATGCCTGTACTGTCATTTTCTCACAGACCTACATAGGACAGTGTTTGCGTCACTTCCAATCAGTTTGTGCCTCGCAGTGAAAGAGTACAAGTGTAAAGTCAAACTATAGAACCTCACCCGGGTTCTTTAGTACCTGCTTTCAGACCTGGCACATACAGTCCTACCCATACCACCAAACGCCTTAATAGCATGCATATCTCCCATGTTCGCCGTCTTCCTCTTCTGAGATACTTAATGCCTAAATCTCTTTATAACTGGCAAGGAATCACATAATTGGCTGTGGTCCATTTGCTCACCCACGTGTGTGTCCTCTCACTAACAGCACATTTTAATGAATGGGTTTTACAGTGATTAGAGCTGCCGGCTATAGGCAGGTCAGAGAGGGGCTGAGCAGACCTGACCACAGACACCGACCAACATGAAATATGGCTCAGCTCTCAGGAAAAGGCTGCTTTTTCTCCTCTTTTCCTCCTGATAACACTGTGTTCTTATCACACACTTTCCTAGAAGTTTTGCACACACACACACGCACACATGGAGTGGTCAGAAATTGTAAGTATGATGTATTACAACTTTTGCAATTAGGTAACTTCTATACTATATCCCTATAGTGCAGTTTTGAATATAGTGAGTTATCAAACTACATCTTTTTGCTTGCCCTTTTGCCAGCCTATATCAACTTTGAAGATAAAGTCTTTCTCTATAGACCAATTGCAAATAGTCTAGGTTTGATCCGTTTTTAATCAAGATGCAACACTTTCCCTTTCATTCTTATCGCTTTGTGTTGCTATTCCAGCTTTCCAAGAACCTTTCACAGATTCCTTGTAGACCCAGTCAAACTTTCTATATTGTAGAAAGGGTATAAGCCTATATTGTCCCTGTGCCATTAGGCTATTGGTCTCCACACAGTATCCATGGTACCTAAAATGTATCCAGGGGGCACTGAACTACAGGTGACTGAAGCAATTTGAAATTAGGGTCACTCTTGCTTGCCACTTTCACAGCTTATCAGGTGCCGGGGCCCAGGGGACACTGCATAAATCCAACAGGAGATAAAACCCCACACTGTACGCTCTCTTATTTTACTATCCAGCACAAGCACTCATTCTTTGGGTCTGTGTAAGTCTTGTATAATATGAGCATTTATAGGAAATTGCAACAATTATTTTTGTCACTGGCAAAGGATTTTATGTGTCTACCATTCTTGGTCATGGTTTAGATCTGGTTTAATCCTGATTTTGTCCTGTCATGGTTCTTGGTTTATAGTCCTATCTTGTATATAACTAGATATAGTAACTTTAGTTTGAATTAGCTCTAGTTTTGATCACATTTTACATCAAAGAACCATTCACCCATTTACACGCTTACACATTCATACACTTGCACTTACACATTCAGTGTACGCAAACACTGGAGGGGGAGTGGGAGTTGGAATGTAAAAATAAAGCCTTAACCTTTTCCAATATTAATTTATCTATGTGCCTGTTTGCTTTACTGGTGATTAGAGAATTTCTTGGTGACTTTAAACTATACACCACAGACTGAATGACTGACAACTATTGGGTTCATACATTCATACACTATGAGCGATGGACATTATTAAGCTTACATCCACAAACATAACAATTTTCTCTCTATATAAGTCCAAATGGTCACGATTTCTGAAGTGGAACTGACAAATGATTGGCCAATCAAACGCGTACGATAAGGTGCCCTCTGCTCGTCCCACTTTGGCATGGTCACTCCACTCTAGGCTTCACCTAGTCAATTAGCTGCCATTAGTTCCAACAATTAACCCTCTAATTGTCACAGATTCACATTTTGGAGCAGAAACAATGTCATGAGCATTGTTCGCATTGCATATCAGAGGAAACACAAAATGGCCGTTGAAAAGCTTTTATAATATACATTTTATGAGAGACGGCGTTAACAAGCTGCATGTTAACGAGGCACTTGTTAAGACTCTGGCTAAGGCGGCGCAGTGGCCTCCATTATACACTATCAGCAGTTATCATAAACAGCACTTTTTATATGGGCTGGGCCATGGGGATAACTGTTGGATAATTGCATGTTTCAAATTATAGGACAGGCTCACAGTTGTTACTGGCAGATAATATTGTCATTACTGTTAGGTCCATTATGTAATCACTGTATTCTGTCCATACCATTTTGAATATTCACAGCTGAACTGATCCCTACTGTATTTGCATCATTGTCTTTGTCAGAATATCTTGCTCTACAGCATGTTGAGCTGTTCACATGTAATTGTCTGTAATGCAGCTAGTAAAAAGAATCACCCATTAGATCAATGATAGAACTCTTAGCTTAAAGGAGCACAGTGTAACTTTTCTGTGGGAGGGTCCGCTATCTGCCTATTTCCACGGAGCTATTATTGCCTTGTCTTTAACAGTATGGCATCATCAAATATATCTATTTCCGTGGAGAAAAGTAGGTGATGTCACTAGGCCAAGTTACAAGTCAGATCTGTGGAGAGGTGATCATGCTCACAGTAAGAATGCATGTTTTCCAAGGTAATATGTAATGAAACACTTGTAATGAAATAAATGCTAGATAGATACAGATTTATGTCATTCTGAGGAACATTAAAGGCAAAGCAATAAATTCTCCATGGAGACAAGTGGGTGGTGGAAAAAAGAAATTACACGGTGCACCTTAACTTGTTTTAGATTTAATATTACTGACATTGTGTCAAAAATATGTTAATATACGGTGATATTTATATTCCTGCAATATAACAGCCATATCACCTATTCCTATAGACCTGTGTGATAATCACTGTATCAACTGTTCGTTCAATATATGAAACCTGGAATATAAGTCACTTGTATGGCTAATTACCAATTCTGCTGTTTATTTGTTGCAGCTCATGCCACATTTAAAAATGAGCAGGCCTCGGAGCTGTTTATATACAGTGGATCAGTTTCCAAATGTATGCTTAACCTCCTCATTTCTTTTGGTTGAATGTGTTTAAACAGTGAGAATAGCCCCAATAGTGTGCCACACTCACATAGCCACACTCAGACAGCGCCTCAGCAGCAGCCCACAAACATGGCTCACAGCGGTGCCTATCCAAGCCAAGTCCACTGATTTACCATGTCAACTCCTCTAATTCAGCATGTTCTGCGCGTTGGCCACACAATCCATGCAGACAGCTTCAAACCAGCGCCACTGACAGGAGCGCTGACAGGAGCTGGGGGTCTGCCCACTGCGTCTCTGGCTATGACACACCTGTCAATCAAACTCATATGCCACAATATGCGTAACACAGATCCGCGACGAGGAGGAGCCAGCCAAGAGGAGCAAGGAGATCAGTCCTTTGTCAGGACGGCATTTCCAATGGACATCATACCAGTCTGTTTTTCCACTGGTTTTCAATAATAGATTATTGTTCAGTTTGTTCAAAGGGACAGCCATTTCAGGGATTTAAAAGGATTTGTCACGCTCTACAACAAGGGAGCATTTGTAAACTTGTCATGGTGTAGTGTTTGTTTCACTAATAAGTGAAATGTGTTATCCGTGTTTTTAATTCACTGAACCTACAAAAAGAATCTGTTTTGACAAAATCCTAAAACTACTTTTGGAAAATAAATCAGGAATTCTACCCAGTGTGGAAAAGGGTCAGGTTTGTTTATAAACATTGCTTAGTCCATTAAATTCAATTCTCAGAGAAAAGCAAATTCTCAGTGCTAAATGAAACTGTCATTTTGATCAAATGCACTTTCTCCTGTCCTGTTTGTAGTACCACATATTATTTATATTTTGATGCAGTCACTCAAATTAATAAACTTACTTAGAAACTTTGTGAAAGTGAAAACATATGAAGACAGATATTCTTTTCCACTGTTTTTTTTATAGAACCAACCAAAAGCAATGTGCTCTTACAAATGCTTTTGTATATTATTATTATTATTATTATTATTATTATTATTATTATTATTATTATTATTGTATCTCTGTCTTGTCACAGCCGTTCCAATTATGACTAATGCATGGTTACATAGATGTGTTATTTATTTTTCACATAATCTCCAGCAAATGTTGTTAGAAATACAGCTTTTCTTTAGATGCAACACCATACTGCTAATCATTAGTCTGGTTATAAACAGCTCAACTGTCAAGACATCAACTGTGATCTAAAAACATAATGAAGACAAAAGACATGTCCTTAATTTAGTATAGCTGTCTTCTTCCTATACTGGACCGTTTTAAACTGTCAATATTAAATGTAAATGAAGCTGGATTCAAATGAGGTGAATGTGGATTGTATTATATGGAGTATGTTCATTAGGCAATCTTGTCAAAGTGTGGTGCAGACAACAGTGACAAGATCAGAACAAAGACTTTCAATATATGTTCTATGTGTATATGAATAATTAGAAGAGCACATGTAAAAATCAAATATGGGTGTCAGCATCATGTAAGGTAATGGACATTTGTATAGCACTGATAACCAAGATTAGTATCTCCTGGTCTGTGTAGTTTTTTTTTTTTATACTATTCACTATTTTTAACAGGCTCTAATTGGCTGGTCTTGGAGCTTCAGTACAGAAGCTGTATGTGGAGTATTGCATTGCATATTAGCTAGTATGATCTATACTTGTTATAACTTATTTGGGTTTTGCATAGAGTGATTTTAACTTAAAATTTAACTAGCTACTATTTTGCATATTTATAAGTGGTTAATTTGATGTTAATCAGGATTGGCTCAATCCTCATTAATGTCTGCATAAACTTATTCTATTAATACATTCTTTATTACTGCTAATTAATTAGTGTGATGTTTGGACAATTTGTACATTTGTGTAGTACTAGCCCTTAACAACGTCTTTATTACCACAATAATGCATGTACAACTATTCCTAACATCAAACTAACATGCAATAATTTGATTAGGAAATATCAATTAACACCAAATTAACCACTTTATGCAAATCAGCAGCATAAAGTTAATAAAGTTATGTTAATAAGTGGACCCTAAAATAAAGTGTTACCATATATATATAAACCCACCCTCTTTTATCTGCTGGCTTGTTGTTTGAACAAAAGACAAAACTGGATTGTGACTTTTTTTACTATAATCTATTACATACTGACTTGCTTATAAAAAGCAAAATAAACGTGTACTCATATTGTAAAGATGAAACACTGAAATTTGACCTATAATACTTTTAATACTTTTGTTTTGCGACAATCTAATTTAATACCTTGTCAATATTTTAAACCTTTGCCTGTTTGTAGTAGATTAGCTGGATGCTCGATCTACCGTTACCAACACTAAAGCCAAACTTATCCATGCACACCATCCTATTGTTTGCTCCACTTCTCATGCTAACCACTAGCGCCCCCACTGAGGCGTTGAATGAGCCAGCGCTTTATTTACTACTACAAAAGTGCATACACTAAAGACACACTATACAGACACGGGGCAGACTGATTAGGCCCTTGCTTTTAGATGTAGTCCTCAGCACGGGCATCTGTTTGCATGGTAATTAGATCCTGTTTTATTTGTAAGGGACAGTGCGGGGAGAGGTGAAGTGATGCCAAGTGTGTGCGCTGCCATTGTCAACAAAACATACATGGCTGCCTTTTGGAGAGCTGTTGTGAATGCGGTGCATGTATTTCGCCACGGTTCAGGGCCTGTCCCAGACCCTCCAGTAAAGAAACGACAGAGCAGAAACACACTATAATAATGATTACGGCCAGTCAATAGGTATTTTGCAAACTCGTGGTGCAGATTGCATTTCCACCTGGCTGCGTCTCTGGCTGTGGTCCGATAATAACATGAGCCAGTTCACCCCCGGAGGTCCCCCGCCCCACTATAGGTCATTGTGACTCCAGTAAAAGCTCCAGTCTTTAACCACAAACCACCTTCACTTTATTTGCATAAAACAAGGGAGCAGAAAATAGGCTTCTGAAAGAAGTGAAAGCAGTGGTTATTTCTGTGACAATCAAATGCTTTTAGACACAAAATAACACTACAAAATTTCTTCTGAATTTATTTGATTCATCTTTTTCAATAATGCATGTACTAGGACTGGGAATCACCAGGTCCTTCACGATTCAATACGATACATGATAATTGGCTCACAGTACGATATTATCACAATATGGTGATACATTTGATAATCGATATATATTGCTCATGATACTCTGTGATATATTGTTGTTTTTTTAAGAACCAAATACATTTTAGCAATAATATTTCTTTGTTAAACCACTACTATAAAGTTAATATGAAATACATCTATTTAAATCAATTAGTGACACTTTGTAGATTGTTTTTTTTTTATTTCATTGTTTAATATTTTGTATGTTTTTATACTGTGTTGATTTTATTGAAAAGCATTTTGGTCATCTTGAGTGTTCTCTATACAGGCTCTATACAGTTTGTTTGATTGATTATTCATTTTGCATTTCTTCAGTTGCAGGTGTTCTTATTGTAAAAAGAAAAAAAAAATACATTGAAAAAGACAAATTCTTTCAGTACTTATGATCTGAGCATATTACGTGCATATTCCCTGTCTTAACGCATGCTTTTTTGTATCATGGCATGTCAAAATAATACCCGATGAGTCACGCAGATACCTCTCTCTCCTCTCTTCTGCGTCAGGTTCCACCAGGATTTGACATTAAGTCTGATGACATTAAAAAAGATAATGCTCCAATGTTACTCTGACACTCTGAGCGAAAAGAAGCACCATGACGAAAGATTAGCAGGAAAAGGTCAGGATGAAAATGACTGCTCACTCATTACCCAATCCCCGGGCTACACTCTCCCTCACAGACTCGCTTCTTAATAAGCTGGGCAGCCATGGCCTGGTTTAGACCTGTCACGATAGCAAATTTTGAAGTGCGATATATTGCTTAAAGGTGTATTGTGTAACTTTTCTGGTGGAGGGTCCGTCAAATGCTTTCCTCTGTGGAGATGTTATTGTTTTGTCTGGAATGTTTCAGAGTATAGTATTAAATCTTTATCTCATCATAGAGACCAAACCAGACCAAGTTACAGGTCAAATCTGCGGAGAGGCAACACTGATTACTGTCAGAATGCCTGTATTTTTGAGCTGAGCTATAAAATCACCTGTAATTGAATAAATGTAAGGTAGAGCTGTTTAATGTTTAATCGTCTTTAGTACTTAGTTTGCATCTGTAAAGTTATTAATTCAACCTTTTACCAAAAAAATAACCAAACATTTTCCAGTGGTGCAAAGAAAATGATCACAAAATACTGACCCCCCAAAAAATACTTTTCCAGCTTTCATATATTGAACGATAAGTCGATAGTAATTATCATGACAGGTCTAACTGGGCTTCATACTTTTGGCTGGTGTGGGAGAGCACTGATCTGAATTCTGTTATTTATAAGTACTAAGTCATTAATTACAATTACCTTTAATTAAAGGTGCAGTGTGTATGATCCCGGGGAGTGTATTTTCACGACTGGATAATTGCAAGATAAATATAATTTCCATAATCATGTTTCCATTTGTATATGTAAATGATAAGGATTGTTAGATGGTGTTTGCTACTGTCACCGCTGCTGTCTATTAAAAGCATGTTTTTTGTAGTTCAGTTAGTGTCATTAATTCGCCGCATTGCATGTTTGGATTTGCCAGTTTGTCAAATGTTGCATATTTTGTTTGTGGGATCTTGGTAGGTGTTGTAGGTAGATGGAACACATTTGAAAGGTACATCCCAATTAGTAAATTTTTTTTTTTTTTGATAGCACGTGAGAGAGAATTTAGGCAAAATATTGTAGCCTCTAGAATTACGTCTTCTATGCTCCTACTTTCATTACCATTACTACCTAGCTATTTTTAATACTTACTATCCCATCAAAATATGTGAGAATTAAGGATCCGCCAAATACCGATACTGTCGATACTGAAACTGTGGTTATCTGTTCCATAATATAGTGATTGGGCCTTTAATTGGAAGTATTGGATGCATTTAATTGGCTGATTTTGGCCTAAAACTCATAATGTTTGAACTTTTATTCATACAACGCTGGTCTGCAATTATATGAAGGATAAATAACAGTTGCATAACACTATTGGATCTCCAGTGCAAATAAGTTAAACGTGATTTAAGTTTAAGGAATAAAAATGCTATTTTCTCTCCCTATACTGGTATCTGTTAATATCGGATATCAGCAGATGCCAGATACTTAAATTCAAAGTATCTGGAGGCATCTTCAAAGTATCTGGAGGCACTTTTCAGAACAATACGATACAGTATATTGAAACGCAAATATGTTTCAACATATAAACTAAATCCAAAACTATGATCTTTCACCCAAAACTGTAAAATCTCACACCTTGTAACATTCAAATTCAAGCCTGAGGAATCTCACGTAATCCGGCTCCTGTATTGAAAACGACTTTGTGAATGCCCCACCTGCTACAACCTTCACAGTGAAAAAATGTCATAAATTGGAGCCAGGTTGGGGCCTACAGTCCAATAGTGCAGCAGGTGGCTTAACAATGGGGTCTATGGCAAACGTGTTGCATCACCCCGGGGTGCTAAAGGCCTCCATCAGTGTCACCAAAGAGGACATCGCTATTTCAAAGGAACACTAGCCTGACCACACCCAACAGCAACTACAGTAGATAAGGATTGAGTAAAAACAATTAGTGGTTTTCAGATTTTAGAATGTGATGATGTTATTAAACCTTTCACATTTACAAATTTAGTTGTGCGATATACTGATGAAGTAAATATAGACAATGAATGATAATATTTAAATAATGTATGCCACTGACACACACAAAATCAGGATTAACCCCCACAAACTATTCTAAATGTACAATATTGTAAGTAATAAATAAATAAATAGCAAACTGAAACACTTTAGCTCTTAGTTTGTATCTATAATGAGTCATCGAAGTGGTTTATTCAAACTTTTACATCTTAAATCTTATCATATAGACAAAAAATTACTACATGAAGGACTTTTTAATCTTAGTTCTTTGGATTTTAACAGAAGTCTTGTCAAAGCTTTTAAAATGAAAAAGTAGCATATTTACAATTTTGCCTCCACAAGATATCGCAATAAATATTGTATTGTGAGATGCATATGGTGAAAATATCGTATAGAGAGCTTTGGACATCCCTTGTTCCCCTTTAAAATAGCTTAGATTTCAGAAGTTAATATGATTGAATTGTGATGTCTGATTTATTTTGTATAGTGTACTTCTATGATTTGTTTAAAACTGTTGACATGTTTTTGTGTATAATACATCGCTGTCAAACAAAAATAGCTGCTTGTCAACTGATTATTAAGTGTTATGAATGCACCAACCTGCACGTCCAACTTGTCTTGTAAATGTCACAATAACAAGAAATCTCAAGAGTGTGACACTGAGGACCGAGCCAATTAACAGTTATAATATTGACTCACGCTTAGCCATACATCATATAGTATTTCTCAATCTTCGCTGCATACTACTGATTTGTTTCTAGTTCTGGATTAGGCTCAAATTGGTCTAGTTAAGCCACTATGTGTTCACACTTTTATAACACTTCATAATTGGGTCTAAACTGGGACTTTTCTCCAAACTAAACTTTGACAAGACCAAGACTGAACTAGATTTCAGAATGAACCAAGTCTACACGAGGACTCCCAATAATTGTGAACGCACATGAATGACAATAAAAAGACAACTGAATGTGATTTCAACATTAACATTATCATTATCATTTTATATCATCATGCGGCGTCATATCTGTGTAATCCTTCAGTCACCTAGGTAGGTTGGAAAGAGGTCCATGGGCATATACTAGTAGGTCTTATATATACTAGTCTAGACCTTCTGGGGCTTATACTGTAGTAGTAGTCATAGTTTGTACTGTGTAGTATTAGTGTTACTCATTTCTGCATAACCTCCCCCTTCATGGGACTAGTTCTACAACGATTTGCCACATGTACAAGACACCAAAGAACTTAATCAAACACTAAAATATCCTCTTGCCAATGAAATGAAATATTTGCTTGGGAATTGAGTGTATTTTGAAACCTCGTGGGCTGCAGTGTTTACATTGCTCCTTGTGCTGTTGCCATATCATCTCTATTCACTTAGGACATTTTTGACTGTTTACCAAAAGCCTGAGTTAGCAAGCGTTTTCAACTCTTATTCTTGGTAGTTCCCCGCCAACATGTCCGCTGAGACGCAGGGGCGAGTTTGTAATGATTTCGAGAAGCGCAGTCAGGATCTTGAGAATACTCCTTGGCAGTATAAAACTATTAACAGAAAATATAACTTTTAATGAACTCACTACAAGTAACAGGCAGCGCAGTTCTTTTACCAGATAGTGATGGACCTCTGTTCTGACGTGGCAATGCAGGTGAAGTGTCTTGTCTGAGGACACACTGACAGTAGTAGTAATTGGTAGTAGTAGTTAGTGGTAATAGTATCAATGATCCCACTGTAACACACTAAAAACGTGCAGATTCCAATCCGCCTGTGTGGGATTTTGCCTACTAAAGTTCACTTTTCCATTTATTCAGTTTCCCATGCAGTTTTAATTACACCTGATCCCAAATGTGTTTTCTGCTCAAGCTAATTCTCCACCAAACTGCAGCAGCAAACAGTGGTGTAGTTAAATGGCAAACTGCTCTACCTTTCTGTGCTCTGGTGAAGTGGGCTCAGAGGAAGAGCAGCTGTGCGGATAATAGCACTTGTCAAAGTCTTACAATGCAGCAGAAGGATCACACGCACACGCTGCTAAAAATAACTCCCCAAACAGTGGTAATGAAATTAAAACCACCGCCTAGCTCCAGCTCTGCCCTCTGATTAGGACCAAACTGACTGGGACAAATAACAGTTTCAAAGTCTCCTCTGTGAAAATCTATTTGAGGTCATGCAGCGTAGTCTGTTGTCTCCAGTGCACAGGGTTCAGTTGAGATTGATGCTGCAAGCAATTAGCCTCATTTGCATAGTCTAGGATTCAGTTTACAAGTTTACAGTGAAAGTTAGATTACATTAATTCACAGTTAAACATTAAAAATAGAGATGTCATAATGATTAGAACCAAAAATTGACTTAAAAATTGACCATGTAAAAATGTTTTAAGACTGTCTGAAAACTCAGGGAAAATACCAAATGGATTTAAACAACACATTTTCAAGAGCCTGTGATCAATATGAGCGTTTATGGTCCTGTTTAGGTGTTTGATTTTCAATTAACTGAAAAGCTGTTGGCTAGTGCTAGTTAGCCTGTGACTGCAGTGCTGTTTGAGAGTTGTTTAACAGCCAGACAGAGAAATGCCTACAGTTAGCATCACACCCCAAAGGAATGTTGATGACATCAGCTGTAAAGTATCAATACTACTTCAATATGTTTTAGGCTGACTGTAGTTTTTTATGGCAGCAGCCGGAGTGCCCCTGTCACCGTAAGTACGTTTGTGAGGGCGTAGATTTCAGCTGGATGCAGCATAAGCAGCTAAGTGCTATATGGATCAAAAATGAAGCTTGAATGAAGGAGAATATCAAATAGAGTGTGTCAGCTCAAGTGGCGGTGTTGTGATTGGACTAATACTGTGTGGTTTGGTGTGTGTCAGAAGCACCTATGTGTATAGTAAAGCACAACTCAGCACAATGGAACAGCACCGCACAAATAAACACATGAAGAATGTGAGAATGATGGCCCCAAACACTGGAGAAGACAGGCCCTTTATGGATTCTGCAGTATTCAAGAGTCTACAGGAGACGCCCTCACACTTGTATGGACGTATGTACGGAACAGGCACAGTGTTATACTGAGTTGGACAACAGACTCATAAAATGGATGTTGTGCTTATATGGAGCTAGGTATATGTTCAGTAATAAAATATTATATGATTTAAACTAACTCTTGTTACATAAAGTTGATCAATTTGCCACGACAAAAGTTTTAATCTAAACTTAAAGGTGCACATTAAAATCTTTCTGGTGTGGGGTTCAACACTTTGTTTCCACAGAAATGTCATTGTTTTGTCATTGTTCTATGGCAAATAGGGCAAAAATTATATTGTATTTATCCTATTATGGCTCAAAAATACCTTGAAAAACATGTATGCTTACTGTAAATGGGGTCGTCTCTCCACAGGTCAGACCCGTAACTTGGTCTGGTGGTGACTTGTCTCCATGGAGATAGGCTTAATTCCATTCAGTGAAACATTCTGGGGGAAACAACTTCTCCAAAAAGCATATCATATGATAATATTTTAGTTTACCTTTTGCGTATTTTCCTCCGTTGTGATGTCTCTGCATATTACTTACTTATAAATATACAAGTTACAGATAAGGGAGTTGGTATAGTAGTATGAAATCCAATTATGTATTAAAAAAGCTTGTCATTATTGTTTTTGTGAGTCGAGGATAATGAACCCTACCATGTAGTAAGTGCTGCTCCCTCTGGTTCAAACACACCTGCTCGTGCCTGTGTTCTAACAGTGGGCTCATGGGCTGTGTTTTTGTGGATCGTCTCCTGTCACTGTTGCGTGGCTGGGTGCAGTGCTCCCCAGGGCCGGTGCAGTGTACGAGGGGGCCCCTCTTTCCAAAGCACAGACCTGTTTACTCTCATGTAGAATGACAAGCACACGCAGGGAAACTGACAATGTGCAAGTGTAAATGAGGTCCCCAGTCTGCGCAGCATTAATTATGAATTAAGTGTAATTGCGGTGGGATTTTCAGAAGTCAATTCATCTGGGCTCAGCTGTATTCTGAATATAGGCAGGAGGCAAACAAGCTCCAACTTTTCAGGAAGGACAAAAATAAAGTTGATGTCACACCATGCACTGATTGGGTCACAGTCGGCCAAAAACAAAATAATCAAAACATCAGCAGTTTGATAAAAGTTCTTGTTAGGAATACACAAAAACATCACAATTTCTAACCATTTAGATTTTGAGAGCAAATGCCGAGTTATTTCTAAATTTGAATAACACGCTTTTACTTTTAGATTTTAAAAAAGTGTACTTGGTGATTATTATTGGAGATGTTATTGACTGGATTGACTGACTGGTAATGTTCCGTAGTATGGCATTAAACATATTTATCTTTTGTTCATTCAAGTACAGATGTTTTTATGGCTCAAAAATAACCGCAAACAGGCTCCCCTCTCCACCGATCTGACTTAAGAACATTTTTTAACTTAACACATTTAAAGTGCCTTGACAGGTTTGACTACTAATTTTGCTAAAACACAGTGGAGATCATTATATTCATTTACGCTCGTTTTCCCAATTTGAGATTTTTTTTTTTTAGGTTTAAAACTGTATTTCCTGGTTGGAAATCTTGACATCACACCAGGGAATTGCATAATTGTTACCTAACTGTACACAGAAATTATTATCTGACAAATACAAATGTAATAAAACACATTTATTTTGTTGAAATCGTGTATCAGAAACAAAAAAATGTGTTTCTTACATGTAAAGTGGTTTTGAGCGCTCTACTTCCTGTAATTTTCAACGTATTTTTCAACTTTTCTTCACAAATTGCTTCTTTATTGGTGTAAAATTTTAATTTAATTTATACAATAGTTATAATCAATACAAATTATACAAATTAAATCAAAATTAGAAAATCACAAAGATCTGTCATATGCACTTTAATGCCATACTAACATCTCCATGGAGACAAGTATGTATCAGACCCTCCATTGGAAAAGTAACACAGTGCATTTTTAAAATTGTTTCATCACTACAATAAAACAGCTGAATCTATATCACTTCACATGACATCTTTGTTTTTAGTATTTAATGCGCATTGACAATTGTTTTGCCTACAGTGTTTTTGAGCTCTTCCCATCCCTGGTATTAAGAATCAAGAGGCAAGTGAAACTTTTATTTGTTGCTGGATTAGTATAATGAGCCTGTTCATTTGATTTCAGCCCAATTCAGTGATTTGTTTACAGTTTGTCTTTCTCTGCTCACTCATCGGTATGCAGAACCCGAGCTACAAGAAGCAGTCATAATAAAAAGCCGTACCAGATTTTCATAGTAATTATATATTTGGTGATAATGATAACGCTCTCATTTCCCCTGCACTGCCTGCTCTCTTGACCCCATCTGCAAATGAGGGGATTAGCATGTCCACCCAGCTCCATATCAGCAATTACAATTTATGTAACCCAAAACAAAGTGAAAGAGCACTAATTAACAGATGGTCCACATTGCACAGGTATCTCGCTCCATATCTACCAAAGTACGTTAGGTTTAGTCGTGTTTATTTGTTATTCTGTTAAATACATATATGCATTTTACCGTTACAAGAAATAAATACTGCTCTGAACCATTTACTGTTCACAAATATTATTAACCTGTGTTTTATATGATGTGTCTAACTCATAGCTATAACATTTTAAACTATATATATTTTTACATAGACACTGAATGAGACTTTATGTTGTTCAACTTAAACTCAAAGTCAAACTCGTGGTGCTGATATTTGCATTTTTAGATTTTTAGCATAGCAGCTATAGGCCTTTAGTGCGAAGAGATAACTGCACATAACGTGACTACTCTGCTCTCTCATATGCTTACGGTAAAATGGCTGTGGGTGAGTTTGTACTAAATTTAAATTACAGAATTACAGGAAAATAATAAAAATCTGCCCTATATATATCAGCCCAAAAAGAGCTTACAGTCATTGGTTTCTCTGGATGCGAAAGAATTGGTATCAGCATCAGCCATGAAAATAAAAATAAAAAAAAATCAGTCGATCTATAGTTGTATCTATTAGTTAGTCATGGGTTACAGGTTTTTTTCTGCCAGAGGTGCCATTTTATACAGTTTTGTGTATGAAAATTATCTTGGTGATACTTAAATTTTAAAAAGAAATTGCCATTATGGTGAATGAGTAGTGTGAGAAGACAAAGTATGACATTATCACGTAGCAGTCCCTCTTCTCCTATACCTCTGCTAACATAACATTTTGCTGAATTTCATTTGGTTACATTTGCACCCTGCCATTTCCATTTTATTTTCACACCCTGATAAAGGCAATAATTAAACGCTGGGTGATGAGGAGGAGTCTGTCGTTAAGCAGTATTTTTGGACAGAAAATGATTCACTGTTCACACAATAATTAGTCACAGTAATGAGAGTGATTTAGCATTGTAACAGGATAGCATTAGCAGAATATTTTTATCCTTAAATAAGCCTACTTTATATAGGGCTACACATTATATTGCAATAATGTGTTATGAGAAAAACAATTTACATCTGATTTGGGTCATGAAAACATCTTTTCATGCAAGTCAGACTTCAATATCAAAAACTATATTGTAATTATTGTAATAGTTTAATCCTGGTTAATTAACACTGGGTTTAGTCTTGTGTTTAGTTCTGGCTAAAGGGCTGCAACAATTGATCTGAATAATTGTGACTAGTTGATTATTAAAATATAAACAACAACAAAAATGTATTTTTGTTGTTTTAAGAATGCACCGATACGATACAGAAAAATTGCTGGATCGGGTATCGGTTCCATGATATCGGTTCAGTCGATATCCAGGTTGGGCCTTTATTTGGATGTAATAAGACTCATTACAGGCTGATTTTGGCCTCGAACGTTGTTTGATATTTTATTCA